>CM052324.1:156116-318251 GCA_028455615.1 Lasioglossum zephyrum | reverse complement strand
TTTTTTTTAATTTACGATTATTGAGATTGTAAAGGTACGTCTATGAGGAATTATTCGGCAAATTTATTTCTTTGACTACGTGTGTTAAAGTTTTTTAAAGTAATGAAAAATAGTCAGTTTCAGTGGTCCGTGAAACCAGTGTGAATTTTGATAATGACGTAGTAACGTAAAGAAAATATAAAAATAAATTTCCGGACACCCTGTATATCTGTGCCCATGGCAGGTGAACGCGTGAAACAAATCTCACCCCTTTACGTTCCCCTCCCAGCCTCGTGGGCCATGAAACCCGGAATTATGAGAGAGCGAAACTTTCCGAGTGTTTACCTTTAAATCTTTCTCCGTGCGCACGGGAGGAACCGGGAGGAAGCGCAATAATGGGATAAAATAGCGGACAAACGTGACAAATGTATCCTGACAGGCCGGCAAGATATATTTCCCTTGTCGTTCGCCTCTTTTTGCCGGCATTTAATACACGATTCCACTGTTGCGCTTACCGGCCCGTTCCGGCCCGTCCCAGCCCGTCCCAGCCCGTCCCGGCCACTCGACAGATCCCTATCGCTCGATTCTCTTTATCGACTCACGGTTTATTACTTTTTCTTCTTCTCTTTTTTTCTTCTTCTCTTCCTTCCGTTCCATCCGCTCCTTCTTCCTCCTCTCTTCTCCTTTTCTTGTCTCTTTCTCCCGACACTTTCTCGCTGGCCCGTTTGTTTTTCCCTTTCAACGATTACTACTACGCCACTTCTTGTTCTTCGCGCAATGAATCGGAGTTAGCAGCAGAACGGTAGGGGAAGAGGGAGGGTTAATTAGGGATAATTGCCGCGCGACACTCGAGAAACTTTCGACGTCTCGATTTCCTTTGTTTTCTATTTTCTTTTCCCAGGTACTTTTTCGCCGCCCCGGGAATTTTCCAGGCATATTTTTCTGCCGAAACTCGATTTCATCGATTAAATCTGCTACATTCTGATCTTTATGTAATGAACACGAGCTGGTAGCGGTAACACGGATGATTGCGCCGATAAGTTCAGAAACTTCAGACTTCTCTTTCTTTTCTTGAACGTGTTTCGGTGTTCCGGTGTTCCGTCGGGATTTTTTTTCTCGACAAAACACAGGACTTCCCACCTCGAAATTGAATTTTTTTGCACTCAATTCGGTACTTCTTGTTCTTTGTATACCGAATCTGCGCTGGAGGGACTAACCGCGGATAATTGCCGCGACAAGTTGAGGAACTTTTCACGCTCCGGGTTTTCCTTCTTTTCTCGAGCGAGTGTTCCACCGGACGGAAATTTTGGTCCGTAACTTTATGAAGAGACACTTCGCGTTGGAATTGAATTTTAAATGCTGAATTCTACTCGGTCTTATTGCTACTTCAATGGTGTAACGCAATTGTGTTAGCAAACATTAAACGAAATTTTGTTACAATCCACCGAACCTTTTAACACATAAACATTACAGTAGAACCTCGATTATCCTTAGATCTATCATAGTAACACGATTTATGGGACAAATCAGCGCAATCTATTATCTCTTCTATTAATAAAAAAACTGTATTATTTTCACTGTATTTTACAAAAACAAGCCAGAGAAAAGTTCACCTTTTAAGTTAACCCTCACCCGTCCCTCATTTCACGAACTGAATCTGTCCCTCCGCGTCAAATTGATCAGTTAACATTTACATCTTAAGTTTTTCGGTTATGTGTTCCGCATTAAAAAAAAATGAAAGTCACACGAAGATTCGGAAAATTTACCTACAAATAACGGAACAGTATATGTACCTTGTTTCCGGAAAACTGACAGATGTTGAAATTGACACGAGGGACGGACGAGGGTTAATACATTTCACGTGCGAAAAATAAACATTTATATAAACATCATCCAATGATTAACAGTTTCCCCATTAAGCGGTTCAAATGTCGAGTTTACGGAGTGAAGAGGCGATTGCAAGGCGAGTGTTCGCGAAGCCGAGGAACCTTCCGGAAAATTTCGAGCTGGTTCGTGTTGGTTCGTCTCCAGGTGCAGGGTGGGAAGGAGGGACGAGTGCTCGATCGGTAACTAACAACAGAAGCGGTTTACAATCGCAGCGTGGCACTGCGTTACACTTTCCCGGGATAGTCCTTTACTTTGTCCCTACGACAATCCCAACGATGACGTCAGCCGTGGCAGCTTTGAAGTTTAACAAACATCGATAGCAGCCCCGGCCAGCGACGTTTCTCTGTTATCCTCTGGCTTCTAAGCAAATACGCGGCCGAGTCTCTTTGATGTCGCCTAGATGCTCGCTTTCCGCGATAGAACGCGCGGCGGGAGAGCACCACCGAGTGTCCTGGAATTGGTCAGCCGGTCTATTCTAAAGATATCTACCACCCCCGTAGATATTCGACCCGTATCGTTATTATCTTCCGGGAAACGAATCCGGAACAGCGATTCGTTAAACCCGTTTCTAGGACAGCACGGGAACAACGCGAACCCAAAATCAACGCCATTTCGCTGCGACGCCACTACCAATGAATGTTACTTGGATTTGTAATGCACGGTATTTAGAGGTTGATCTTGGATTTCGATAATCTTTAACCCTCATTCACACGACGTGGTCGTGTGCCAGATACCTATATCAAATTCGAATAAAATTCGTATAAAAATGTCGATTTTTTTCTGTTTACAAACAATAGTGCTCTAGTATCGGCAGTTTTTTGTTTATTAGCAATGATCGCAGAATCACTTCGGTTATATGTATGTCGCTAAAAAAAAAAGAAAAGGTTATTTTGTTCAACTCGTCTCACCCCAAGATTAAATCCTGGGTGCGCCACTGTGAGAAAGTATCATAAGATCTTTTATGCAACTATTTTTGAGGAGCGTCTGAGTGTTAAATGTTTTCGGTAGTTTGCATTACTTTTTCATAATAACAAATAAGTTTGTTTTCGACTCGATCAGAAAATGAAACAGAGAGATATGTGTCTCCGTAACTCCTGTACCGAATTATTATTTCGCATAGAAATTTGCTGTTATTATTTGATTCGTTGTTTCGAATAGCATTCGTCTAACAGCAGCGGTGGCACCGACACGTCGCGTCGGGATTCCTTCGGTTTGGTTCCCAGCTTGGTCGCGCGAGTAAACGTCCGCGCGATTAGATTATCGCCGGGCGTCGGGTTTCGCGTCGAGGAGCGTGGAAATCTCGCGGACCACCACCTTTTTATCCGACTCGGCCTCGTCGCGATACGCGTCTAATGCGTCTGTATCGACCTCGTCGAGCCTCGCGGTGTTCGTCCATCATCGAGTTATCGCTGTTTGACGCGATGATAGAGAGACCCGACGAGACCCGACGAGACCCAGCGAGAACCGCTCGACCCGAGCTCGGCCCGATCCCACGTAATTTGTCAGCGGAGACAAACACGAGCACTCGCGTCGTCTGCGAGCTTGTTTCGCGTCGCGCGAACCTGCACACCGATGAAAAACGAATGCCGCCGTTGCACGATCGAATTCCGCGCCACCTTCTTGCCGCAATTCCTTTATCATTCTTCGCTGCGATCGCTACCTGTTCCCTCGGTCTCGTTCTCCGGTATTTCGTCGCTCGGTACAACGGCTAATCCGCTCCTGAGCGCTTCGTCCGACTGTACAGATCGTTCCTGAATAGGTGGACGATGTGATGCTGAGCACTTTGATTGTAAAAAATAATTGCGAGTCGGTTGTTTATTACACTTTATTGCGTTTTCTGAATTTATACTTCTGTCTCGCCGTTTCCTGTCCGTCGTCACATCGTTTTTTTTCGTGATTGATTAAGGATGAATTTAGGTAGAGAAACGTAGCGTATGGTAATTGAATGTGGGTGCATCGAAAGGACTAAGTTAAGGAGTGGGGAACCGTCAGGAAATTCCTTTTCGTATTGTCTTTGGTCGTCAATGGTGTGATTTATAGACGTGGGGTCTATCGTATGTGTTGTCCATCTGTCAGGATCGAAATTGTCAGAGTGCGATGGTCGTAAACTAGTATCGTAATCGGTCAGTTCGCAGTTGATCCGTATGTGCTTTTTCCCTGTTAAAACATCCTTTTCAAATATGGTGTCCTTTCAGGTTGCCGTCCCAATAACTATATAATAAAAAAAAACAGATTAAATACAGTGCAACGGCTCCTCCGTGTTTACCCGAAAGTTATTCACTGGACAGCAATTGTGTACGCGGTGCGCCTAAAGAAATTTTCACTTAAAAAATAGCTAATAATTTGGATAAACAGATTCTTGCTATTTCTATAAAGTCAGCCAAGCGTTAAAGACTCAACTATTAATATCTGGCAACGCGAGTTCTACAAATAACTGCGTTTATTTAACGAATTGGAATAAAATCCGGTTGCACAAACATTCTGTAATTGAAGTAAATGCAAAGAAAGAAAGATTGATTTTTCGAAAATGAAAAACCAGAATACCCCAAGAGTGTATTTCTAGTTTGCCGAGGCTCGCGTGGATTCCAGCGCGCGAGACCACGTTTTCATCCGAGGTTTTCCTGTTTCTTTTTGCCCGTGGATCATGACGCGTCGGAAGTCACGTCGCGGATACCCGAATCCGTTGCCAGCCGGGCTCCGCTCCGTGGCCCCTGCCTTCGTCCCCGCGAAGCAAACATTCTATTTCGATACGACGAAATCTCGTTCGATTCGCGGGATAAGCCGTTCCAATTTCGGATACAGGCTGCGTCGGGCTCGCGCGGGAACCTCCATCGACCCGGACTTCCAGAAATCCCTGTTTTTCCGGCTCCCTAATTTATCACCTGCCGTTAACGCTTCCACTGCCACGTTGGTCACCAGACTACCGATCTTTCGGCACGAGAAACGTTTTTCAACATCAATTGCGAGAAACAGAATTTTCCGTCTTTAATTAACCGTCCATTTGTGTCGACTAGAAAAATTACATAAAATCACAAACCAATTTATTTAACACTTTCAATGTTGAATGCATTCTCCCATTTCTGGAAGGCCGAATTGTTTCACCAGATTTATTAATTAATT
This sequence comes from Lasioglossum zephyrum, assembly GCA_028455615.1. Lineage (NCBI taxonomy): Eukaryota > Metazoa > Arthropoda > Insecta > Hymenoptera > Halictidae > Lasioglossum > Lasioglossum zephyrum. Next base: position 313,265 of record CM052324.1, on the reverse strand, counting down.
TTACAATTAGTAATTACATATTAGTTGAATGGACAAGTTTATTTAATAAATTCTTATGGCAAAATGGAAAAAAGCTGGACTTTCAGCGGGATCCATATTAATTTTTGAACTTTTATTTTTTTTTTTCGTTAAATCAATTATTTCTATTTCATGGAATTTTCAATCTGGTTTCTATCTAATCTCGTAAAATTTTCTTCCGAGAAAGGATGCAAAAACGAAGAAGATTATTATATTAGATATAGGTTTATAAAGTTTATAAGATTATAAAGATTATAATAATCTTATTTAATAAATAGAATTGTTATTCATCTATTAAGTAAAAAAGAAATACTATTTTTTATTGCTCTGTTCAGCCAATTGCTAGAAAATAAAATATAGATTTGGGTCTAACATTTAACTTTGAACATGTAAAACGTTGTATACATAAAAGACTTCTTTGCTTATAAGAATTCAACGAGTAAAATATCAAAGATTCTTAACGTGCAGGTACATCGTCTAGCACCTGCCTTTAATTCTCCTCTCGATAATAGACGGCAATAAAGGGATGCTTTTGTTCCTCGTTGCGTAACGCGTCGCTCAGCGAGTTAAGCATCTGTTGTTTCTCGAGTTATTTCTATTTATATTGTTGTCTGTTAAAGCCAAACCCAGCTGTCTCGCGAACTTTCGGCGTAGACGGTTAAACGATAACACCATACGATGGACAGCGGATGGGATCTCGGAATCATTAATATTAACTGCAAGTAGAAATGGTAACTAATGGTCAGACGTGTCAGCCGAGTCGCGAGTAATAGCTAGTTTGCGGACATTTATGCGAATCGGATATTCGCGAGCTGCGCGAAGAAAAAGATGAAGAAACCTGAAGAAACTCCAATCTAATCACATTTACTCGAGGAATATCTTTAACGATATATATTACATTATAAAAACTGACCCAGACCCACTATCACATCCAATCAAATTCCTGAACAAATGCTCATTTGGTTGATCGTGGTTTGACCTGGAAAATTGTTATTTTGCTCGAAAAATAGAAAAAGACTGAGTATGGTTTTGTAAGGGGCCGCCGAAGAACTTTAGGCGGGTCGAAAGTGACCCGGGGCGTCGACCAGGCTCATCACAGGGTCCAGGTCAATTATTTCTAGCAACGTGTTCGGAGATCGGGAAGTAACGCTCGACGAGATTTTTCGCTTTCCGTTGAATCACCATGGCCGAAGAGCACCTCGCAGCTTTGGAACGCGGAACGACTATCGTGTCGGCGCGAACGGAGAAAGAGGGACAGCGTGACAGACGGGGCGAGAGAGGAGATGAGAGAGGGAGAGAGAGAGAGAGAGAGAGGGAGAGGGAGAGAGAGGAGGAGAATGAGAGAGAGAAAGGGGGAGATACGAGGCAAGAGGAAGAAGAAGGACATCGAGGAGAGCACAGACGCGGCGCGGCGCGAGAGAGACAGAGGGACGTCGGACGCGTATAACCGTCGAGGCGATAAAACGCCCACACGTATACCACCTTGGTAACTGTCGCCGGGGCAATTGAATTAATGCCAGCCTACAAATTGAAGCCGGTGTGGGATCCGCGCCGAGAGAGGCTCCGTTGCTTCGATAATTGCTGGAAAGTGGCGCGGGTTCGCGGGATCCTGCCCAGCCACGGCGCGACGCGATTCGACGCGACAAGACGAGACGCGACGCGTCGCGTCGATACGGAATTCAACGTTTCAGTCGTTTCGAGGCCGACGGGGTCGTCCACGTGAGAAACATCGATTCCCCTCGTCTTACGGACGTGAAGTGTACTCTAATTCCGAGCTCGAGGCGATCCACGCAATCCGCTGCTCTCGAGTACCAGCTCGATCTAGCTCGCTATCATCTCTGCTGTTTATCGGATATGCCGCTTCATTTCTGGACACTTCTATACTTTTCTGGTCACGGTTTTCATACTCAAACATTTTCTCAGTTTTATCAATTTGTACGATCTTCCTTGCTGTCCAATAAAGCTTATTACCTGTTTAATATACTTGAAATTATACCCTTCCTGTATGGTTGTATTCACCGCGGCAATAATTAGTACTTCTTTGTTTATAATCAGTTCTGTTTAATGTAACAATGTTTCTAAATAATTCTATTTCAATTTAAAGATCTGCAGTCTAGTCGTAACTAAATATTGTGGCAAAAGATATTTTGGAAAGATTTTTAAACTATTTTTTCTACATTCGAAAATCGCGATTGTTTTACAATATTAATTTTTTCGCGATTAGTTTTATAAATTTCATTAATCGCTTTTTAATGAAATTTTTAGAATGAAGTGTGTTGATGTAAATAAATTCAACTATTATTTAAATGTATCAGATGTGTGCAGATTTGTCACTTTAGAATAATTCTTAACTTATCAAATGTTTAGTGCAAAACCAACCAGTCCGGAGACTCTGTTCGAGATAAATTCAATTCTGCAAAGCGGCACGGCTACACGAAGAAAAAGAATCAATTGCACATTGGTATTTCCGAAAGATTTTCCAATGAAATAAGTTCGACAAAATCAACATTTGATCAACTAGATCAAGAAATCGTTGCGCAGTGCACAGACCAGAAACAACGTAGCACAAAGATTCTTATTGGTGCGACGAGGACTCCAGCTTCTCCGGAATTCGAGGAGCATGGGATTCGGATTTTGGAAACTTATCCGCGTTTGCATCGGAATTTAGAAATTGAGAGGCGACTCGCTTTTCGTCTCGCGGGAATTAATTTGCCGGAGGAATACCGGGGATTCGAGGCTAAAGCCCCGTTCGCACGCGAGGAAATGGAAAGTTAACGAAGCTTTGTTGCTAAGGGCACAATAAGATTTATAATAATCTTAATCTTTGTGTATTATTTCTGGTACTTGGTTTAGAAAAATAATTGTATTAGTATCGGAAAGGTACTAGACTACGTTTTAATAAATGATATAAATGAGAAACGTGGATCTTTCAATATCTCGCTACATCGAGTTTTCCAAAATTACGAATTCTACGATTGAAGAATATTATGATTTCATTTTTTATTAAATCACAATGTCGTCTGTGGTTTATTTATGACTAAAACCCTTCCCTTAATAACATTTAGTAATCAGTAATTTAATAAATAAATTTAAAAAGTTTCTTATAATTCTAGTCTAATCAGTTCCAAAATAGGACTTGGTTTACATGGATCATATAATTGTTCAAGATTACAGATATTTCTGTATTAATGAAAAATGAAAAGTTCGGTGGTAAAATAACCTGTTTCGTAATAAGGAGTTAAATAACAAACTTTGGTATCCATGGGTCGCGGGAGACCCGACCACCGTCGTCCAAGAGTCAACGATGATCATTGTCTAAACTAAGAAAAAGCTCGCAATTCGAGCTATTAGTAATCCGCGTATCAACGTGATCCACGCTAGAACATGGTCGGTCGGATCCAACGATTAGCGGAATGCAACATCTAACTGATTTAAATAGCCGTCGCCGCGAGTGTGCACAGAGGAATGATCTCTCCATAATGAACGAGCCAGCGGATCGTGCAAGGCCGAGCGGATTCGAGTGCACGTTACGACTGTTATGTAAATGAAGCGAGTGACACGAACGTCGCGCGAGAATCGAGCGATTCTTCGATCCCTCCGCGAAAGAACAATAGCGAGCACCGCCCCTCCAAATTCATTACTACAATTCCCTTAATTATCGTACGTTCATCGTGTGATTCGGTAACTTCGATCATCTCAAATTTTGTTCGTAATACATAATACGATAAAATAGTATATCCAAGACTTGCACAGTATAAAGCAGGTAAATATCGTGACGCAAATATTTTTTGTACAGGTGAAGACATTTCTTTGGCATCGCGAATCGATGGAGTATCAAAGAAATATGAATAGTAAATGAAATGTACATATTTCAGGTCCAATCCCTAAAGAAATATGTAAAGAAATGAATGAGCGTCGAAAGCATAATTAATAAATTATGTTTCATTTATAATATTACATTTTAAAGACATACATCTTACTCGGAGGAACGTGAGAAATTTTCACTTCGAGAAACGTGAGAGAGTTGAAACGAGAGGTGGCAATAAAATGTATAAATAATCGGAACGCAAAGGTTTAAGGGAGAAAAAACAAAAGTAGATCAGAAATTTGACGAGGTCCGTGTTCGGCCTGTAAAAGGTTAAAGGAGGAAGCGGCTCGAAAAATCGAGGCGGTCGGGTTCGACGATCAGATCCCGAATTCCGCGAGGTGAAAGGGACCGTTTGGTCGCGACGCGACGCGAGATCCATTTTCACCGAACCCGAGAGGCGGTCGAAGGCGAGTCAATGAAAGAAAAAAAAAGAAGAAAGAAAGAAAGAAGAAGACGAAGACGGCGACAACGAAGAAAAAGTGGCAGGCGCGAGAGCGCGAGCCCGGGCCGAGGAGATTATCGAAATTCAAGCTTCCTGTTTCGCAACCACGTCACGAGAACATCGGCCCCGCGGTTGGCCGACGAGAAATTCCACGAGGCGCGGGAACCTCTTGCGAAACACGTGCCGCGGAACGAATCTCGACTCGAGCCCAGCCAATTTCAAAATCCGACACAACCGTTTCGGACCTCGCCTTCTTTCCGAGGCCTTGCGAGCAACCTTCGGAATCGGCCACCGTGACCGATTCGATCGAAATCTTCGACAATCTAGATTCCCTATAGCGGAGATACCGTTCTTCCCACTTTTTCTCTCTGTCCACGGCTTCGGATACAAAAGAAAGTAGTCCTGACGACGCATACTGGGCCAAACGCCGAATCTAACGGATAAAAAGTCATACTGATAAAAACACCTCCCGAAGACGTCAATCTGTATGGGGTTGTTTTACAGGGCGGATTTAACCCTTTGCAGACTTAACTCGAAAATCAAACACTTCTTCTTCTTTTTCATTTTGCGGATATGAAATTGTTATAACACTTTAATATGTAGTAATTGATTATTGCATATATAATGGTACAGTGGTTTGAGTAACAACAAACAAATTTTAGTCTAATATACAATGTATATTTAATATAATGTATATAATACGTATATACAATGGTATAATCATTTATAAACATTTTATGAGCAGTTTATAAGCATTTCGTAATCTTCTATCATTGCTCTGCAAGATATTTCAAGCATAGAAAATTGAGAAAATAACTATTGCAGCGCAATAATTCCGTAAACATACGATTATCTAAAAAATGATCAGATTTTACTAGACGAGAAATATATGTAGAAAAACTGGCAGAGCGAGCCGGCGTATCGGAATATGTACTTGAAACTAGTGAGCACTTCGGAGCAATTTCCGGTGGCTGCGAATTGCACGGATGTTTGCGAGCAACTGGCTAATATTTTTTGAACCATCGACGTACGGCTGTTAACACTCCACGAGGAAGGGAACAGTCGACCAAATTTTATAGTGGGTGACCAGTCTTCGAGTTTTATGATCCGCTGGCAAGTCGTCGACATCGGATTCTGAGACACTTTCATATCATCTTTTGTTTACAACGATTTCTATTGCGTTTATTAATCGTAGACTACGGAATTTCCCTAAAATATTCAGAAATCGAACACAGAAACTTCCTCGTACCGTAAGGGTTCTGGACGCCGTTTCATTTTCATAGCTCCTAAAATATTTTATAGAACGTTACAATTTTTTCATAGACTACAATTTTTCATGGGGTCTACCATTTTGTCATAGGCCGTACGATCGTTTCGCAGATTTAAAATGTTCTGCGTTCTCCGAGTTTGGGTCTTCGACGCTGTACTAAATGTTTCAATTTTTATTTCGCAGTGATTCGAGAGTAATCGAACGTATTATTAGTTGATATACTATAAAATTCAATGTATTCTCTTGCAAAATATAAAAAAAAAAATTGTCAGAAAGAACTCCCAAGCTCTCCGAACGTCATGAACTGTGTGGAATGATTTTGGACACGCGTAAATTTGATTTTCTTTACAGGGAAAATATGAAATTACGATTGACACGCATATATTAGCCCTGATATGCTCCTTCGAAATAGTTGCATGAATGATTCTATGATACTTTCTCGCCCATTTTTGCTTCAAACTTTAAACCAATAAACTTTGCTTCATTTATCACGTCATATTTTATAAAAATACGTCACACAACATAGATAAAGAGAAACAATCATTTTGTAGTATGTAAAAATAGTAAATGGGTGAATTTTCACACCGAGGAACGTTAGAGGATTAAAGGAAAGAAAGAAGTAAGACGTAAGAAGTAAGAGTTCCGCGCCGATATGTAATGACTCATCGGGGAAAATAATCTCCCGATCGTTTTAAGCGTCTTCGTCTGCGTAATCGCTCGTAGAGTCACCGTGACTGCCAAATGGAAACGGCCTTAATGAAAATTCCCATCCGCGCGGCCGTGAATCGTGGGATCGTGAGCGTCGCCCGCGAAATTTATGCGTCTTACGAATCCTAGTCGCGGGGCGACATACCTATGCAAAGCAGCCTTCGAGTACCCTCGTTTCTATCTCGGCGATAACCGCCTTTCCGCCGATTTTACTGGCGCCCACGGTGTATCGCGTTATTAAGCGAACGTTGCTTTACTTTTCCGGCGACACGAGCGATTTCCCTTCCCGTTTCAACCCTCTTACGCCAACCTTCGCCTCCATTCAAAGGATTAACGCGCTGCCGTTCGTTTACTTCCACGCGTATTCACTGTGCCTTTTTTTCTTTTCATAATCTCATATTTTCTTTCGTGCATGAAACGTCTATTTTCAACAAATCTCGCAAATATTTATCCCTCCGCTCTGTCAACGTTGCGAGGCGGGTGCTCTTCACGATTTCACGGCAACCATTCCTTCAAATGTGACGGTAGTCAGTACGATTCCTTTTCATTGTTTCAGCGTACAAAAATGAGGAACAAGTTCGACGTTGTTAACTTATTCAAAGCTTGATAGAACGACTAAAAAAAAGTGGATGCATTTTCAAGTGGTAGTTGCAAAGAGAAAACTTCAATTTTCAAATCCGTGGTGGTTCAAGTGACAAAAAGAATTTTTCAATTCAGACTTTTCGGTCTATCTCGATCAAACTTCCCAAAAGTTCCCTTTCGTTTTAATCTATTTGGTGACACGACAATTTTCGCATTAATTCGACTTATTTCGCAGAAACGGCCCGCCGTGCGATGGATCGAACGTTGATTCAATAATCAATAATCGGGGTCCGCGCAGCGCTTGGAACAGGTTCCGTTGACCCATAGAACGTTTCCCTGGTGTTCACAAACTGTAAAATTGCGTCTCCGCTCGGCGTAAAAACGGATCGCGGCAATGACGTCCACCGCGGACGCTCGGCTTCGCTCCGTTTCGCGTTGCGCGCTGCGCGGTGCGCTGCGTCGTGTCGGGGTCAAACTTATCGAAAGGTTGCAGATTCAATTGGAGTTTCGTAGTCGGAGCCGAGTTCCGTGGGGTAACTGCGGCCCGGGAATCGAGTTCTTGAACTTGCGCCGGTGCCGAATTCCTCAAGGAATTGGGACGAGCTGTAAAACAAACCGGCTACGACGAAACGGTCGTCGACGTTCTCCGCGGTTCGTATCGATCCCACCGTCGAAGAGTCCGACATCGATTTCGTTGATTAACGTTTGCCACCCCTTTCAGCCGCGTCGATCCCTACCACCTGCTGCCGTTTACTTTTTCACGAGCACGCTCGCGAGAATGATTCGCTCCGATTAGAGAAACTGTTTACGCCGCGTCGGACTTGGGAACACTCGCGTTTCTAATAATTAATCGAACCTCTCCGAATACAGGACACATGTTACATTGTTACATACCAAATGTCTGATTTATAACAATAACACTTTACTTTCCGGAATACTATAATTACGATTCTCACAATCAGTAGTGGTACAGTAGAAACACAATGTCCGTAAAATTGCTGGTCAGAAGAGGAAAACAAACTCTGCTTTCACGTGTTCTATTTTTTAAATGTCAAATGTCGTCGCGGTCATCGACGGCCGCGACGGCCGCGACGTCGCGTCGGCGTATGGCAGTCGGCGTGCGAAACGAATAAATTAATGAAACGAATAATTCATTGGGCTCTCGATGTTCGCTCGGTCTTTTCGTGTTGCTCGGGTCGGGCATCGATCGCCGTTCTCACACTGGCTCTCCCCGCGTTGTATCCAGCGTTCGACCGATTCTCACGATCGGCGCGGCGTGCACAGCGCTCAAGATAATCGACGGACCTCGTCGTTCCAGCGCGGATCCTCGCGGTCCGCCGTCACCGGACGATCGATTCGGCAATCCCCGTCGACATTTTGTCCGCGGTGAAACGCGTGTACGAGAGAGCGGCGACCGATGCTGGACCCGGGCACAGAACGGCGGCCATTACCGGGGGACGCGTATAAGACACGATCGTGCTGCGGTAGGGTCATGCCTAATAAACCAGTAGCCGGCAGTTACCGGTGTACGTCATTGTCCAGTTGCCCAGTTTCCACGCCGATTTCGAACCACCGCCCAACACCGCGCCCACCAGAAATACGAACGAGGCGCGAGACTTCGTCGATATGCTCGTTTCGAAACCGCGGGTCCAGCGCCAATCCAATTTCCCCGTTAATCGGTGACGAGGTCTTGTAACTCTGTGCTCCGTGTTCAATTTTTCCTTTTTCGTCCGACGCCGGAGTCGCTATATTTTCGTTGCCATGCAGATTTCGAACACCGATCACCCTCACGAGGATAGAAGGCGTCCGAACTACAGGTTCATTATTCAGGACCTCTGAAAGCCTCTATCAGTTTTAGGAATTCCATCAAGGGTCCAGAAATTTCACGTTCAGGGATCTTTCAGGATCGAACGTTTGCTCAAGAACCATTTGGATCCTCAAAACACCCTGAAGAACTATTAGACCCCTTTTATCGAGCCTTCGAACCTTTCACAGCCGATCACAGGACCTAATATGATCTCGCAATGCCTTTGCTTGCCCTAGCGATTAAACGAGAGATCTTCGTTGAACATTGAGATTTTTGGACCATACAAGATGCATTGAAAGTGACCAAGTTGTTCAATTGGTTTTTAGAAAAATCGCCTGAGTAAATGTGTATGTGGTAAATGTTGGATTATTAGTAATGATAATGCAACTGCCAGTGCAAAAATGAATTTCGTGGTCCATGAGAAACACTGTTGTTTCTCTCTTGCATAGAATAATAGACCAGATGTCACCGGACTCATAGGCCCGGTATTCGTCGAACTCAAGGGCCTGGGCCGTAAACTGTGCAGGCCGGGGTTTTTCCTTAAAGTCAAGGGGGCAACAGATTTTCTCTTCCGCCCCTACAACTTTCTTATTTCTTTTGTACACTTCAAATCCGCTTGCCGAACAGTTAAATCGTTCTTCCGCGCTGTTCAATGAAACAGTCTTGAGTTAAATTTTACAGCGTTTCTATGATTTTCTAAATCCATTTCCCAATAGTAAATATACAACATTTTGATGGGTCCAACGAGATTGAAGATTTTTCGAACCTTGTTCTTTCAAGGACACCTCTAGTGATCCCGAAGGACCTTGAGGAACTACAGTAAGTCTTCGTCAACCTTCAAATTCTGTCTGACGACTGGGAATGAAGTATTCAGGGTCTTGAAATGTCCACAAAGAACTTGTTCGCATCGATCGTGGACCCCGGAAAACACTTGCCGGTCGCCGCTCCACGCCGCTAGCCACAGGTGCGTCTCGATCCGTTCATTTTATAACGCTCCCGTTTCTTTCACTTCCTGTTGCCCCCTGCTCGAATCACCGAACAATCCTGCGGACAAGTTTTCTGCACGACGCGCGACGCGACGGCGCGGTAGTACTTTCTCCGAGTACTCCTGTCGGCGGCGATAGCGTTCTGTTACCGTTGCCTGGAGCGCCACCGATTCCGTCGATCGCGTCCGTCGCGTCGCGTGAAACCGAGCCGCAAAGTTATTATCCCTCTCTCCCTCTCTCTCTCTCTCTCTCTCTCTCTCTTTTCTCTTTTCCCCCGAGGAGGTGATTTCCAGCAACGGTACAAAGTGGACGGATCGACGGACAGACGAACGAACCGAACGGTGCACTTTCTCCGAAATCATCCGCGGCGGTCATTACGCCCGATTATACACTGCCGTCCCTCCGGACGGGCTCGATTCTTCCAACTTGTACACTTCATTAGCTGGTAACGTTCTGTTACGAGCAAGTTCGTCGCTGGAATTAGTTCCGCGTGCGTGCGACTCGCGATTAGAACGAGGACTAACGGCGCGAGGACGAGACGCCTGCTGTCCTGTTGTTCGCTCGTCAAGGATCGCCGGCGACCAACAAATCGCTGTCCCATCCATTGCACAGACGTCCCTTCTCCCGAAGAGACTGCCAAAATTTTTTCAACTATACAGGGTGTTGGAGTGTATAACGAAATGCACGAAAACAACGAAGGAGGAAAGTTCTCTTTTCACCTGAAGTTCATTACATTTCAAGCGTCGCTATTTTCTTTACCTAGAAGAAATCAGGTAATCAGTTCTAGCCAGCCGCCTACCGAGCCAATCACAGTTCACACCTCATCCGATATTAGTATTGTATGTACAGGTCTTAGCACACACTTTTCTGAATTATTCTTCATTGCAACAAATTATCGCGACATTGCTTGATCCTTTAAATTATCCTCGAAATTCCTAAATAAGACGCAACGCATTATCAGAATGCTATATCACGTAGACACGATTGAAATGTTTTATAAATAAATGACAGCTGCATCATACTAGGGAAAAATTCAATAGAAGTCTAACTTGACGATGGAGAGACACTAATTGATCACGATAATGGTATAATTCGATACCTTCGGCCTTGTTGCTGTGGGCTTTTTTAAATGACGAAACCTTCGTTAATACCAAAGTGACGATTGACGAGCAGAAAAATGATATCACAGCGATCATTAATGGAATCAAGCTCCAATTACGTGTGCAAATGTGGTGGAAAATTGGGTGGAACGGACCGGGACGAAAAATAGTCGAACGGGTCGCTCGATAACTGTGTTCCATAATTAACTTGATAACGTGGACATTATATTATGATAAACTGCCCTCGAAAATAACTCGATCGGGCCGTGTTTTGTAAATCGAGAGGTGTGCCGGTTGATTTGAATAACACGTACGTTGTAATACGTTCGATGGCTGGACGTATTTGTCAAAAGGGAAAAGAGGTAAGAAACGGTGGAAGGGAACGAAACGGGTCGCTAACCGTCGTTCACTGTGCCGCGGCGACGGTTTTTTGCCGCGACTGGCGACCGTCATAGCGCTCCGTCTTTGCGTTCGAGGTGTGGCCGACTTCTTTCCCTCGTCTCGCGGTATCTACTCTCTCCGCGCCGCTGACGATCCAGGATGAAGATACCGCGAGGAGAAGCCGGGAAGAAGCATCCACGGTTCGCGAAGCCGCGCCGCCATTAACTTCTTCGTTTCGTCGGGTCGAGTCGAGTCGGTTGTTCGCAGCGTGGCGTGGCGTGGCGTGGCGTGGCTCGGCGCACAGTGCGGTACCCTCTGCACAAAAATCTAAAAATTTATTGTATAATATCCACTGGACTCTATGTTGAAACTATGCTTTGACATCTAAATTATCATGTTCATCAATCGAAAATTCAAATAATTCTGTAGGGGATTAGTTACAAGCGTTTTTCTTTTCTCAAGAAAATCCGAAAATCCGAAATATCAAGTTCTTTGATTTTGACAGAGAATTTGTCGGTTTAGCCCAAAGCGCAGCGTGGCGATGACCCACGAACCAAGAGGATCACCGGACGATGTCGACGTCCGTTCGTCTGCCATCCTGCCCGCGATCGTTTGTCCGGGCCACGCAGATACCGGCCAAGCTCCTTCGTGATCCGCGGTCTTCGACTCGCCGAGTCGGAATGGGGCCCAGCCGCATATCCGCCACGTTCTTGCGAGACCTCTTCTCGAGCAACGTGCGTTCGCCGCGAAGTGGAAGTACGGCATGCCACGTCGAAGTAATTCTAGAATCTACTACGTCACAGCCTGGGCTCCGATACAGTCAAGAATTTCACTGTTTCAAAGAAGACGCGAACCTTCATACATTCCCCAAAATATTACATAAATGTTGGAATGCACTTGTTACGAAAGATTTTCAACAGGAATTTGTAACCTACATATTTATTACACAGGGTGTCGTTGGTTTTACCGATCGAAGATTATCGGTACGTTCTATACGGCTAATTAACAAGATGAAGTTTCTAGGTATACAAGGTCTGACTTAGGTTTCTTGGAGTGACGTAGCGTCACACATACTTTATGCGTTTGTTTGCGCATAATTTGTCTGCTCTCTATGACGTGTGCGCAATAGAAGTGGTCCGCTCCCCGCGAGTTTCGATTTTGCTTTATTTTATGTGTTTCTATTCTGTTTTTTTCTTTCTTCCGATACCTCACTCGCCTTTTGTCCGTGCTGTGTACAACACGATTCTCACATTAAACTATTAATTTTTACGTGTGACTTTTTATGGAATAACCCAGTCCTCAACAAGGTTTACATCCTCCTGTAGTGTAGAGAAAAAGCTGCATAGTCTTCATTCCAAGCTACTTGAAATTCGTGAATTCGAAAGTAGACGAAATTTCTTCGTCGCAACGTTCCATAAACATATAAGCACTGTTGCGTTCCATAAATATATAAGCACTTGACGCGAGACGTGCTTCTAAACATTCACCCTTGCGGAGGGGAGAACCAGCGATGAAAATGATCGCACGCTAAACATAGAAGTATCGAACCTGCGGCTCCGGTAAGGGAACCAATTAAAAACGGAGTTCGACGAAATCCACGGTGCTCTTCTATCGAGCTCTGCGAAACGACGACAGAGTCGCAGACTCGTTCGAAGTCGGATCCGAAAAAATGCGATCGTTAAAGGATTTCGATAGCCGGGTTGTCGGGTTGAAGACTCGGAGCCGGCAATTCCTCCGCGACAATTGGAGCCGGTCGCGCGACGCTATCGAGGGCTTCGGTAGCTCGGGAAAATTCGAGGGCGGAGGGCTTCACGGAATTGAGATGCTTCCTGGCAGCGCCTCGATTTCGAAATATCCCTCGCGTGACCCTGTTTCGGGAAGGGTCAGCGAAGGATCGATTCCACGGCCGGTCTTGCGACCAATGTGGCAGCCCGCCGCCGGCCCTAGCCTACCATCTCCTCCTACCCCTCTGGTTCCTCTACGTCGAACTGTTCTACCAGCGGCCCCGGGGGATCGTTCCTAATCGATCGCGAAAAGATCGATCGGCGTTCGCGTGACGGAATCCCGACAAACCGCCACCTTTTTAATTAAAGACGCGGTTGTTTAACGAGCGTACACGCTCCACGGACCGGCCTCGTTCCCTTCCTCGCGCCGGGGAATCGTTGAAAACCGTCGACGAAAGTTGCGCCTCGTCATCCCGAGCGAAATTGCTCGCCCCGATAAGAGAATTTTGTTTCCACCGTGACGCCGCGTCCGACGCAACGCGCGACGCATCGGCCGCTTCGTATATTTCTCGTGTTTATTCCACCTATTCTAGCATATCATTCCTCGGACACACACAGATGATTTTTTCTTTCCTACGATTTTATTCGTACAAGTTACACTCGAATGCGCGGAGAATTCATCTGCTCGCGAATTTGCGATGGTAATAAGAAACCTGTGCGTGAAACCTAACTCGCTTTTAGTTGGCTATTTTATCGATCGGTAATAAAGTTTGATACGCCACTTTAGCTAGTGTTCACTCACAGTGCTGTATTCGTACGATATAAAAATTGTCCCCGTCATTTGCTAGACGTATGAGCTCAACAGAAATTTCCGTCTCTCTTCAATAGTTTTGAGAAATTGTAAATTAATTACTGAAATCCTCTGAATCTACACACTTTTCTCAGAAATGCATAAAATCCGCAGTGCTGTTTTTGTTCGATATAAAAATTGTCCCATGATATGAGCTCAACAGAAATTTCAGTCTTGTTTCAATAATATAAAATATCGAAAATTAATTATTGACATCCTTTAAATCTACACATTTTGTCAGCAATGTGGATAGAACATTCTATTAAACGCAATATATCCTGTAACATGAAAATTGACAAGTTCTCCGAACATCATAACGCGCGTTAGAATTACAAATAACGACGTGCAAAAAATTAATTAAATTTTCGTCGTGCTATATAGAAAATCGTGGGGCATGTAGCGTACTTCTTGTAACAGATTGATTAAAATATTTTTTATGTTTCGATAAATTGTCCGAAGCCTGGCAGGTTTTCTCCTAATAGGAGAGGACGGTGTTTGCGTTTCTACAGAAACGGTGGCCCTCGCGTTACCGACTAAGGACCGAAACTTCTAATCAGCGGCCGGAAAGTCAACAGATTTCGCCGCGGCAATGGCGCTTCCATTCCGGCAACGGCAACGGTCTGAAGAATACCCAGCAGCCACCCTCCTATCGGGGGCGCAGGCTGCGACCGAGCGAGCGGGCGGACGAGGTGAGCGAGGCGAGTGTTCCTCGGGATATTAGACCGATCTCCAGTTCCCCGTAGCGAACTTCCTCGTTTTAGCGAGCACGGAAACGTAGCCGGTCCGAACGGCCGATAAAGAGAACCTGATACAGCCCCGGCTGGCTTGCCGGGTGCGAGAGAGGAGAACAGAGGAGGATCGACGAGCTCTAGAGAATGAGAGCGAGCGTAAGAGAAAGGGAGAGAGCAGAGAATGAGAGAGAGAGAAAGAGAGAAAGAGGGACGGGAAGGGAAGAGCGTCACGTTCGCGGGGACTGGTTCCTTTCCTGCGACTGGTCTGAAAGCCACGAGGAAAGAACGGGAGCCTCGATAATCGATCGAACGGGGACAAGCGCGCGGGTTCGCATCCGGCGGATCGTCGCGCGATCTCCTCTCCGTATTGGTAATGGTAGGTAGGTGTGCTCGTCGGTGTCGGCACGCGTTCGTGTGCGGGGAGATGCTCGCGAGAGCCATCGCCGGAACGAACGACCGGTCGTAATCGGCGCAAGATAGTGGCAAGAGACGATTGCTCCGGCAGAGAACTCGGTTAATCCTGCGGGAAGAAAAATTCCAGCCGGTTTCCCGGACGCCGCAGCTTTCCGCGATCGAGACCGTGGTAGAAAACGGATCCCGAGCCGCGGTTTCGCCCGCATGGTACGCGTAACTCGCGTACCTCTGTTGCCTAGCTCTGCTCTACGGTCCAAGAGCTTCGTCTTCCGTTCCAGTCAGCCGCACAAGCGAAGATCGCGTCCAGCACGAAAGGAGCCTCGAAGCTCTCCGCTCTCTCCAACCAGCGAGAGGACAGCAACCACGAGAGACAGAGGGTAAGAGAGAGAGAGAGAGAGAGAGAGAGAGAGAGAGAGGGTGATGGAGAGAGAGAGAAGGAGCGGAGCGGAAAGCGGACAGACAGAGACAGAAACCGCTTCCTCGGTGAGCGTGGTTCTCTCCTCGTGACCGGAAGCGGCGGGTCGAGCCCGGAACACGCCGATCTCGCCGATTCCCTCTTAACGGTATATATCGCTGCGATCGATCGTGGGGATCGATCCTGCGGCGTATGTTCTACCCGTCGCCCGTTCTGCGAGCTTGTCTCTTCCTCTTCCAGCGTCCCTGCTATCTGTCTCTCTACCTCACCGTCTCTCTCTCCGACTTTATCTATATATCTATCTATGTATCTAGCTCTAACGATCCCTCTGTCCCCCTCTCTCTCTCTCTCTCTCTCTCTCTCTCTCCCTCTCTTAATCCGAGCGAAGGAACACACGGTAGACTGACCAAACCCATATGCATCGCGATATCTTTACGCGCGTCGCCCTGCTAATGCGAACGAGGGAGGAGCAAGACGTTGACGAAAGGGAACGGTAAATTCTTTTTAGAACGTTAGATAGCAATTTGTAGATTTTCGTTTGTCTAGAAGGGTGAAGGGATGGAGATTCGAAAGTACCGTAAATTGACCCTCCCCTCTGGGAATCTGCAATGCCCGAACGACCACTTTTGGCGACTTTATCAGATAGTCGCGGTGACAAGTAGATGGCGGACTTTTATTCAGATTCAAATTTTCATTGTCGAGTCTGCGAAGTAGAATTTTATTTTCTCTATCGTCGGTTCGATGTAACATAAAAGAGAATGAAGATCTATGAAAGTTTCTGTCTTATACTTTGCCGTGAGTCCTCGTAAACTATGAATGCATAAAAGACGTGGTTTAGCGATAACCGGCACGGATCCGAGGTAAGAATAGGAAACGTCGATTGCGAATAAAATGGAGAGAGTAAGGTCTACTCGGTTTGCGGAATTATTCGAGGATAACGCTGTGGTAATTAACCAGGAATAAGATGTGCTTATTCAATTATTGTTGAACAGCTACACCTTTTTGGTTTATTTCAGTTTCAGCTGCGTCGAATTCGAATCGAAAGACTAACACTAACACTGCCGATTTTATCGAATGACCGACGCGAGTATTTCGGGTGTTCCCGAAATGCAACAATGTTCCGGGAATAACTTCGTGGATTGACAGCGGCGCGACGTGGTCGACACGCGCGGTTCCCGGTTCAAGAATGATTCCCCGATTTAAAAATTAAATTCCAGTACTAAATTGTAAGAACTGATTTTCAGTTACTAGATCACAGAGGTACACGAAACGCACAGTTATTACGAGGATCTTCATGGAAAATCAAAATTTTCTACCTGAATTGCATCAAAGCCGTAGTTGAAACGCATCCATTAATACACGTGGCAATGAACTCATTAAATTGTTTCAAGGGCGCGCGGATAAGCATGCAAACAACTGCACGATCAGCGATTTCAATAATAAGGAGATAATCTCGGGGTTAACTGGGTCCAATCAGGATGGAAAATTTGACCCTCGACCTGGACCCGCCCCAGCGAGGAAAGACTGATCGAACAGCGATACACATAGGAAACGGCAGGCCTAATTGCATCAGCGGCAAAGAATGCTGATTCCCAAACACCTTTTTCGTCCAGTTAGTTTCCAACAATCGGAGGAAGCTACGGCCAAGGGACGGATAGACAGCCAGAAGGGAGTGAGCGAGCAAGACAGGAGACCGAACAGGCAGAAGAGGTGAAGATCGAGAGCAAGGGGGATCACGCGGACAAAGGGATGGGTGGGAGGTGGGAGGTGGGAGGCCGAGGAGGATGGAGGCGGTGTGTGGGTGGAGGAAGAGAGGCTCATGGTGGCGCTTCGCACTCACGCACACACCGATAGGGATTTACGAGCGGTTTCGGGCAATCGCGAATAGAGATTAGGCCGGTAATTAACTATGGATCTGGTCTGCAGGCGAGCTCGCGAGGCGAACGCGTACACCGGAGAGAGCGAGCCGTCGGAGTCGGCTGGCTCTCGGTCCTATGTACATAAGTGACCCCGGTTCGCGGAAGCCGTAGCGTGCTCACCAACACGCGAGCAACGCGACCGACCGAGACCGAAAACGGGACGGATAGACGGTGCTCGGCAGCCGTTAGACGAGGACCAACGTACCCGGAGAGCCTCGCGATCCTACACCCCTGGTTACATGGAGCCGACGCTTATGTACAACGACGAACCACCAACGGACGGACCCGACGGACCGACGGACGACCAAACGACCGACCGACCGACCGTCCTGTGTTCCGCCCGCGTATATAATACATGAAGCGGACGCCACCGCGCCCCTCGGACGCCGCCGCGCGCCACGATCTCCGCTCCCGACCCCCTACACCCTCCTCCCACATCCTCCAACCTCCAACCTCCACCTCCTTCTCTACATAACATACCGCGTCGAGCGAAGCGGAGCCGCGCGGCACAGTTGCTCGCTCGCGCCACGAGCATATACGTGCACACACCCACCTACACATCGGTATGTAGAACGTCGCGTCGAGTCGCGTCGAGTCGCATCGAGTCGCATCGAGTCGCGTCGAGTCGCGTCGAGTCGCGTCGAGTCGCGCCAAGCCGCACCGCCTCGTCTCGCCTCGTCTCGCTACAGAAACGATCTCTCGTGTAACGCGACCGTGCGCGGATCCGTGCGATCCCGACGCGACACACACCGGGACGACACTTATTGCCGGCGCTGTATCCGCCGGGAAAAAATCAGCACCGTTGTTAAAAGATACGGAAACCCGTTCGCGCGCTTGTTACGTCAGCCGGCGAACCGCTCGCGCTTGAGAGATATGTACATACAAACGCTTGGCTCGCGTAATCGCAAGGTTTTCTGGGATCGAGATTCGGAAGCTGAGCAATCTCCAGGGTGTTCGAGATATGTTTATATGATAATATGGCATATTAGGTGAAAATTCACCCATTTATTATTTTTACATACTGTTAAATGATTGGTCCCTCTCTATCTGTATTGTGAGATGTATTTCTCTAAAATGTGACGTAATAAATGAAGCAGTTTATTAGTTTAAAGTGTGAAGCAAAAATGGGTGAGGAAGTATCATAGAATCTTTTATGCAATTATTTTTGAGGAGCTGATGAGGGTTAATCGATGCACAAAGATAAGAAATTAAATACGACCTCGCTTCCCAGTAATCATCAAATTCCCTGAAAATTTGATTTCGTCGAGACTCCTGAATTCGAAACGAAGGTTGTCCGCTAAAGGTTCGCGCCCAACAAAGAATCAGGGCGAACGACAATTGGACCGAAACGCGGCCAAAAATCTGTCGACCGAACCTCACCAGTTGTTAACCAACCCCTCGGCCGTCTGTAGACACAGCAAAAGAACAAGCTTACGAAGAGGGTGAAACGTATCATCGGACAAACGTAGTCCTCGCGACGACATCGCTCAGCGTCGCGTAATCCTTATCCGCGTTAACAGAAATGAGTACCCGCGACTCGAGGAGAAGAGGAGGGTGGCTTCTCGCGAGAGCGTGTGCGTTCATTATTCAGTTTAACGGCAAACTATGCACCGGTTGGCTCGCGAATCATTTTTTCAACACCCTGTACATACATACCGAACTATCCACACGCACGTAGACGGTATAGGTGTGCACGTAGAGGCGGCACGAAGGAGAGAGAGACACACGGAAGGACACACGCGAACGAGGGTTGCGCGCGAGGACCTGGAAGTATGTAGCCTCTCTCGGTCTCCATCTCTCCCCGATGGCCAGATCCGCTTGTACATATGTACCGGAGGGTATGTACGCGGTGCTGGATGTATATAGGCATGTGTATATTATATATATATATACATATATATATATATATATGTATATATATAGGAGGAGCGCCCCAAAAGGCAGACGTGCCTGGCATCGACGAGGCCAGAGGCGCACCGCCGCCTCGATCTCCGTATCTCGGTAGATCGACGCCTAATGCCGCGGACACGGTGGAGCGAACGAGCGAGCGAGCGAGCGAGCTAGCTAGCTAGCTAGCTAGCAGAGAGATGCGAGAGGTGAGAGAGAAAGATCACGCTGCTGGAGCTGAGGAGAAGCCAAGGGGAGAGACAGGGAGGGCTTATATGGGGCCAGCCGCGGGAATATCCTTCGTCGTTCTGCGAATTAATCGCGCGACCCTCCGCCTCGGCCACCTCCTCCTCCTCATCCTCCTCATCTTCTCTCTCTCTCCCTCATTCTCTCTCCGCCGTCTTCCTCGTTCATCCTCGTCCCTCGCTTCACTCCGCCTCGCCTCGACCTTTCCATCAACCTTCTATCCTCTTTGTGTGCCGCGCCACGAATACCGACGATCGTGATTCGTCCTTGCTACGTCGACGACGAAGACGACGAGGAAGACGACGACGACACCCAGGGATCCTCCACTATTTGCCCTCATCCTGAATCTCGCGCGCGGCCAACATCGCCTACCAGATCTCCTCCACGAAGAAATTTCCCGATATTCACACCAAGAAAATGCTCCTGCGCTCTTGTTGCTAGGATAGCTCCACGTTAGGGTCCGGATTTTCGACGAGTACGGGTCTGCGAGCGTGTTGGAGTTTCAGCGTGATTTTTCGGTAATTGGTATCTAGACTGTTCGACAGTGCTACAAAGTTTCGGTGTGAATCTGTCCACGATGGCTGTGTGCCAAATGAATTAGAGCTTGAATTATGTCTACGTTTATGGAAAATGTTTACCCCCCGCTCGTAGACGATTCCACGTAGCTACCCCCCGGATATCTATTGTACGTCGGAGGAACGTGATTTGGAAGATAAATCGCTTGCTATCGACGTTCGAGCATGACGCGCAAAATCGAGTACTACTTGTCTGCTAAGTTCAAGATCAAGTATACTGCTAGTGAAAGTATCAGTCGGAGATTGGTTGGCAAATTGCTGCACCATATTCTGCGACTTGACAAACCTGATAATTAGCCATTAGCACTATTCATTATTATTTAGATTATTAAATATATTGGTATCTAATAAATTACTAAACATACAAGTATTGTGCAAGGCGTTGTATCAATTTCATATCCGGAAAATGAAAAATAAATGATATAGAATGAAATTATTCTTGGTCGGAAGAAGTGTTTAATTTTCGAATTAACCCATCACTGCATTAATTTTTTTAATTGGGATGAAAAGATTGAGAAAAAAGGTCAGTTTTTGTGTTTTATTGGAAAAATATTTAAAAAATTAATACAACATTTTCAGAGAAACAAACATTCTTAGTTTACTATTATACGAGATTTGTTAACTGTATCAGGTACGATACACTATGCAGCGAAGGGTTAAAATAGCACCGACCGCAAAAATTAAAGAATGTTGATGTATTATTAATCCCCTTTCTCGCGTGATCACTCAAATATTCCGGCTGGTATGGAGGGCGCAAACACAAGCGGGCATTGGATATGGAGGTGTTTAGGGGTGACGAGATAACTCGTCCCACCCCTTTAACCCTCTCGACGCCATGATCAACGTCATCTGCGAACCACCCACGGCCATAAGCTCGCTCGTATGAACGCCTATACGGGTTTATCGCCGGCCCCCGAAACTGTTGACGCGGGAATATGATTAATTGACTTTTTGCCGGCGGCGGTTACCTGGCTGAGCGCGGATTCCCGACCTCGAATTGTTTTCGGCCATAACACGCGTTCGAAGGGAGAAAAAAAGATCAACATACTGGTGCCGTCGGGGGAGAGGAAAGGAGCAGGAAACGGCGCCGCCTGGATGTAGTAACGCGAGTATTACTTTCGTCGAGAGTTTCTTTACCTGAGAAAAATAAAGTAGAGACTTTATTAAGCTTCGTTAAGATTCGAATTTTATCGTGTTCCGGGGAGTGTTAATTAGCTGGAATAGGACCTGGTTCGTTACGTATCAATTAGATCCCCGGGATTCGTTTCACTGGGTTCGTTTAACCGATTAAAAACCAATGTTGCGTTAATACAACATTTTATTCGCAGTCTCTTTTCCCCTTCTGTCCAGTTAATTTTATTCAATTCGGTTCTTTGACATTGTGGTTGCGCAAGGGAATTACGGGTTATCGATTAATACGTTGATTGCTCGAGCCTGCGGAATCGAAGCGAGTTCAAACCATGACAAAATCTAGATTTGTACTTGAACATTGCATCATGCTGTTAACATACTTGCAGTTCGTTGCGAGTGTATTTTTTATGCAAAATTCCGATGTTTTATTCGATCTCTTCCGCATCACACAAAAAGACATCTTATAATGTGTTTAGTCGTGCACTTGTCCAGTTGTCCGAACTTGTGCAGCATGTGCAAGGACATTCTTGTGCGCGCCGGTTACACTATCGACTCTGATGCTAACGGAGTCGATGTAAAAATAGGTATCTTGTGAATTGTATGAGCCTAGTTACTCGAGCCTTTTAGCTCGAGTTTGTTTGCAGCTATCCTCGCTGTGGGTGGAGAGTAAGAATCCCTGTCTCCTAATTGGACGGCGTTTTTCGCGAACTCCTAACAAACTCCTCGAGTATGGGGTGGTTCGAGGTGAACGCGCGGTCCCATTTGGTGGGCCCGGTGGGTGATGTGAACCTGGGTCAGGTCAGTCAGTAACTGACCGCAGTCAGTTATGAGTGTCACGTGTTGCTCGCTGCATTGTCCCGTAATAAATGGCTGGAGGGATCGTCGGGGAGGCAAACGATCGGCCCGTGGATCGCAGAAACGTTTCAATTTTTCCGTGTTCCGGTGACGGGCGGCTATTCCGCGTCGCCGTTACCGCGAACTTCGGCTCTTGAAAGTTTCAGAATGTGTCGAGGACCGTTCCCGTTGTCGTGCTAAGAAACGGATCCCCGGTACACGTTGTTTCGAGAGAAACGCTGGAAACTTGCCGCGTACTCGTTCATTCATGAGCTCCCGGCCGCGCTGGATTCGGCGGCAACTTCGCCGGAAGTTTCCACGAACGCCGGATCATCCGGACGATTGATCCTCTTTGAATAAACGCGGCGCGCTTACGCGTTCCCTCGCGGGAGCTCTCTCCTCGATCCATCCCTGTTCCCATTATTGTAGAATTAAGCGGGCAACGGACCGAACCAGAGAGGCGGCCATTGTGAAAACTGGGAGAAACGATTTTCCGACAAAGTGCGGAAAATCTGGGGGAATCATGTTGCGAGCACGCCGTAACCGGAAAATGTAAAATTCGAGCTATCCTTATCGAGAACATCGATCGCGAAAACTTCCCGAGCATTAACACCATCCGGCAAACGTACTCCTGGGCTACGAGTTTCCATAAACAGTGACTAAATTCACCGCGGACTCATTATGCAATTAAATTCCGCTTGTTTGCCGAGACTCGTGTCTGCCCATTTCTCGCCGATTCTACTTGCTAGCTCGCGAATACTGATGCAAACTGTTTTCCATTAAGTTTTCGATCATGATACGACTCGGTGTAGTCGCTTACGTTATTGTCGGTAACGGCTTTGTCTACATAGAGGGCAACTTGTGGTGCTGTTAATAAGTAGAAACAGATGGCACTGATCAGACGAGGTTGCGTAAAAAGCGTATATAAAAATCGAAATGATTATTGCGATACATTAGTGAAATATAAAAAGGTACCGGTAGAATATGAGAGTATTACAATATTATTTTCAACCTGTTCGCATGATTAAACCAGGGAATAAACTACTTCTTTCTTGCGAATCTTTTCGAAAGTACTCAATACTCGATCCGAAGACTCGTGTACACGACACGTACGAACGAGCGACGACAATATAAGCCCAACGAAAACGCCAATGTCTGACGGTCCATAATGCCACGTCGACGTCTCTCGACCGCCTATTATATCATACAATATTATATTTCATCCGGTAACGAGATACACGGTTACAAACCGATAATTTGACCATTCCACAGAGGTTCTCGTTAACGCGACTAATAACCGTGGTCGATGCACTGGAAACATGATTCACAGTGAAATCTACGAGATCGAGGGCGCACGATCCACCGAATAGAGATCTATCTAGTTTTTTCCGAGAAAAGATAGTATATTACTTACATAAGTGGACTACAGATATCTATGCAAAATAATAATTTTCTACACTAACTGCAAGACACAGGAGCTAGATAAAAATTCGTTTTTCTTAGATTGCACCGTACCCGTTTCCCTAGATCGAGTATTTACCTTCAATCTTTCAACTGTTTTAAATTGCGCGTACCCACTTTTTACATAAATGCATAAAATTTGCAAACGATGATGATGACGAGGAGGAGGAATTTTTTGCAGACGCAATTTGTAAAGTTCTTTGTTATGACTAGTGAATGCTCGCAGATTCATAGAGAAGTAATAACTTAACCCTAATCCGTCCCTCGTGTCAATTTGATATAGTTTTCCCGAAATAAGTTATACCGTTCTGTTATTTGTAAATAAATTTGTCCAAAACTTGGTGACTTTTACTTTTTAATGCGAAACATATAACCGCAAAAACCTAAGACCTAAATATTAACTCATCAGGTTGAATGAAGACTCATCGAAAAGTGACTGTTTGACTTGTTATTTTGTCGAATTTTTTATCACTGTGTCAATTTGACACCGAGGGGCAGATTCAGTTCGTGAAATGAGGGATGGATGAGGGTTAAAGCGAGTTGATGTCATTAAATAAAATTTTTTTCTTTTCTGTAACTTACCCATTGACTAGCCTACGTATAACGCACACACACACACACACATACACATGGAAGAAAATTCGTTTGAATGGTGCGGGAGCCGTTGAGCGACGCGTTTTGCGGCATCGGAAACTCGAGCCACTAAACCGTAACTTCTTCCTCGAGTTCTACTTGTTGAAGGAGCACAGAGGAAAGTGATATAAACGCGATCATAGAATTGCCGAAGCGGCTGCTCTCCCGGAGAAAAGTTCTAGTCTCCCATCCCCTTTAGCGGCCGCACGGACTTTAATAAAGATCTCGTTGTACAGGCTTTTTCAGGGACGTGTTGCGGAACTTTAAAAGGCCAAATCGCTGCGGGGACACGAGGAGAAAAAAGATTTTCGAACTGTGCTTCGTGGCAATGAAAGGACCGACTATATTTTACGGTCCGAGCTACTTGTATAATCCGGATTTCTTGGCTCGACAACTTGAAAGCGCGCGCCACCGTGTACGAAATTTGCAATATCAGACGAAAATCGTTTCCTGTCGAGCATGGGATACATGAAAAATTATAATGATAGGCAATTCTAGCTGGAACGGGTATTTAAGCGATTTAATCTCACAAGTTAGACTGTGTAATACGTATTTAAACACAAGTGAAAGTGAATAAAAATTTGTTATGCAAAATAAAAATTCAAGAGACAGAATCCAAATAGATGTTCCATTCTTTCTTTGATAGTTTCAACAAGTTCAAAACAGTATATCGATGTTCTACCATCATTTTAATATTTTTACTGTTTTAAATCACACCCAATCATTTAAATAATAAATGCATAAAATCCGCAGTTTATTGATTCAGTATATAGTCCGACAATCTTCGTTTAAAAATGTTCATCACGTTTAACAGACTTCGGCCGCAGCTTGGTTGAAGAAATAGAAAGAGGCTTTTAAGTCTGTTTATTTGAAATTTATTAAAAATTTTAGACTATCGTTTAACAGGAAATTTTTCGATTGAAAAACAAGCCGATTGTTAAAACACGGAATACATGTAGATATAAGGCGAGCCGTTAAAGGGAGAACGGAGAGAATGTAATTGCACATTCACTGCATCGAAAAACATTGCGGGATTCTGTGGAGCGGAAAAGTGTAGGGTTGAGAAGGGGACCGGAAACGGGTGAAGAAACTCATCGATAAGTAACGACCGCGGCGAGATACTCGAAATTACGATGGCGAAGTTTCGCGAGTCTGACCCAGTCCCATCGAGAACAACTCGGGTTCCGGCGGATGACCTAATTTTTCCGCGTGCCCGCAGACAGGCGGCATTCCGACTGCCGTTCAAAGCTCCCAGGCTGCCATACGCGTCGAGCATCCACTTTAATCTATTATGACTCGGAAAGCACGGTACACAAACGATCCTCTCCCTCCCACCGTTCTCCCATTCACTCACGCATCCTTTTATTCCTGCGATGATCTAGACCCTCGAGCGAGCACCGACACGCGTTCCTTGTTACAACCACCGCAGCAACCGGTGTTTACAAATAAAGAATCGTTTCGTTCCGTTTCGCGCGCCGCACAACCAATATTTACGTCCTCTCTCAGCTACTGTGCCCGTTCGAAATACAGTAATTCTACCCATTTAAATTTCCGCAGTCCGCGATACGCAAACCAAGTCCTTGCGTTACAACAGTTACAGATTGTCTGAACGAGAAACGACACAGACGTAGTCTGTCGAATATCTGAAATAAATGTGCAACAGAAGAAAATTTCAAATTCGGTAATTTTTATATTATCTTTTCAAAGGTTGTACCAATGGGTTGTTGAGATTCTTCCGACTAAAATGAGTACAAACACGACATTGTTCGGACTACTTTTGTAGACATCATACATACCAATCATACGTATGTTCTTAACTTTGCTATGATATTGAGTTTAGAAAACTTGTCCGATATACGTCGTGTTTGAACTCGTTTTAATCAGAGAAATCTCCACAATCCGGTGGTACTCCGTTTGAAAAGATAAGACAAAAATTACTGAATTTGAAATTTTCTTTGTTACATGATTACGCTCGCGTCATATCGTTGAAGTACGTTTGTCTTCTTGTTTGTTTATAGAAATAAGACTCCGTTGAGCTCAAGGCACTAAACGGTAGGGGAAGAGTGAGAATCGATCGTTTTAAGCGTCACAGGTCTAATGAAATTTGGAACTTGAAAATAGAAATGGTTTCCTTAAAATTTCTATAGTTTCGCGTGATAGAAAAATTAATTATTTGGAAAAACAGCGAGTCACGAACGTGCGAAGAGGGACAGGTTATCCCTGGTCTTCCCGGAGTTAATTGTCTTCTCCCCGGGCGATGGGGGTACACACATCTTCATCCCCTAAGTCCCCAGGTCCGAATATCCCGGTTTTTCGCGAACTGGTCCCGGTTTCCTCGGCGGACGGTTCGAAGCAACAATTTAATCAACGTACCAATTTCATCAACCCCACGGCGATATCGCGGCGGGGACTTCAGGAATGCCACATACGCGGCGTCGAGGAGGGTGCAAACGGAAAGAGAGGGAGTAGGAAGAACAGATTAGAACGAAAAGAGAGGTAGATAGATATAGTGGAATGAGGGTAGGTGCCGAAGGGGAGGTGAACGCGCCGCAACAATTTCGTTAATGCTCGTCCCCCGTCGAACGCTGCCGATTTTTTATCGCGTAGCCCACAGAGCGGCTACCCTATCTTCGAATATGGCGGAAAAGCCTTTCGGAACGCGGTGTATATCGTCACGTCGCATCGCAGCGCGCGCACATACACACTCTGTAACCCGCGCGTGTACAGAAAGAGAGAGAGAGATATATATAGAGACAGAGAGAGAGAGAGAGAGGGAGGGACACACACACGACGAAATGATCGTGTACACCCTGCTTGTTCCGCCCCAATACCGACACTCGATGTGTACACGCGAATACACCAACCAACATCGCACAGCCTGCGATAGGAACTTTCGAAAGACGCTGCGCGCGCCCATTATCATCGCTCCCGCGCCCATTATGATCGCCGTCCGCCGCGACCAATCCGGATTTTCGCCGTAACCCCGATACCGGAGCAACTCCATCTATTTTTTCGTTCTGCCCTTTCTTTTCTCTCTCTCTCTCCTCTTCGCTCGCTTCCTTCCCTCGTGCACCACCACCACCACCCTCCTCAAGCCCCTCTCAACGCCCACCACGACCGCCGAGAATTCGCCGATTCCTCGACCGGCAATTTCGTCGAAATGCTCGGGGAAAATGGTTCGCGCGACCCGAAGCCCCGCTGATTCGTTTCCGATCAATCGCCACCGACTCCATTTTAAGACTCGGACCGCCATCACCCCCGCGCGAGGGTGCGGAAAGTTTTTCGGGTGACGAGCGAGGATTGATTAGTGGAGATCCACTGGGGGCGTCGGTCGAACCATTTCGATCCCGATCCCGATCCCGATCTCGCTCGTTTACCGGGCAGCGACTCGAGCGTCGATCGTGGCCACACCGGGTACAAAATTTTCGAATCCTTCCTGCCAATTTTCAGTAAAATTGTTTTATTTGGTTTCAGGTTCGTTTCGACATGCCGACTGGAACTTGGAAATTACACAAAATCACTGAGAGGAAATTATTAGTTTTTAATTTGGATAAATTAATTCTTCATCTAAGCATATTTAGAACTCTTTCTATGTAGTATTCTTTGAAGGACTCGTGTATGTATCTGCAAGAAATAAATGCAGATTTCTATGTATTTGAAAATCATCTGGAAATATTCTTCTAGAGAAAATGTTTAGTATTACTGTCGCCTCGTTCGTATCATTGCTTCTTAAGCCTTCCGCAAAGTGGTAGGTACTATTAGATCTGCTTGTTACATTTGATATCGCTTTGTGTGTAATTATATCTCGGCTGCCGCATAATTTCGTGTATCCGTCTTCTAGTATACTTGAGGTTGTGCATTGCTGTGTTGGTGTAGGTGACCTAACAAGTTTATGTCTAAACCCGAGCTGTGCTGGTATATGTACGGACCACAATGCTGTTGTTACTGCCACTACATACTGTTATGATTATGATTATTTATTTGATTTCGGTGGGAGAAGATTTTGCTCGGATTTAATTCAATATACAAACGGGATCTGCCAGTTTATCCTTGAATAATTAAACTGGTCATTGAATAATAAAACTGCACTACTCTACAAAATTATTGTACCATTTGTCTTCGGGTCTCTGAGCACCGTGATGTCTAGAATTAACAAAATACAAAAACATTTATCCGAACAGATAATAATGATGTTTCGATCGTATCACTACTTTCCGTGAAATAATTCAAAAAGTTGTAATTCAGACAACAGAAAATCCAACTGCTAGCATAATTAGTCGAAGGAATACAAATTGCGACAAGATCGAAAACAGGAATTTTGCTCGTACGCGATGTAGGCCGACGTGTTATCGCATCCGCGCGATGGAAACAGTCCAGCCAGGAGTTTTCTAACAATAACAGGTGCGAGTCGTGCAATTAAGGCACGCGGGACCGTCGACCGTCCCTCGGGGAGGGGATGAAAGAGAGAGAGGATAAAAGAAACAGCGAAAGAGAGAGAGGGAAAGAGAGACAGAATGGGGGAACCCTTCCGCGAGTTTGCTCGGTAAACAAATTATCGTTCTGCAACTTTGATCGTAAATCACGTTTCAGCGGCGGAGTCACCGCATCGGAAGAGCATTAAAAAGTTTAAACGTTTCGCGGGAAACACCTGATACGGTTTTTATATTTTTTCCCCGGCGCGGTGGGAAACTGGAAGTTTCGGTGCCGGGACACACGGATCGGAGCGGAGTTTCTAACGAGCGCGTGAACCGCGCGTGCTACCGTCCCGAGAGCTGCTAGCTCTGCTGCCTTTCCTCCCTTCTTGCCCGGTAGCGCGCGCGCGGCCTTCCATCAACCCCCAATGGGGTCGAAATACCCGTGTCTTCGTCGGACGAGGGTTCGGTAGGCAGTCCCTGTGACCATCTTCGTCGATAAGACGATCGATCGTTCCTCTTACAACCGCCCCCCCCCGCCCTCCGCCCGACACTGTCAAGGCTCTCCCTATCCTTCGGTTATCGAAAGGGGTAACTACCCCTAACTGAGACTGCGAGAAGACGCTCGAACCGAACTAGCCTCGAGCCGTCCAAAAACGCAACCACCGTGTACTTTGTACATTCACCGAGAGAATTTCTCCGCCAGCGAATCCACGCAAAGCCGCGTATCCTGTGAGGGTGACTTCATTTTTTCTATAAATATGGTCATTGAAATAAAATTTTTCAACCTACGTTTTTAACTGTTTTACGTTTTTAACACTGGATTTAACATTCGTGTTTAATTCAACGAACAATCTTCACCCTTTATCGTGTATCAACGTTGATTACAACTAAATTTTGGTTATGTCTTTTTTTCTGTCTTTGTAACCGCACGATTGAAAAGTTACACGGTTAAGCAGTTAATTTGCTCGTTTCAGGATTTATGTGTATTCAGACATTCTGTATTATTCGAGCAAGCAGAGATCTAAGCGAAAACTGACAGAACCATCTGCGCAGACTTGATATCATTTCGAAAAGTGTAAATCATTCCCCGATTACGTTGGTGTTGGTGCGAACTGTTTCGGATCGTTAACGTTTCCATCGAATTGGGCCCGCATGGAAGTTCACGACTGTCGGTCATATCGGCCCGTTAACAGGTTAATATTAACGATCGACACAAGAGAGAGACGACGCTCGAACGTTCCCGAAAGCAGTGTTTCCATTGGCTTGGCGGGGGTAGGGAGACGAGACGGCATGCGATGGCGGGATAACGAGTGGAAAACAAGCGGGACGCATGTCCGCGCACGTACTCATCCAAAATACAACAGCGAAGGCGCGCGGCGTACGAATTCAACGATACCCGGGGCGGTAGAACAGGTGAAGCCTGTCGGAGAGGGGGCCGGGTGCCGGGGGCGAGGAATCTTCATTTGCCGGTGCTCCTCGGAGGAAGCTTTGCCGCCAAAAACCACACCCACGCGATCGTTCGCCGGTAACACGGTGGGTCCTGATGCGGCGTTGGCTCCTGAAAAATTTCGCAGCCCCCGACATCCCTACGTACGTACCGCGTTCGTACGTTGGTCCGTTCATTCCGTTCCCCCGTCGCTTCCTTCCTTCCTGCCCCCAACCCCTCGTTTCGTCGTCCCTCGATAACCCGGGTTAAAGCCATTTCCCAGCTAGTGCTTGCCCAGCGCGCCCGTGGTCTCTCATATACGCTATATATCCCTGCAGAGAGCCGCGGTTCTCTCTGGGACACGGTTACGAAGCGGGGCAGCCAGGCTACCAGGCAGCCAGTCAGGCAGACAGGCAGGCAGGCAGAGGCAGGCAGGCAGAGGCAGGCAGAGCCAGCAGGCAGGCAGGCAACACGGGACTTTTGGGACGCGTTGTACATGGGTCGCGTCGCATCGTAGGTTCGCGATGGGTTGGATACATAAGGGGGAGGATAGGGGGACCCTCTTTATGTAGCACATAGACGTTGCCTGGCGTTCGTTCGTTGCCGCTCGCTCGCTCGGCGTGTGACGCTCAAATTACCTCCGTCCTCCCTGGTACCTCCCCTCCCCCCGCGACCCCCTTTCCTCTTCACCGTACAGCGCCGCACCGCGCCGCGCCTCGTCGCTT
Source organism: Lasioglossum zephyrum (assembly GCA_028455615.1). Classification (NCBI taxonomy): domain Eukaryota; kingdom Metazoa; phylum Arthropoda; class Insecta; order Hymenoptera; family Halictidae; genus Lasioglossum; species Lasioglossum zephyrum. The sequence goes on along the minus strand of CM052324.1, from coordinate 282,717 downwards.
GCTCTCTACTCGCAGAGCCGCAGTCGCCGCTGGTGTGCGGCTCACCCTCTGCCCCCTCCCCTTCCGCCTCCACCACCTCCTCATCCTCCTCCACCTCCTCCACCACCTCCACCACCTCCACCTCCTCCGCTGCCGCCACCCTGCTTCACCATACTGCCGGCTCTCCCTCGCGCCACCGGCAACCTCTGTGCCGCTTCGTGTCCCCCCGTCGCCCTCCATTCCTCTGGCGTTCCTACCCACTATCCTCCCCCTCCCTCCTACCCCCCTGCCCGATCAACGTCGACGTTGGTTCCTCGTCCTCCTCCTCCTCCACCACCTTCTCACCCATCCGCCCACCTCCCTTCACTCCTCCGTCCCCTTCTGCCCCAGGTTTCCGGAGCGGCGGTGTTCGCGGTGCTCCCGCGTTCGCTCTCTCTGGCCAGAGCGTCACCGTCGTCGTCGCGACGTGCCGTGCCGAACCAAACCAAACCGAGCTGAGCTGAAACGAGCGGGTTCGGGCCACCGCTCGGTCGCCCGCGTCCCGACACAGCGTGTGTGTCGCCCGCGGACAGACTCACGACCCACCGACACCCGTTTCCCTCCTCCGCCCTACGCGACACACACGCGGTTTACAAACGAAGAGAGAGAGAGAGAGAGAGAGAGAGAGAGAGAGAGAGAGAGAGAGAGATAGAAGGAGAAGGAGAGACACGCTGGGTATAACGTCGCGCGCCACGGGAGAGCTCTGAAACGCGGCCAGCGCGGCAGACAGGCACCGCGGGTCACCGCCTTCCCTCGTCGTCCACCTTCTCTTTCCTCTATCTCCTCCGCCTCTTCCGCCTCCTCTGCGCTCCTCTATCCTTGTCTTCTTTTCGTCTAGCTCTTTTTTCTAAGTCCGGGGCTACGGGTTAACCCCCCAACGCTTCTAACTACCTCACGAACGTCCACGGAAATTTTTGATTAAGTCCTCCCGGATCAATTCTGTTCGGTATCGTGAGGTTCGCTTGAATAATCTCGGAACCACCCGGAGAAGTCCACTTTCGTACTTTCTCGTTTACGTTTTACTACGACTTATTATATTTCATTATCTACCTTATCCGATGTCTGAAGTCTTTAGCGCTATATATTTGCAACACAATCTACCGTATAAATTGATAAAAATCCGATGTTTCAATGTTTTTTCGGTTAGTTCGGATGACCCAAGTTCTCCTGGAAAGCGTAGTAGGGTTAATGGGGCTGGCAGCGGTGGAATAAGATTCTGTGGAATTAACCTGTCTCCGTTCTAATGACGTTTGATCACGCAGAAAATTCATTGCTGGACGCGAACCAAAAAATCTGTCATTCACGTATGATCGATGCCGCAGACAGCATGCCCGAGGTTTTACGACGACATTCGTCAAAACGGGTAGGCAGTGTTCGTGGGAGTACCAATTGTGCTCGTATTAACAGATAGAATTATTAATGAAATGTTGGTTTCAACGGGGCGCAAGTAACCGCAGAATCGTTTCGAATGATCCAATCCTATTCTCCTATATTCGTTCACTGCTTTTATTCAGCTTTGCTTAATTAGTTCAGAGTAACGTAACAACGGTTCGTATAACGCGAACTTGTACAACGCGCCAAATATATTGCAACCACTGTTGTCTCGCATAACGCGATTTCCCGTGCAACGCGCTCTATAATAAAATGCAGGAGAAAAACTATTCTATCTACAAAAAAAAAAGAGAGAATAAAAGCTGACACGACAATAATCATTTGCTCTATACATTATTCACATTATACGAGGAAAATTCTCGTACATCACGATTTCCTGTAACGCTTCTGTATATGATAAAGTGAATAAGAACAAAATTCTTCGTACGTCCGTCAAGCGAAGTTTCCATTGTCTAGAGAAGCTGCAAATTGGATGAAGCTTTTAAACAGCGGGGTCAATAGAGACCCACACGTCACGACCGTAGCGACTATCTTCCCTTCGTCCTTTCTCAGACAAAGAAGTTCTCTGCGAAAGAGGGGTATAAGAAGACACGAAGGAAAGGATATTGAGGAGCGTTGATGTTCCGAGTTTTGTCTCGTTCGTCAAAGAACAGAGAAGGAGGCAAATAGAAAAAGAGAAACGCGGGGAGAGAGAGGGAGAGAGAGAGAGTCGCGAACGGGCTCCGTGTCCGCGTGGCTACCCATTCTCCTTTTCGTGCAGCGGCGGCGGCGGCGGCAGCAGCAGCCCCTTTGTTATTAGTCGGGTCCGCGCCACCCCTAAATTCACTCGCGCTGCAAACGGACAAATTTCGCGAGCGAAGTCTGCGCGCGAGAGAGAGAACCGGAGCACGGAACAACGCTAAGGGTCGTCGCAGGAAGGGGGCGACAGGACGAGGGGGGATGTGTGGGTCGACAGGGGTTGGGTCAGCGACGCGTGTCCTTCCCCTCAGCTTTCTTTCTTTCTTTCCCGCTTTTTCCAACCGTGCCCCCGGCACCGTATCCCGTAATTTACCGGCGCGGCGGCGCGTCTTGGGGTGCGTTCGGTTGCGTAATTACGTGGCTGCCGTCGCCTTGCTTCTGGCCCCCGTAAATGGTTTATAAGGGAAAGCCGAGCGTGCGCTACGGGGCCGCGCGATCGCCGATGGTTCGCGAACCGCCACAAGTAACTTTGGTTCTCCCTCCCATTCTCTCGCCTGTATTACAGCGGTCGCTCGATAAATAGCCGCGATTCCCGGAAAAAGTCAGCTGAGAAGCCATAGAAAACCAAAATTATAACCGCACGCAGTTCTTCGGATAGTTACGAACACGCCAAGTGCCAGGATTTCAATATCTGCTTCGATATCAGTTTCAATATCGGCTTCGTAATTGTTATAATATCGGTTCCGTAACTGTGATAATATCGGCTTCGCTGTCTACGTTCGTTTCACATTTGTCATGAAATTAGTCTCGGTTTGTAACGTGAAATTATAACTGGAAATTGGTGTTGATCACAGAGATAGATTTTCTCGAGACCTGTTCGAGAGACGCTTACGAGAGGCTTGCTCGAGGACCGTACGAAGATCGAATGCTCCCATTAGCACGTTGTCTGCCAAATCACGCAAAGCGACATTGGAAACTTCAAGTCGATCTAAGCAATTAGTTGTACAATTCTCTTGCGTGCTAGAGCTTAGAAAATGCTTTTATGTTGCAACACAAATTTGTTTCTAAACCTGATCATAAAATAACATCCTCATACGCTCCTAAAAAATAGCTGCATAAACGAGAATAGGATAACAATGCGTCCATTTTTATTTTACACGTTAAATCAAAACATTATGTTTCATTTATAGCGTCAAATTTTAATGAAATACATCTCACGGCGTAGACATAAATGGATGAATAATTTTACAGTATGTGAAAGTATCGAATGGGTGAATTTTCACCTTGAGGAACATTTGAGGGTTGATACATTCTGCACCACGTCCTTTCTGTTTTAAGGACGCTCTACGCGATCAATCATTTTGATCAAACGATTGAATCAATTGATTGAGTCAAGCGTGATTGACCGTCTAGAAACCCGTTTGACGAAATTGAGAGGTTGATTGAAGCGCGTGTCAATCGATTGACTCAATCGTTTGATCAAAATGATTGATCGTCTAGGGCCTCCTTTATTCATTGAAAATCGTCATCCGAATGCTAGAAGAGGTAGTTTGACGAAAGCGACCGAACAACGAGAAAAGAAAATGGTTATTCACGAGTATGTTAAATGAACTGCTTATCCGCCGACAGGTTTAAACGAGTACGATTTCAGCGTATTAAGACATTCGCGTTCGCCGTGTTCGATAGAGGGGACAACGTAAAACCTAGTTATACGACGATAACTAAGCATTTATCTCCTTTCGCGCGGATGGCTGGCAGCGATGACGATCAGAAAACAGATAGAGGCTACCAGTAAACCCGGTTCGGCTCGTTCTTTCGAGTCGTTTGAAAAATATCGGTAACGATCGGGGTTCCGGCTGGCTAGTCCCCGCGCTTGGGGACGCGAGCTGCGCGACCGCAAATTTCCGTTGGCCGTCGCGACGCCACGGGAACCTGCTGCCCGCCGCGCCGGTGACACCCGGTACGACGTGCGCGTCCCGTCGATCTTTAAATAATTCCGCGCGTCGGTCTTCGAAACGGTGCGGGGAAGGAGAGGAGGACCGACACACACACACACAAACGCACACACATGCACACACACACACACACACATATGTATATAGAGAGAGAGACAGAGAGAGAGAAAAAGAGAAAGAAAGAGAGTACGGCATGAGTGGGAGGGGGGAGGACAGGAAAAAGGATGAGGTTAGAGGGGAGCGAGAGGGAGAGAGGGTCAGGGGGGAAAAAGGAGAGAAAAGCGAACGCGCTCGGTAATACGGGTCGCCGGCATCGGCGTCGCCCCGGTTACGAACGGCGAAATCCACGCTCGGAGGGCGAAGGAGGCAGCGCTCGCGCTAAAAGAAAGGAAAGAAAGGGGAGAACAATAAAATGGGAAGAAGGCAAACGTTCGCTACGTACATTTTTTTTTCGCGTTCTTTCCCTCCCCACCCGACTTTCTGTCTTTTTCCTGGAGGCCGTTTCTTCTCTCGCGGTTTCTCGCCGCCCCCCTTTCGTCTCTTTCCCCCTTTCCTTCTCTTTCTCGTCGCAGGTACCCGTCGACGTCGCCTACTACCTGCGTTCACGGGTGTGTTCGTCGTATAATTGCGCTCGCGGTGCATATTCGCGCGGGCTCTCGCACGGACGAGCGAGTCTTTTTTTGTTCCCCTCCTCCGGTGGCTTTTGTGCAGCGAGAAAGCGGCAAGGGAAGGACAGGAAGACAGAAGGGAGTCGAGAAAGTAAATCGAGCGGATATATCGCGGCGCTAGAGCGACTGTCTCTCTCTCTCTCTCTCTCTCTCACTCTTCCACTCTACCTCGTTCTCTCCCTAGCCCCCCTGTCTCTCTCTCTCTCTCGATCGCTGACTCTCCGGATCGGTCGCTCGCTCGCGCAGAGTCTCCGTCGCGACTATTTTCTTCGTCGAGGCACGAACGCGAGCGAACCGATTGATCGTTTCGCGAAGGCCGGTATCTTAGCTCTAGCGCTGCTCCATTGTCACGCGCGTGTTCTCAACTTGTACCGAGTCGACCAGCGACGACGTTCCCGGACGGGACCAGACGAGACGAGACGAGACGAGACCCTCGTGTTCCCCTTAATCGCCGCCTTGTTCGCGATGCTAATTCTATCCTCGTGAGCCGATTACATTACGTCTCGCGAAAACGTTGCTCGCCCGCTTCGCTCCGTCGTCGTCCAACACACTTTCCCTCTTTGCCGCTCTCTTCCTCTCCGCTACCGCCCCTCTCTGTCCCTGTATTTTTGTGTCCTTTTTAATTTTTTATAAAGTAGGGGAAATTACGCGAACGGATTTTCCGTCATTAGCCTCGATAATTTTCCCATGGGTTCACGGATGGTAATTAAACGTTGGAGCGCGCGAGCTGCGAGCCGTTCTTTTAATACCTCGGCCATTACGAAATAATTTCAAGGGGATATATTGGCGCGTTAGGGTGCCTTTCCATCTATCTCTCTCTCTCTTCTCTCTCCCACGCTATTTCTCTCTTGCTCTTCCTCGCGCGTTCTCTCTTTGTCTCTGTCTCACTCCACCTCGTTCTCTTTCTCTCGACCGCGTTGTTTCTATCTCTCTCTCTCGCTCGCTTGCTTGATCGCTCGCTCTCTCTCCGTCACGCGGCCGCGCTGGCTCTCTCGTGGGAAGTCTCGGACCCACGAACACCAAGGAATCGATCGATCGATTCCGTGGCTGCTATCCCGGATAATAGCCAGCGCTCCACGGTCGACAAGCGAAAAGCGGAACAACCTAAATACCACGAAACGCGGCCCCGAGTATCCGAGCGACAAAAATTCCCGTTCCGAAAGACGAACGCGCGACGAATCCCTGTTGGCGTGACGGTTTCGAAGCGGCGAGACATCGTGTCGGAGACAGCAAAATTAAAGACGTCCGCGGTTTATTACGTCACTATAGTTGCTTCACCGTTTCTATCCGATCGGTTGATGTTCACAATTCTTACTTCGGTCATTCGACAATTCATGCGACATAATCAATTTTTCGATTTAACTATGACTACACAGAAACGTAAATTTTACTCGCTTCTACAAGTAAATTTATCTGTCCGTGAATTAAATCCTCTCTTCTATATGCATATTTGTATATACATATGTTTATTCATTTGTTTTAATGAATATATATTGTTGTTGTTAAACCTCATATCAGATTTGTTAACTGTATCATTTCAAGCGAAGGGTTAACTCATCAATTTGAATGAAAAAAACATCCATAAGTAACTGTTTGACTTGTTATTTTATCGAGTTTTTTTTATCATTGTGTCAATTTGATACCAAGAGACAAATTCAGTTCGTGAAATGAAAGACGGATGAGGTTAAATATATTGATATCTTACCAATTATTAAATATTTCTATAAAATGAAAAGAAATGATATAGAATGGAATTATTCTAGCTAGGAAGAAATGTTAAATTTTCGAGTTAAAATAGCTTCGTCAGAGATCTTCGCTACGAATCTTCGCTCTCCACGGTTCAAGGTACGGCTGTTTCACTTTTCGTGAGATTCAGAACGACGCACGTGGAACCCCCATGTTCGTGAATGGTACACAAAACTTCGCTTTAACGGAGGTCAAGAACTACACGTGTACGAGATGAAAATATAATAGAGTTGTATTTATTATTTTTCGTCGGCAGTTTTCGTTCGAATTGTTCGCTACAAATGTTTCAGTCACCTCCTTTCATGGTCCCACTCTTATTCACCAACCCGCGAAATGAATTACTGTGAGCTGTGAAAGTTACACAATCGTTTAGGAGAAGTTTGTAACGTTTTCACTCTTCCACTTGGACCGTTTCAAAGCCGACGTATATTTTTAGTGTTCGAGAAACGTTACCGAAAATCTTCCCCTAATTAGCATATACAATTATGTGACGTTGACAAGAATTGCCATTGTCGAGATGAACTTTTTAAATTCAACACATCGAACGATAAATAAAATTCCATTTACTACGAAAATTGTTTAACAACCTTAGGGTTAGAACTGCGGCAAATACGGTGCACCAAGTACGTGCCGCAAGAACAAAAAGAACAAAAATCCACATACCGAATCTCGAGAAAGTATTTTCAAATGTGCTTGAGAAATAGTTACACTGGTGTCGGAAAGAAAGGTGGAAAATTGTGCTGGATCGACAGCGTTAAATATCGATAGGTCCTACACGAGCGTCTGTCGAAATTTCCCCAAGTCCTCGAGCGTAAATAGGTTAACAACGCGGAGCCGCGGGTATATGTGGACGGGGAAATAATTTAGGTCAGCTGCGGTGGGATGTCGTGTGTGTTACGTGTTTAGGGGACGTCTTTAATCGGCCAGCACGTCTGAACAGCTGTAGCAGATTTTGAGGAGGGTATTGTTTATCTCGTTACCAGTACGTTCAATGCGCGAAGAAGCACCATTACCGGCGGGACAATGAACGGGCCGGGTCGGGCCGTGTCGGGCCGTACCTGTCCACATGTATTGGCCCCTTCATCTTCCTCTCTCTCCTCTCTATCTCGCGTCACGGCTTAAAATCCTTCTTCTTCTTCTCCTTCTTCATCCTCCTCCTTCTCCTCGAGCTTCGGTCTCAACTTTTACCCTCTCTTTCCATCGCTCCCGGCTCCGTCTCTGTCCTTGTTGCTCGCTCATGCCATTCCAGTTATGTATTACCTAATGCGAGATGCTCGGTGAAACAAGTTTATCGCTCGATGCCGCGTGACATCCAACGGATTCCTGAATACGCTTCCGATCGCCGAGAGATGGGTGGCGAATGAATTCCGTCTGGAAATTTAAGTAACGACCAAACCGGTCCTTGTCTTATCTGTCTCTCGCTGAGCCAAAAAAAGACCAACTGGAAAAACGGTGACGATAGGTGAGAGTGGGGACAGGTCGCGCCGAAACTTTCCCGTAAGGAAATCGAACATGATGCGGCACGAGTCCGTCCAGTTATTTTCATCGATAATTTGCTGCTGCAGGTGTTCCTCCAAGTTTCGAGGTGACCATTGGCTTCGACGATTCGTAATTAGACTGCGAATTTAATGCATTTACGATAAAAATGCATCGGAGACAGAGCGCTAATTGTCGTTGAACGACGATGCTCGAGGTGACGATTTCGGGATTACTATATCTTCTTCAGTATACTGCAGGTAGGATGCTCGAAAATTATTCATTGAAAAATCAATGCGACCCGTTTACTGATAATCATGTGAATCTACATCGGATTTCGAAAATTTTTCGTATATCAGTCAGGTTTTAGGACGGTTCTTTGAAATTTGCCTTTGCAATTTCAAAAGTTTAAGACGTAATATTTTGATTAAAAATCGATGGAAAAATCGGTTTTTCATGATCCAGAGTGCAGTTGCAAGGACAGAGATGAGTCCCAGAACCATGTTTTATGACAATGTAATTTGTACGACGAGAAAAAACAAAAATTAATTAAAAATCAGGCCTTGTCATTACATGTTATCATTTCTTAAAAGCTGCGGTCTTAATGTATAAGAAATTGATCTACTGGTATACTGTGTCTTGTTATCATATTTTCATTATAATGTTTTTATACTTTCAATTTTCTGCTCTGTAAAAATTTTCATCTGTTTGTTATATTCGTATTGTATTTTTGATCATGTTGAAATAAATCTCACATGAGATTTTCTATAATAAAAAGAGAAAAAACATTAATTTTTCACGTTCCAGTATAGGGTAGCAAACAGAGGTTCGAGCACAAAGATTGACATTCGGTTATTCCGGTGACACGGGCGAGTAGCGCGTTGGAAGTTGGTAAGAAAAACAGCATTAGCCACAAAGATGAGTTTTCGGAGTCGCCTAGCACAGCACCGTGTTTCCTCGCAATCCCTTTTGATATATCCGAGAGACGAGGTATATCGATTACAGGTTATCCACGGTGGCTGCAGGGACAGTCGAGATCGTTCTCCGGCTCGCGATAGGGAGAGACAGAGCTTCTCTCCCCGCGGCCTCTCGCGTCTACTTCCATCAAAGCCCCCGGCCCGTCGGAAAAACCGAGGGCCGGTATTTTGCTCCTCTCCTGGCTTAAAAGAAAGAAAGAGACGGGAAGAAAAAAAACAAGGGCGAACGGGAGCGAGCGAGAGAGAGACAGAGGGAGAGAAGGAGAGAGAGAGAGAGAGAGAGAGAGAGAGAGAGAGTGAAAAAAAGAAAAGAGGAACGTGGTCCTCCTAGCTACCCGTGGCTGCCGCAATAAATCCCATTTCTCCGCGGTCCACCCCCGTCTCGTCCCCGGGTTCGCCGCGCACTGGTTTCAGCCGGCGAGTCGTGGCTTCCGTTTCTTCGGACCCACGGAGAGTGAAAATCGAGAAAGAGAGTCCGCCGGCGTCCTGGACCCTGGCGGAGGACTCGTTCGTTGGTAAAAGGGTTCGAAAAAGGTCGAGAGCCACGAAGAAGCCGGTGGAAACGATGAAGAGCGAGAGAGAAAGAAAGAGAGAGAGAAAGAGGGTGAGAGAGCAGGGAATGGGGTAGGATTGGGGAGAGAGAGGAAGAGGTCCCCGCGGTACAGGGACGAGTTAGGGGATGCCTGGGGAGGGAGGGTCCGAGGGGAGAGGGTTGGCCATGGTTCGTCCGTCGACGAGGCTCGATGCCGGATTTTTCCAGCGGGGCCACGGTAGAATGGATGTGGGTATAATGGAGGCGAGCACCGTGCCTTCGTTGCCCGATAAAAACTGCCGATGGAAAGAGGACGACGGCGAGGGGGACGAAGGCCGGATCGACGGGGGAAAGAAGAGCGACCGCGGGAAAGAGTGGTGAGCGAGAGAGGAGTGGAGAAGAGCGGAGTGGAGAGGGGCCACGAGGCGGTGGAGGAGGAGGAGAGGGCGGCAGCGGCGGCTCTGGATCGTTGGAAAGACTCGACGCGAGACGAGGAGTTTCGATACGCGTTATCGAGCACGGTCGCTCGAATTAAAATTTCTTCGGGCCGCGCGGCGCGGCTCGGCTCGACGAGATGCCCGTCCTCGAACCGCTTCCTTTCTACGCTCGACGTGAACGCCCACCGCAGACCGGCGACCGCTACAACGAAACACCGGATCCAGAGGCTTGCGTGTCCAACGAATTTCAGAAACCGAGACTTTCTATATCGCTTCAGCCGCACACGCGCTCCATCCTCCTTGATCTATCGGGATTCCCCGTTTCTTTCGGACCGGTGTCGGCTTACCGAATCAAGGACTCCGTGGTCGCACGTGGAGAAACGAATATGACGCGAGGGTTGTTTGAAAAATCGTCAACTAATCGCAGCTACGTAACACGTTAAAACCCGTGGCCCATGGCTGAACGATTTTTATTGTGAACCAGCAAATTATACTTCTGATAACGTAATCTAAGAATTTCGGAATCGGCTTCTGCTGTTGCTCGGCTCAGGGTATATCTACCTACTCATCATACTCTTGTTCTTGACTGGGCCGAGAGTTTATGGACCCCATAAACTTGACCGGCAGACCATAACGTCTGCGGCCGTACACAGGTATCTTTTGTTGGAAAAGGATAGAGTATGACCCTCTCGTTTCGGCACTAGGCGAACAAGAGGGGATAGAAATTTCCTATTTTCAAAACAAAGGTTGCTACCGTTTTCGAGTCGGTTCAACGTAGAAGAAACTACCTAAGCTTCCATTTGGTACAGTACGACCACTGAAAATCCTATTATTCGAACTCCGGTCGGTAAAGTAAGGTTGTAACGAAAGTGGCTAATTGTTTGAACTTTTTGATTTACGTTCTGCGCGGTCTATGGGATTAGCTTGGGTGTCCGAGAAAGTATAGAAGGAAGGGTCTACTTGATTTTCACGCGGTTTTCAGAAATAGTTGGTAGACTGCGGATCCGTACGCAAAATGAACACGTTCTACCTGACTTGCCACTTCCGCGTGGAAATGAAAAATAAACCTGATGTGTCGACGAGAGAATTCCGTCGAGAGTTCAACTCATTGAAAATCGGAATACCTGATCAATGTAAAAAAGCTGCGACGAAGAATAAAACCAGCGATTATCGAAAAGAGTCAAGTAAACCGGAGTCCGCGGATCAATGTAGGTCCCGTGTTACGAAGTTAATCGCACGGATACGGGAACGAAAACGAAAGAGGTTGAAAGACGCGGCGACGATGATCGGTTAGCAATACATAATAAACGCTGATATTAGCGATCGAATGTCCCGTCGCGTTCAACGGAGGAAATGAAAATCGGGACTCGAGGAGACTCGGGAGTGCCGAAGAAAAAATACGGGAAACAAAGAAAACGGATAAAAAAAAAGACATCCGGGAAGCGGGCGCGCGTGTGTGTGTGAGAGTACGTTCGCGAACGATCGGATTCAGCGGGCAGAGACCGAGACTCATCTTCGATTCCGCTCGAATATCCAGTCCGGTCTGTTAGGTTTAATTTCGTTAATCAGGACGCGTCTCGATTGAACGAGCTTCGTGAGCGGAGCCGAAAGGAGAAAGGCATTCTCCCTGGTCGTTCGCGTCGCTCGCCACTGCATCCGCGCCAAAACTCACGAAACGCGCGCAGCGGGGAAAGAACGTTGGAGCGAGCGAGCGCGTACGAGCGGGAGAGAGCTGCCCGGGCGCGACGCGCTCACGAGTACGAGCGAGTGCGAGCGAGTGCGGCAAGCTAGCGCGAGCAAACGCGGGCGAACGCGGGCGAGCAATCCAAGCGGACGGACGGACGGACGACCCGGGTGGTGTGTGTCGTATATAGCGCGGCGAGGTGGGAAACTAGACCGTGACGAATCACGGTCGGCGACTGCGCCGCTCTGACGTCACGTCGAAGGGCGAAGCCGCGTCGCAAGTGTTCGTGATTGGACATCTTTTATCTTCGTCCGGGGCGACGCTCGCAATTTTGGCGTGATAGCGCAACGGGGACGAATCGAATTAATACGATTGCTACTTCCGAACCGTGACTATGAGCGCGTGACTCGAACGAGTCCATTCGAATCCAGAACCGCGAGACCCAACCCCGCACACTGCGATGAAAATACAGTTTTATGGACAAACTCTATTACCTCATCCATCGAAAATTACCTCAAGACAAATCTAGGCGAAGACAACGATCGAAACGTCCTCCTCCTTTTTAAAGCTATCGAGATATGTAAACTGTTGTCAATTCGTCTTTGCTGTTCCACATCACAATGTAATCATTAACCGTAATCATCTCCACAAGTAACATGTAAGATACATTCGATTGTAAACCATGTGGTCGGTAATGACCTAGCTGTTAATGTGTGTGTGACAACGTTAAAATAAGCCATAAATAAATAATCTATTATCCGAAAAAATGCTTTTCTAGAGATTACAATTGAAGTGTTTAGAATTAAGAAATTCCTGTTAATTTTGTTCGCAGAAATCCGCTACTATCGCTTCTCGGTCGTTAAGTAACGAGACCTCTTAACGGTTCACCTCTTGACTTGCGCTCGACTTTCGAGGATGGATTACTCAGTTTATTTTCAACGACAATATTTTCGCGTTATTTCGCAAAATTTTACACCGGCAATGAGAAAAGGGGAAATTTTCTTTTAATAATATCCAGAACAACGACGATCGGTTAGAAACATTGGAGATACTTTGAATTTAAATTATCTCAAGGTCCAAGGATTGGTGGATATCCTTTGTGTAGAAAATGTTCGTGAAATCCTCGAGGAACTCACCCATATAACAACTAATCAACAATACATGCGAAACCATTGGCCGTACATTTCCGTTTCTTTAGAAAACGCAACAAGTGCGAATTTATCGTTGCACCCGATCGAGGGGTTGGGGTGGCGTTGAAGATATTACAGGACGGATTTATGGCGGCGCTTCCGCCCAGTGTTTCGTGAGCTGCTTTAATATTCCGTAGAAAATCCTGTCGTTTTACTCACGGGCATTGATCGACAAGATTTCACCAACTAGCCTTGACAGACGATAGTATTAACCGACAATTTGCATACCTACATCACCATTAATCTAAAGCAACTTGTCTAGACGTTGCACCACTAAAGTAATAACCTTAAATTGTCGCATAACCACCAGCGTCTAGGGACAACGAAGAATTCAATCCCTATATTAACAAATTTCTTAACAGAATACAAAAATACCAGCTACGGACACTTGTACCTCTGACAATGAGAACTAAAAAGACAGCGGCACCATTATTGCGGAAGTTACGATATTGGAACGAAATAATCATGGAATCCAGGCGAAAGTGAATAATTTATCAATTTTATATTCGTATTAACTTTACGACGATTTCCTGGCACAATAGTCACAATCTTTAACCATCGAGCCTGGTTCGCTATGATGACTGACACGATCAAAGTCAAATTACTAACATTGCAATTGTCATTCGACAACGAATGAGCATCAACAGTAGCAATGTAGACGAAGTGCAAGGTTCAGGTTCGACCTTCAGCTGACTCAGTCAGTGAAATCTCCGAGAGTCCGTGAACTTCTCTGAAGAATTTAAAATTGAAATGTGGTAATTTTACTGTGTCAAGAAAATCTTGGAATAGATAAAAATTCAGCGCGAGAGATGAGGATTGTAGGACATGGATATCGGTCAATGTTATCGTCGACCAATGAACGATACGTTCAATCTGATGTCGGTGTGGATACTCGGTGAAAACAGAAGCGGTGATTTTAATGTGACCCTTCGTCTAGAGATCGTATTGCGTGCGTTTGTTTCTATCGCGAATGTCCTACCGTCTATCTCGTGTCACGAGCCACAACGTATTTTTGGGTCAGTGACCCTTCAGAAGCGTAGGACTTTAACGCGGGTATCGTGCTTCCACAGAGAACCTTGAAAATCCTGCCACTTATCCGAATATACCCGCCGCGTATTATAATTTCGCGATCGTATCTGGTAGGTCTCGAACTGCTTTTTCCCCGTTTCTGTTAGATACGTGGTGGACCGTGTACGGATCAAAGTCCGTTGCTAGTGCAAGGATTTCGCTTCATTAGCTGTTATGCTATGTTTGATTTAAAAAATGTATTCGATCATCGTTTCGCACGAAGCGTTTCGATCTTACTTTTCCAGAACAAATACGAAAGTAAGTTAACGATTGGCGTGTGCAGGCAAATGGCAAATAAATATATATCTTCCATGATTATGTATGTTTTAGTAACCCTAATTTGTTCCTCGTGTCAATTTGACACATTTCTCCCGAAACAAGATACATATACCGTTCTGTTATTTTTAGGTAAATTTTCCCGAAACTTTGTGCGACTTTTGTCTTATTAATGCGGAACAGATAACTGAAAAACCAAAGATGTAAACGTTGACTCATCAATTTGACTAAAACAACATTGAAATTTTCATATCCATAAAATGAAACAATCATACAGAATGTAATTATTCTACGTTGAAAGATATGTTTAATTTTCAAGTTAAAATATCTCCGACTTTAAAGAGATATATTATCATTATTGACAATCCTTAACTTACTATCCGACTACGTGTACCACTGAAAAAAAATAGCTAGGACTAAACTTTCGATCTGCATCTAGGTTTCAAGCTCAGTCCAGCCGATTTCTACGAGAGAATCGGATAAAGTGCAAATAGAAGAAGGTGGGGGTCGAGAGGGTTAAGCCCTGTTCCTTTCGTCTTTCGGCTGACAAAAGTAAAAAGAAAATGTTTGAAGAGTAGGCAGCCAGGAATTAGTGGAGCGCGGGTAAAAGCGAGCAGTATTCGATCCTAAAAGCGGCGGACGAGCGCGAGTCGGGTGCCAAGGAAGCGGGGTGCTTGGCCCTGGTACCGAGATCGCGGCACAGAAACGTGCGTCTCGAAGAAACGACGCCGACGCGACGCGACGCGACGCGACGATCCATCCGGCGATTTGTTCGTTACGCGGCGGGACTTCCGGCGAGCGATAGGCCGTGCCGAGCCGAGCTGGGCATTCAAGAGTTCTCCGCGTACACGCGGGAAACGTAACCGCGAGCAATTACGTCACGCGAGTGTAACGTCGCGCAAACCGATCGGCTCGGTTCAGCCGGCCCGTGCGGTTTCGTAAGGCGCGAAAGATCGCGTCACGCGCCTCTCGGCCTTACCTGTCCTTATACAAGAAAGGACGCGAGTTTCTCGCACCATTTCGAGGCCTCTCGCGGCCAGCCACGCGTCACGTCGCCTCGCTTCTCTATCTCTCTTTCCTCCTCCCATCCCTCTCCCTCTTGCCCCTACCTCTTTGTCCCTCTGTTTCTATTTCTCCTCGCCGCTTGCGGTGACGTAAATTTATTCGCGAACCACGCATTGTCCGTCCTAAAGAAACGCAGACAAGCAAGCGCGTGCGCGCTCGATCGACGCGATTAGCGACCGGCTACGGCGCGCTGGTTCTATAAATCGAGGATCAGTCTACCGGCTCGAAAACCATGTACGAGAAATCGGTCTTCCGAATCGGTTATTTCGTATCGATTTATAGAGGATTCGTTTCTTTACAGCTGCTCACGACAATATTTCACCCTGTAAAACTGTTTTAAAATTCAACGAAAAATCTGACTTCTGGTTTTAGCAATTGGAAGCATCGTTTTGCTGCATCACGTGAAAAGATTTTGAGAACGTTACAATTCATAGGAATCACGTTAAAATATGAAAATGGCACTTTTCTAAACTTTTTCATTTCCTTGCACACCATCGTGTATTGTACATTCTGATACTCTTAGTCATGATAGACTCAGGTTCCGACGGCGTAGGATCGAGTTAACCTTTTATCAATTTATGGGTGTCAATTTTCGAAATCAATCGGAGGTCCAAATACTCCTGGACCAGCACCTGTGCCTCCGCCGGAGATCCAGCACAGGCGACGCACCGGGTTTAACGATCGCCCGCGGTGCCGGCGCAACCTTAATTCGCCGTTAATGTTTTATGTTAATGTACCACGGGACAGAATTAGCCGCGTGCTTGTTTGAGTACTCGGCGCTAAGCAGCTTACACCGCGCGGCGAGTTTTAGTCGCGTTCCTTCACTGGGCTCGCGGGAATTTTTCGATGGGAAAAAGAATGGAGGATTCTTGGCGTACAGTCAAACGGTCACGAAGAAATCAAGGGAATAGTGGGCGACGCTCGCCGTCTCCCTCTCTTTCTTGCTCTCGGTCTTCGTCCGGTCTATCTCTTTCTCTCTTCGACTCTCTCTCCCTCTCTTTCTCTCTTTCTCTATCTATGTCCGTGTCTGGCGGTAGAAGGTGGCTCGTGATGCCGCGACGGAAACGCGCGGATAAAGATAACTGCGCGCTATTAATGTCCCCCGGTCCCAATTAATGTCAATTAATACGTTGAGACTGGGATCTATTTGTCGGCCTCTAATAAAGCCTGTTACGGCCAATTTTCATCGACGGCAATCCTAACGAGACTTTTTCCTGTTCGATTCCGGCTGGGGAACAGTGTCAGTCTCTTGACCCTTTTCGATCCTCGAACCTAAGCCTTGTCATCCAATTTTATTTTCAATTCGCACCCGTCCACCATCGAATTTTATCTCGCGTTTGCTTACTCTCTGTCGCGACAACTATTTTCGAGTACGGTGGGACGCAGAAGTGAAGTGTTCGTACTCTATTGATCGGGTACTTAAATATCGACTAGAAGTGCATACAATTAATTCACGGTACACTGAATTGTTTCGGTTATCAAAAACAAGATCATCCACTAATTCTTAGCACATGTAAAAAGACATCGGAAGACAGCAAGAATAATTTAGAGCCATAATTTCGTAATAATATTTTGAAATTCGAACTTTTTTCGGATTAAATGTCTGTATCAATTTCATAAATCTGTATAAAATGAGTATTAACGAGGTTGCACGGATCAATCACAGACAACGAAGCGATGTACAGATGATACGATTTCTTAAGTGAAGGTATATTCTTCTCTCTTTCGAGTTTAGCATTTCCCGTGCAATTCGAACGAACAAACCCGCATCCGCGATGAACCCCGCGGGTGACGATATTCGCGACAGAATCGGGCATCTGTTGCTGGAAAGCACCGGCTCCCCGACGAGCAAAACTTCGGCGCGGTAGAACGTCCGTACATTAGGTATTCGGGTAATGGCTGTTCAGATGCAGTAGCTTCTACCGTATTTATCGGGAGTATACCAGGCCAGATAACGTACTTCCAGGACTCCAGGACAACTTATCCCCAGAGATCGAACTACCCATGGAGGGGTGGAAGGGCTTGGGGTTCAGATATCGGTCCGAGTGCTAAAAATTTCATGGATATACGCGGCGTGGCCGGCCACCAATTACTAATTAGCAATTACGTAAAGAGGGGAAGGGAGCGCGGAAGACCTAACAGCTGGAGAGAGGGAGAAGAAGAGGGAGGGGGAGGAAAGGGAGAGAGAAGGGAGACAGCGGTTCCGCCGCAAATTCAGTGGAGGCATCGGGTGGGCGGCCCACCCTAAAGTCGGTCCTTGGTCATTAGACCCGGCGGGAGCGCATTAACCTCGAACCCATTCCTGGCCCATCGCTTGCCAGCCAGCCTGCCTGCCTGCCTACCTACCTCCTGCCTGCCTCTCCTGCCTGCCTGCCTGCTTGCCTGCCTGCTTGCCTGGCTCTGACTACTTGCCTGCCGCAGCTCGCTTCATACCCGTATATACCCGTAGAGACGACGGCCGGCGGACTACGATATAGCCGGTGCTCGCAATTCGGTCGGGCGCATAACGAGCCACGACTTTACGGTAGTCTCCTTCGCCGCGCGACTCGCTAATTCGTGGGTACGCCGGGCACAGAGCAGTTAGCGACGTGCTACCCTACCCTCGCGACACGAAGCTGCTTGACTTGGCGGCCTACGAGATCGCGAGCCGTTCACGCAAGCATGTCTCTATATGTATGTACGCAGCCCGTAACAACACGCACAGCACACCGAGCAACGCGGACCGGAGCTCGAACGGACGCGGACACGCACGCGATCGCGAACGCCCGCCCGTGCGGACACGCCGCGCCGCGCCGAATCCGGCCGAGAGTCGACTCTCTAGGCCAAAAGTGGCTCTTAAACTTTTTATTGGGTCGGTTCAAATGTTTTGTCGTACTTTTTACCCCTTTGAAGGCCGCATACGCCCGTCCAATGAACCATCATACCCGGCCCCCGGCAGCTTCGTAAAAATTGCCAGCGGATTCTATATACATTTATTAAATGTTTTCGGCGTACCGCCTTTTTACCAACCGTCAAGTAATTATAGACGTGTCCGCAACGTTTCCCGCTTCTATTAAACCATGGAAATAACAATTTCGAATAATCGGCGATAATGTTTAATATCATTGACTCGCTTCATCTCTCAAAAATTTAATCACTTGTTTGAATTTATACTGAAATTTCTGTGTTAATTTATCGAGGAAATTTAGGTCGTTCCGAACGTTGAAAGAGTACTCTCGGCATCACACATTTTAAATTTCAATTTTTATTTCGGTCAATAAATCACTTCGATCTTATTCGTTATTATTCGACGTTATTGATAATGTCCCTATTGTTTGACTTTTTTTCAGAAAATTTCCATGTTTTCAGCATTCGAAACACAGTTTCACATCTGCTATAGTAAACGGCGGATCTTTATACGAAATAAACATTTTCTACCCGAATTATTTCTAATTCTAACATCTTACTGCATTTTCTCACAGTGTTTTTAAATTCTTTTGTCTTTACTGTTTTAACTTGCAACAATTTTTGCCATCAATGCATAAAATCCGCTGTCTACTCGTAAGGACGATCAAACATGGTCATCCACGTATGTACATAGACTAAAATTTGGGGAGGTCTGTATGAAATTAGCAGAATATAATCACAATGGGGTCAGTTCCTAGGTATGTACAACAAGAGCACAATCTAACCATCTAACGTCCGACGTTAAGTGAATGGAACCAATATTGAGATCGTCTAATCTTCATTCGTGTATAAGATAGGCTTAGAAGCAAAACATTAATGATATCGAATGCCTTGTACAGCTTGCAGGATCTTACGCGGACGACCGCTGGCTACTCAAACGACGTTACTCATTACTTAACTGTTAACGATCATCCTTAACAGATATAGACCATTCGAGCGGACCTCGATTTACCGCAACAGTGGTATAAATCAATATTTATCATTCTTCCAAATCATATAAACCATCGTTATCTAACGATTAATCGTTTCGACCTGCACAATTTTTGCATTAATCGATCATGGAAAAAGAGATCGCTTTTGCAAGAAATTTCTTCGTTCTCTTCGTCGGCTATATAGATTCTCTGCCGGTTTTATTCCGTTCTATGGAGCGATTATTCTAATACGTTCGGAGGACCGGTATTTTCAGCGAGGCGACCGTTACTAGGACGCGGACCACAGTTTGGAAACGCTGTTCTAGGCTAAGAGCTCGCGCCGATGCGCACCTATCATCTACATGCGCGTGCACCGAACGTGCACACACGGGCGAGCGGGTCGCACATGGTTCACATGCACGGTGGGGCGGGTACATAGATCGGGGCACATACCCACGCGCAGCGTCTCTGTTTCTCACGCGGAGTGAGCAGAAGCCGTCGCGTCGGACGCGGTTCGGCGCGACTCGATGCGACACGACGGCGGCGTATGTAGAGACTGTAGAGAGACGTGCAGAGACGACAGAGAGAGAGAGAGAGAGAGAGGCCCGTCCGTGTGTGCGCGTGTACTCAGCGAGCGAGAGAGTGTGAAATAACGCGAGGTGATGGCAGAGGACAAAGGCTCCGCGATGCGAACGCGGGTACTAGGGGCTAGGGCAGGAACCAGAGCCGTGCTCTCGCCGAACGAGCGGAGAGACACGAGAGAGCCGAGCGAGAACCCGGCGAAGGGAGAAAGGGGAACACACGGTCGAGGGGGCTTCTTCTCCCCCGAAGTGGCAGAGCGCGGGGGGAGAGGGTGACCGACCGAAGGGGGAAATCAGTAGGATGGGTCGAGCAAACGAGGGAAGAGTGAACGTGAACGTGAACGTGAACGGAACGGAACGGAACGGAACGAAATGAGCGAGAAAAAGCGACGGTGCGCGCACGCGATGGAAAGAGACAAGGAAGGGGGGAGGGAGAAAGAGAGAGGGCGCGCGGTTGGAAAAGAAAGAGAGGGGAAGAGCGCGCGAGAACGCGAACCCGCGGGTTCTATACCATTCGGTCGGTTCGGTGAGTCACGCATCGCGAGCTTCCTGCTGCCAGGCCTCTGTCTCCCTCCCCTGGCTCCCCCGCCGGTCCCCTCGTTTCGCGTCTCGCGCCACTGTTATCCTCCTGCCCTGCCCCCTCGTGCCCGGCCGTCTCTGCCCCCTTTCCATCGCCCAGGCTCCCGGCCCGATCCCTTTTGTCTGACGTTCGTCCGACCGACCGACCGACCGACCGACCGACCGTTCGTTCGACCGTCACCCTGCAGGGTTAAGGGTCTTCTAAAGAGGATGGCTCGGCCGTCCCGCTCACTCGCGCTCGATCGTCGGTCTCCTTGTCCCCGTCTCTCGTCTTCTCTTTGTCTACCTATCGCCGCAGCGTACAGCGCAGCGTCCTGCAGCAGCGGCGGCTCCGACACGCCGCGCCGCGCCGATAGGTGGGCTCCGCTGAAAGATCCCGAGGAGGAGCGAGAGGCAGAGGCGCAGAGGACTCGTTTCAAAAGAGGCTCTCTCGCGAGCGAACCGATTTTTCGGGCCGATCGACGGAACCGCGGCGGAGAGGGGATGCACCCGGGTCGACTAGCCCCTCGATCGGTCTTCTCTGGCATGCCGTGGCACCGCACCGCACCGCACCGCACCGGTGTACCGGGCCACGATCCGTGGTGACGCGGCTTAATGCCGCGCGCGCGGGCCAAATGTCAAGAGATGCCCTGGAAATCGATAGCCGTGGCGCATCGATCCCACGGCGAACTAGTTTTTCGTTCGCGCGACCGAGACGTCGCAGATGCGACTAATTGCGCGACCCGACGCGACGCGCTACAGCTTGCGCGAACCTGCGGATTAATGCGCCGATTTTGCCCCGATTTGCCTCGGCTCAATCCCCCACCGACAAACTCGTTTTTCTTTTTCTTTTTGTTTGTCCGTACCCGCCGGTTCCACCGTAACGGGGACTGCAACGTGTTCGCAGGCGTCCAGGAATTTCGGTATATTTGCTTTGCATTTTAAGTGCACCGCTACTCGTGCATTCAATGTTACACGGATTGAGATACGGACCTCTAAAATAAAGGATTTATCGGATGACCAACCACCGAGAATTATCTCATTGGCCACAATGAGACACCAGGACTCACGCACTCCGCGTTACTCATCCTGGATGAGACATCTTCAGGGTAGTCATTAGGACCCCGGACCCCTTCTTCGCTGTTCGTACCTAATGTATACATTGGGTTGGGAACTCCACTTCATTGGACATTGTTAACTCTCTCACCGAAACTCTGTCAATACCGATTGACGTATCGTAATGGCGTATACCGATGCGCGTCGTCGTTGTACTCTTCGAGATTATTATAAAAATGATCCGTTCGATCGCTTCATCCCGGAAACCAATATATTTTTCACTTTTAAAGTACCTTTTCTCGCCGTCTACGGAAACATCTTGGTAATCTTACTAATTATAAGATGAAAGATGGAAAAAAAGCAGTCGTTTGGCGTGGCCAGTAGTTCCAGTGTCAAATATCAAAGGCCGAAACTTATTTATAGGTTGCGATTGGCCGCAGAAGGATTAACGTGACGCGAACGCCGCGAGAGATCCAGGAAAACGGATCCTGGATCTATCGGGGAAAAAAGTTGGCCGCCGCATCCCTATTTATCATCGGCCGCGGCGACGCCTCCTGTACACCGATGCGTCCCGCCGGTCTCTCCGAATGTATAATGAGCACTGGGTGGCTCGAATTCGATAAGAGTCGGTTAGGCGGTGCTTCGGGATGACGTATCGCCGCGCGAGATTAATAGCAGACACGTACGCACACAGACGCGCGCAGTCGCTGACCGACACCGACTTCTCCGGTTGGAATTCTTCCACGCGAATCTATACGAGCCGCGTGTGTCGCGCCGCCGACACACGTCTCTGTCTCCGTCTTGCTTCTGACCGACGCAACGCGACGCGACGCGGCGCAACGACGTAAAATCCGTCGCGAGCTCTGACATTTAGCGACATCCGATCGTTGCGAAACGTCGCGAAATCGAAGAGCAGCCGGGACCCGCGGGAGAAAACGATCTCGACACTATACTTTTGCGGAACCAGTGACCCAACCGCCTGAAATTCCACAGTACGCTCCGCGTGATCCTTGATAATCGGTCGGCGGATTTTAAGCGCTCCTTGCCACGCCAGATCGTAATATCAGATGTTTGCCTTTATACCGAACCAGAATAATTCGCTTGATAAAAGCTTGATTTAATTCTACAATCAATTCTTTCGAAACTTCTCCGTTGCTTTTTATTGTCGCAACTTTTTGTTTGCAGAAGAATTTATTCTGGTATTCTACTATTCTATATACTATTCTTCGCCAGTCTAGTTCTGTCACTTGTGTAATAATTGATTATGATTATCTCGTTCTAATAAATTTAACGTATCTTTTCGTAAAAAACTGAAAATAATAATTGCCACACGCAACTAACCAATTCTCCGAATATCGTGGCATAACGAGACATGGAAAATTTATTTCATTTTGTTTAGTTAACGCTCATCTACACGGCTAATTTTTTATACGAATTTGAAATAGGTATCTGGGCACCACGTCGTGTTGATGAGGGTTAAAACGCAAAACCGTGGTGATTGCACACGTCGGAAGCGACCGGATTGAAACAATTAACGGCAGCAGAATTAGACAACAGATTTCTCCGGAATCCTAACAGATTAAACACTTTGGAAAATGAAATTGTAGATACCGCGGGTTCTACGGACAAATTCTACTGATCAATTCCAAGGAAAAACCTTGTTGCGAAAAGAAACAACGGATCCGTCGTGTGTTGTTCTTTTCTTTCTATAAAAGTCGGATTCAAAAGTTTTAAATACCCGCCAATTTGCACTGATTTATGCAGTTCATTAATCTTGCCGTACTCCTCGGTCGCCCGTGACCCCAAACGAAGATTCAAGTTTCAACAATTAATCTCCCGCTCAATAAATAAAGCGCACCGATACCCGCGCGAGCAAGCTAGAGGACAGATCTTTCGCAGAGGAACCCGATACATTGTACGGTTGACAGAGGAATCGGTCCATCGGTTTCTCATCGGTGTTCCCCGGCGTATCCGTGAAATCTGCAGTCTGCCGATTGCGAGAAGAATGGACGATCGGGTGTGCGCGGGGTAGGGTGAACGGGGGAGAGTCTTAGGGGACGAAATGCGGCCGGACAAACCGGGATATTGACAAATACGTTTTTCCCAAGCGCGTGCGAACACCTCGTTCTCCCCTAGATGATCGCGAATCCCCTGCTTCGGGGCCGTAATACGCGGGATTTTTTGCGCCGCTTAGTCACTGCGCGCCGGTTACTGCGATGACGGTTATACGCCGGCCGGTGTGTGTCCCTGGCGGCGCGTGTGAATGCGTGTGAGCGAACGCGAGACGCACACGCAGCCCGACATTTGTCGGCGATGCACCGTGCCGCGTGCTCACGGCGCGGCGCGGCGCGGCGGCGCAGCCCATTCCGTTGTGTAGGCGCATCGATACATCCTGTGGCGAGCCCCATCAGTTGCTAATCGCGAATCTTCGAACGTCAGTATATGCAATTGCTTTGGTCCCACTTACAGATTTCCCAATATCAATGGCCCAGACAAAATCATCTTTGTCACAGTGGCGGCTCAAATCAAATGGACGCCCGAAGCGGTAAAAATTTTTTGGCCCCCGAACTCAAGTTCGAAATCGATCTTGCAAAAAAACTATCATAAACTTAATTTTTCGTAGATAAACTAAATGTTTTTTTGTAGAAACAGACGAATGCCGCGAATTCAGGGTCCTATGGTATCCCGGGGCCCAGTGGCGGTTCAAGTCAAGTCGAGGCCTCGAGCGGTAGAAATTTTGGGGCCCTTGAACTAAAGTTAGAAATAGAAGTTGCAACAAAACTCTCGTAAACTTATTACACGTTAAATAAATTTATTTAAAATACGGGGCCCTGTATGGTATGCCGGGGCTCCACGCGGCCGCTTAGTCCGCTTACCGCTAACGGTCCGCCACTGCTTTGTCACGACCCGTTTTTCGATGAAACAGGCCCCGAGACCTATCGATAGCTGCAATTCATGTCCATCTCTGTCACTCGTGTGTTATGGGTTCAGAATGATCGGAATGGGGTGAGTAGCTGTTATCGCCACCGGAGCATTGCTTTCAAAAAACAAATAGCTGCGTTAAATTGTACTAGCTTCGTGATATGATTGAGATGATAGATGTAGGGTTTCGATCGCTCGAACAGTGGTGCGTGGCTCTCATCAAGATATAGCCGAAAACCTGGCGGTGCTCACTGGATCTAGCCCAAAAGGATAGTTAACGTAGGTCTGAGAAGCAGACAAGGATGAACATTCTTAGCGCCTACAATAAGAGTCGAGTGGGACATCTTTATATGTAGATTAATCGTCTCAGCTGCATTAATCGATTCGAAGGTGAAGGTGTTATTTAGCCGAGGTGTCCAACCATGATGATGGTTTGCGACCTCCTTATTTGTGAACTAGTGGTCTGTTTCTTGAAAGAAGATACTTGTATGCCATCGGTCATAGAGGCTCTCCATCACTCCATCTCTCCACGATCACTCTAGACCTGATGACATCTGGACGCTCAGCATGGGGTGCAGTTATTGCGAATATTATTGTATTTGAGATTCTTTCTTTCGCAGATCAAGCTGTAATGACTTTCTCAAATTAGAAAGATCAGAGATTCGTTTAATCCTTCAATTTTTGCAGACATTATTGTAGACTCAAACACTATCTATAATCGTATAGATTTTTTTTATCGAGTCTTTACAAAATTTTAAAAAGCAACTACGAAGATTATATGATAATACCATATCGTTTGTACCATTAGTTTTTGCGCATGTCCCTTCTTTGTTATTAGACGAGTAGTCTTTCATAATTCTCTTTTTTTTATTGTAAACACTTATGTAAAAGGGCTTCAGTATTGAATAGTTTTGATGGAGGTCAAGTGAAATTAATTGACGATAACAGCACCTATATACAGACTTAAAGCCTGCTTCTATCGAAGCTGATCACTTCAAGTACCTACCAGGAGGTAAACTGTACTTCCTAATATTTGAAAACGTAGACGAAGGGCTTGGTACTCCCATGAGCAGTTACAGGCCCAATTGCTCAACTAAATGACACAATCTGTTTCCACGTATTCGCTCCGATCACTTTCTGCACGAATCGCCGCGGTATCGCTACTCTCCAGCTTATCTCGCAGCGATACCGCGGAGATTTGTTTTCGTGAACGACGACTGGCTAACGTCTTCCGGAGGTGCAACCTATCAGATTTGCCTGTCAATTGCTGCGACAATTTCAATCGATTTTCTGGAATTCCGCACTCTTCTCTGAATTGTTCGAAATTAACGATGAATTAATAATTAAGAGTTAAAAATATGAAACTCTTACCATGTACTAGTATTGTACAGATTGGGTCAGCACGTATTACCACTTCCGGATATTTAGCACTTACATAAATTGTCCGTAATCTCAAACTTTTAACAGTACTTTCATATGCATATAATTTCCCGCAATTGCTGATCCTGTAACAGTTGAATACGTCTTGGTCGGGTCGGGTCGGGTCGGGTCCCATCAAGATTGACCGTGGTCGTCAACTTTTCGGCCGCCCGTTAGAATCATCGGGCTGAGGGACCCGCGATAAGAAGGAAAATCTTATCGAAGTCGGTCGTGCGGTGATAGCAAAACGTCGGAATGTAACAAAGAAATTGGTGGCGCGGAGAGAGAACCGGGTGTATCCGGTCAGACCGGGCAGGCCGAGGTTCGGGGAACGTGGATTCCCGTCGCGGCCGCGATAGCCGAGCGAGTGAGCGAGTGAGAGAGAAAGAGAGAGAGAGAGGGAGAGAGAGGGAGAGAGGTAGCGAGAACCACGGTGCCGTCGTTCGGGATGGGCGAGCCGTCGCTCCGGTCCGCTCCGCTCCGCGCCAGCCCGCGACATATCCGGAGCGAGGCGAAGGAAAAGAGCGTGGCCGCGGCGCGTAAACGACGGGCTTTGTGCACGGTTGACTCGGTAGGATCGGGCGGGCGAAGGTTGGAGCTCTCGTCGGCGCGGCTGCCAGCGGCGGCATCGACTACGGTGATGGCGCTGTGGTGGTAGTAGTGCGCGCGCTATCGAGAGAGTGTGGGTATTTACGGGCCCCTCGGGCCACACGATCGCCGATCGGCGTGGCATGCGGGTCCCGCGAGGAGAGCACGAGAGGTGGAAGTGTCGCACGCAGTGTGCCTTGCCAGCTGCTGCTCTCCTCTCCTCGCGAGGATCGGGGATATCCGTGGCGCGGGGCGTCGTCGTCGTCGATAGTGTCCCCTGTTCCCCACCATTTCCCTGGTCCTCCCCCTCCCCTTGTCACCCGTCCTTCTTTTTCCCTCGGTTTTATCCTCCGCGAGCGTGCTGCTCGGTTCCCTCTGTGTGACGCGCGGTGTGCGTGCACGAGAATCCGAGAGTTCGCACAAAGGGGATACGGGTATAACAGAGCACGGCGAGGGCCCAACACAACTGCACACGCGACGGCAACGTCGCCGCGACGCTTTCGTGGTATAGGTTATCGCCGTGCTCGCTTCGGGAGACCGTGGTTCGCGCACGTACCTACACGTTCCGCGTCCCGTTCTCCATACACTGAAAACGCGTGTACACACACGGCTGAGCGATTCCCTTGTGTACAATGTCCACGCCACTCGCGGGGTGTGTATACGTGCCAGGGAGAACTCGTGCACAAACGTGTATATACACGTGGCCGGTATAAACGTGTGTGTACCTGGGCCTGGCCGATCCCTCGGGGTTCGCTTCTCCTCGCACGTACACGCGAATCCGAGCCAACGGCAGAACGAGGTAGCGGGCGGGCGGGTGGCCGGACGAACGTGCGAGCGAGCGAGCAAGCGAGCGAACGAACGAGCGAACCAACGAACGAACGAACGAACGAACGAACGAGCCAGCCAGCCGCGGCGAGCCACGGATGCGCCCTGCTTACGTATACACCGGTCCTTCTCTCTGTCTTGCTCGCGCTTCCGTGTCCCTCCTTTTCCCACGAGCGAGCCTTGGCAATATAAGCCGAGTAATATTACCGCGGGAAGAGCGGTAAGGTAACAGAGAGCCGCTGCTACGGACCGTTCCTTTCGAGAATTTACGAGCACCACGGTCCGGGTGCCCGTCGACCCTACCTTCCTCTCACCCCCTGCTTCCCTCTGAGTATACCCACCTTGCTCACTCCCTCTTGGAAGAGAGAAGGATATCTCTCCTCCTCTCTGCTTCTCTTTCCCTCTATCGTCGTCTCTATCCCACCGTATTGCTACGAAACGGCATCGCACAGACTGGGCGCGAGCGTTTCCGTGCTATGCTCGGAACTCGGTAGCTATGCGCCTCGGTACCTATGCATCGGTGCGGTACCCGCGTTCCACGATCGCCAGACGATGGACATCCTTATTAGCCGCGAGTGGTTATTGATGGTAAAAGCGAGCGAGCGAGCGGCAGGCCGGCCGGCCGGCCGAGAACGGCGAGCGAGTTGGCCACGCTGAAAAGCGAGATACGCGGATATAATTGGACTCCGTTTAGACGCGTAGAAGCGTATCGAGCGCCAGCATCGAATCGCGTTCCGCGACGACGCGACGCTGTTAGACACCGTTTCGGGTATTCTCGGCTGGCTCTGCGAGACCTCCGGTTCGCGGTCTCGTTTCTTTGTCTCTCTTTTTTTTTGGACCAGTGCCTCGTCACTCGATCGCGCTGGATCTTGGCGGTGGATTCGGGTAATCGTCGCAGGGTTGTTTCAACCCCTTTCGACCGACTGTGCTCGATTAGAGTGCTATGGAAGCTACACTGGCACTCGGAGTAGTTGTTCTAAAATCATTGACGGACGAACAAAGTAATTGTTATTAGATAATCGTATCAAAGATTAGATTATTTGACATACGTTGAAGATGTACAGGAAAATGTGCATCGGTACGTCAGTCAGCAATTACATTCTCGCGGGCAGGACATCTTTCTGTCTCCTATCGTTAGATTGTATTCGTTCTCTACCCTTGTTTACCTAGCGTCGTCGATCTTAACCCTCATCCCATCCTCAGAAATAGCTGTATAAAAGCGATTAGGATAACAATTCACCCATTTTTATTTTACACGTGTTAAATCAACACATTATGTTTCATTGATAGCGTCATATTTGAAAGAAATACATCGAGTATGAATAATTTTACGGTATCTGAAAATATTGATTGGGCGAATTTTCACCCTGAGGAACGTATGAGGATTAAGGCATCGTGAAAGTTAATTGTTGGGGAAGAGTGAAGGTGGCCCGTATTTAACCGAGCAGATTTTGGTTACATTTAACCGAGCACCGTTGTACCAAGTTGATCCTATCGAAACTCACATTGCGGTATAAAGAGGATAGTATAAGGATTCATGGAACAATGTTAATAATTCACTGCTAAGCGGATAACCGAAACCATAATGTAATGGAAATGATTGCAAATCAGCTAACAAGATCTGTACAGCTAGCCAGAGTAACCAGATAAAGAAAACGCGTTCGGATTACGCATCCGGGAAATGCTCTGGCGGTTTTTCGATGACGAGCACCGCGAGCTCTTGCGTAGAAGGTGGACCGCCGATAGCGATAAGAGAGGTCGGCTCGATAGTTGGAGTCGGAAGGAGCAGGCGAATACGTATAAGTCGGCGAAGGATGTAGAATGAGAGCGGGTGGTATCGGTAGTGTCCCTATCGACGATTTTCCCAGCGAAATCGGACACCAGTCCGCTCCGCATCAGTTCCGAATATCTTGTACGGTCCCGGGGACGTGGTTTCAGCTCTCGGCGAGTCGCGGACTCGTCCGCGGGTCCCCCTTCGCTTCTCCGTCCCCTCTCCCCGTACTCCCCTGGCTCGACGTTTTAAATTTCCCCTCGAGTGTGTCTCCCTCGATTCTCGCGCTACTTGCGTGCATCTTGCACGCGCGCTTCAGCGTACCGCGGCGCAGACGGAAAAAACGTAACGGCGATGGTAAAAGAAAAACACAAAGACAGAGAGGGAGAGAGAAAGGGGGGGGGGAAGAAGAAGAGAAGAAGCTGAGCGAGCGGCCGAGCATAACGACGACGTCCACGTCGGCCGCGGACGGGTACGATGAATTCGATTTAAACCAGTTTTTACGAGATCGATTACTAGGTACCGGGTCGATCGACATGTGGAAATTAGCGTTTCGTTGCGTTGCCCTGGTAATCCATGACGTTTTAGAACGGCTGGGTGGTGTTTAGCGCGAAGCCGACAAGCCGCGCCGGATAGATGCCCCTCGCCCGCTCCTCTCCCTCGCCCCTCTGCCCCCACGGTCGATCGAAAACAGGCTCCCCTTTTTCACGTTCCCTCGGCTTCCTCCGCTGCGCAGACGATGGGACCGGTGTTGCACGCGTGCTTCTGCGTGCACGCGCGTGAGCTGGCGTGCCCCGTTCGCGCGGAGAAGGAGGAAAACGTCGACGAGACAGGGTACTCGCGATAAATACCAGGGAAAAAGAGAGGGCCGGTGAAAGAGAAAGACAGACGACACAGCACTGCGCGTATCCGTGCATGTTCCACGTGGAATCGTACGGAATTCGACACACGATTGTCTATTCTCATCAAACTCGTGGAATTTGTTCTACGGATAGAGAACATTAGATCTGGACGACTCAATCATCTACCGTAAGAGACATTGAATATCCAATGAATGTGCCATTTCAATTTCAAAGTTTTGCACAGCGAATTACTTGGATCGGAAGTGTCTGAAATTAATTAACAATAATTAAGTATGACGACTTTTATGTCTACGTCGTAAGATATATTTCCTTAAAATGCGACGCTATTAATGAAACATAAGGAGTTGTTATGTTCAGCTATTTCCGAGGAGCGTACGAGGGTTGACGAAACGACTGTTGTTCGTTGAAATTATGTTCGATTTTTTCCAAGCGATTCGTGCAATGAAGCTGCGTGGCCAGATTGGTTAATCCTCGGATAGATTCTGCGCGTTTAAGAGTTAGCGAGATTTGATTCGACGTTGAGGGACTCGCATGTAGCGGTATAGAAACGGCAACCGCGAGAGAGGATGAGGAAGAAGACGGGCGATGAGCAGGACGCGACGACTCGGCTCGACGCGTCGCGTCGAGTCGCGACTCGGCCCGGACTCGCGGACCCTCACATCCTGTCTATGACAGGATGGCTGATGGCTGGTTGGTTGGCCGGCTGGCCGGTCTGTCGGTCGAGTTGGCAGGGCCCTACCCACGGCTCTACCCGCGCGTACATGTGCCAGTCGCCTCTTCGTGCCTCTGAGCCGCCGCGCCGAGAGCCGCGTGCACCAACGTCCTCTCCCCGTCCTCCCCGCGGACCCCCTTTCCCTCTGCCGCGGCACGCTGCGCCACGCCAAGCCAAGCCGAGCCGAGCCGCTGGTTCCCGCTCGCTCCCTTTTGCCCCCTTTTACGCTTATTCCTCTTGCCGTCGTCTCACGGGGGCCAGTTTACTCTCCCGAGGCTCGGTTCTCGACGAGAGCAGATTTTTTTCCCTCGGCCTCGTCGCAGCCGGTGCCTATGTCCACGTCGATGCCCGGCGTCGGTGGTCGACGTCGGCGACGCTGTGCCACACGATATCGAATCGAGTCGCGACGGGGTACGTATGGACTCTAGCGAGTCAGCGAGCGAGCAAGCAAGCGGGACGGAGAGGCAGAAAAAAAGAGCGTCGATCGAAACGCCGCGCCGGCCGCGACCGAGACGGAAGAGGAGGAATCGAGTTAAACGGAGCGAGAGAAAAAGTCGACGAGAGAGAATAGGAAAGAGAGAGAGAGAGAGAGAGAGAGAGAGACCGGGGAAAAGAAAGAAAAAGGGAGATAGAGGAGGCCAGAATAGGGTGGGGCGGCGCTTTCCAATCGCGAAGCGAGGCCCCTCGCGTTCCGACGACGATCGAAAAAGGTGAGACGTGCCGAAGGGGATATAGGCGCGGACAATGAAGGGAACGGGTGCGACGGAGACGGAAGACGGACGGTCACTGGGTTCGAGGGAGACGGGGTGAGCGAGGGAACCCGCGCGCCGCGGTCGTCGAGCCAGAAGCAGAAGGAAAACAAGCGAGAAAGAGACGGGGAGAGGCGAGAACGTGACGAGACGACGAAGGGGAGCCAGAGGGTAACGCGAACGAACGGACGAACGGACAGACGGGACGGTCGAGCAAGCGACGACGATTTGGCAACGGCTTTTATGGCTTTCGTTGCGATCGGTTGGAAACGACCCGACCCGCCACGGCCCGAAACAGCTCGCCACACGGATCTCTCAGCGACGAATTTTCTTGCGTCCTTGTAGATCTACGACTGTGTCTATGTATTTCGAAAACGAAGCCGCTCTACATATTCTGAAAATCTAGGGAAAAGCATCTCTGGCGACAAGCAACACGCCTCGCAATCAGAGAAACTATTTTCCGGACGCGTCGTTAGAGACTCTAAGACTGGCCATGATGCAGATTGCCCCATCGGGCATTGCCGTGTCTCCGCGAAAATCAAGAACAGGATGATCACGCTCAGTCAGAATACTCTGCACAGTAAGGAACAGTAGCAGGTTGACTTTATTTTATAGAGTGCACTCGATTCACCACCAAAACAATATTTTTTTAGCAATTGGCTAAGACGATGTTACGAGCTTGGCATCGATGATGGTAAAAAATGATCTGCACCAATGTATGAATAACCAGCGAAGCGTTAGGAAGCTAAGTTGAGGTCCAGGGTGTTGTCGACAATAAGGTCAATAGTACCCGCGAGTACGAATTAAATCCTTTTGTTGAATAGGTCCATATGCCTAGCGAAATGTTACACTCTTCTTTACGAAGCGTATTCAGCCCGTGAGTAAACGACGCAATTACGTAAATTATGTTTATCCTTAACCGTAACATTAACCGCGGCCCTGTTCAATGGCCGAGATGGCTCGCAGAGTCCGCCTGTCGAGCATTGCACCGACATAAGAGGAGGCCCACACCGGTAATTACGAGTCCGTCAGTTCTTTGCCACGTCAGGCACAATTGTCTTTACCAAAATCTATCCTGAGAAAACACAGTCTTATAAAAAAAAATTTCTTTGAATATTCCATTGTCATCCAGTTCTGAGCTACGCTGAAAGTTTAAAGTCTCTAGCTCATCGGAAAGTTAGTTTAAAATCAATTACAAGATTTATACCGAACAGACAGACAGACAAGAAAACGTGGTATAAAACAGAAGAATTTTGTTGCGCTCAATGGCTTCTCAATATTAACGTAGACTAGTCGTAACGAGTCCTTACTCGCTGAACAGCGTTGCTCCAACAGGTTCGGATAAACGAAGTTCGAGTATATTACTATATCACCGAATAACAAATAATTAGCCCGCCTCTATTCTATATTCTATTGCGATGAGGAGAGGATAAACTTAGCTTCAAAGCTCCACACGTAGTCGCACACATTGTCTACAGATATGTCAGCAAACGAGCTTTGCAGACGTCCGCAGATTGTCCGCGAAGTTCTGTAGACTCTTCGCAGACAGCTCGCTGAGCAGTGTCGCTCGTCTTTTGTCTTCCGTGGACATGGAAAACGAGAGACAGCTTCTCCGGACACCGGTATTAGTTCATTAGCTACGACAAGTGGTTGAATAAAAATGTTACTCCGTGCAATTGAAGATCTCAGGTAGAAGTCGCAGACAAAAATGCAAAAGCATTCTCCAAAAAAGATGCGGGATAGGTACAAAACCATTACGAAGAAATCAAATCTTAAACTAAAAAAAACAAAAGGGATAGGGGTAGGTTGATTTAATTTTGGGTAGTTTCGAACACCACAGAATCGCCTATACTCGAACCCGGTAACATCGTGGTCTCATGTTTAACGATTCGAGGTAACCCTTCCGTCAAACGCAGATTTCAGGTAGAAACGAGGTTGTCCGCGATGTCCGAGGAAAAATGGATTCGATCCGGGTGCGACCGTAACGATCGATCAGTCCGCGTCGAAGTCCCGATTCCGCGAGCGTTGACGAGAGCGAGAGCGTTCATGGGGGTAGCTGAGCCCCCGTACTTACATTCAGACGCGTACCTACTACCTGCGGGAGGAGGAAACTGTAACTACCGGCAGACTGGAAGTATTAGGAGGGAGAGAGTCGGTGAAAGAGAGGAGAGAGCGAAAGAGAAAGAGGAAGAACGTGCCCGAGAACGAGAGGGGGGGTGGGAGGACGCATCGGGAGGGTTGGCGGGTTGAGTGTGTGTGTGTGTGTGTGCGGGCGCGCGCGCGCTCGCACCGGCGGGCGGGAGGAGGGAGAGAGAATAAACTGGGTCAGTGTCGCGGAACTTGAAAACTTCGCTTCCGTAATGTGAGAGCGGCGCTGACTGCCGGCTGGAAGTCGCTTAAACTGCGTTTACGAGTCGGCGGTAGGTAAAACAGAAACACCAAAGAGAACTCGAGACCGAGTTATACCTAGTTATGTATATACTTGTCTCTCTATATGTACGTATAGATATAGAGGCACGCAGACGTTGAGACGGCGCGCGTATACGTACACGTACGGATGCAGGCGGCACGTAGAAGTGAGGGAGAAACGAGTGGAAACGTGCGAAGAGGAAAAGAGAGAAAGGGAGAGGGAGGGAGTGCAGCGGCCCACTGGAACACGTACACGAATGTACAAACTGAAGCACGCTCTCCGAGCGAGGGGAGGGGAGCAGTCTCGTTTGTTGTACCACCGTTTCCACTGGCGGTACCTCATTGTACACACATCTACACAGACGAGTTTCCTCTGTCTCTCTTCCTCGATCTCCCCACGTGCCGGCGTGTATTATATATCGAAACGTTTCCCGCCACGATTCCAATGTCAACCACTGCGCGACGTGGAACCGGGCGAGCGCGAGGAACCAGCCGGAAGGTCTCGCAAGGTCATCATCGCTCCACGCGTTTCTAGTCGGAGGATCGTCGACGCGAGCGAGTGTGCGAGCGGACGGCGCGCGTTGGAGAAAGTTTTAGGCTCTCCATGAATTCCGCCGCGATCGGCGAGAAAAAAAAGGAAAAGAAGAGAAGCGGCCCAGCCGCTCGGAATTTCCGTCGCTCTCCGAAGTGGCCGCGGTTCACGGTCCCCGTGTTCCGCCTTAACGAGCCGAGATGTTCGGCTCCGCGAGCTTGTGCACGGGTCGCGGTGGACGACGAGGGGAGACAAGGGTGTAGAGAATGACCGAAGGGGAACGGGAAGGAAGGGACTTAGGCGGCCGCGATACGCTGGGATAAGAGGGAAGGGAAATGCGCGCCCACGTATAAACGCGTATATCGTGCACGTAAGCCTGAAAACACGGTGGCGTTAGGCGCTTGTTGACGCAGATAAACCGACGCCGGACAGCGTAACGTTGTATTTATAGTCTCCTTGTGCTCTCTAGCAGCGCTACTGCCGCGGCTCTCCCAGTTCTCTCGACCCTCTTCCCTCCTCTCTCTCTCTCTCTCTCTCTCTCTCTTTGCCCTCCCTCTCCTCCTTTCAATTTTTTTCTCGTTCCCGCGAGGAGATGTGAATTTTTCGCGTGGTTTACGGTCGCGCCGCGAAGCGTTTCCGCGAGAAATATATCGTGGCGATACCACGACACCGAGCCTCGAAAAAACGCGAGGAGCGCGCGCGAGCGAGCGATCCAACGAACGAACCAGGCGCTGCCTATCTCGAGATACCATGGCTCGGTGTTATCGCCGCGCTGTGATAATCGCTAATTGGCTCCGTGCTACGTTTTCGATTCCCCGGCGTACACGGTCGTTATACAGGGTGTTCTACTACGCGCGCCAAACGCTTCGGGGGATGATTCTGGAAGGCGATCTACGAAACGTGTTAAGTCCATGTGGATTAGGTGTAACTCGTACCGGCCAGGAAATTTCGAATTCGAAACTTCTGTTTCTGCGCCAGCTTTAAGGAATGTTTACATCCGTTTAACGAAGATCATTGCCGATATGAGAAAAACGGTATCGCCCGTTTAAATTCAATTGAAATTATATAAATTTCGAGCAACCACGCGAGTCCGACATGGGTCGATCGAAACGGAATCGCAGCAAGATGAAACTCGTGCGCGATGCTCGAATAAAAAAAAATTCGAATAAAAAAGAAACGATGAGATCACACGGCGGGTCTCTCTCGGCTCGCGATTTCTCTTTCGCAACCTTACTTCACAAGCGGTCGGCGTTGAGCACGTCGGGGTCTAAATAACCTCTGGTATATCGAACCGTGCCAGAGAATCCGCGAGCGGAGGACCTCGCGAACCAGCACCGAACCCCGAGCCGCCGCGCCAGCTACGAAGGTCTCTCTCGCAACCGCGGTCTCGTTTTCTCGTTTAATAACCAACCAACCAGCTACAGAAGGGGAAGGAGGATAGACGTGGACCAACGGTGGCGAGAGACGAGACGTTCGAGGGCACGCTCGGTGGAACAGGACGCGCGTTATATTCTGTATGCATGTAGGATAGCGTTGGAAAACGAACCGAGGAGGAAGCTTTTCTTTAATCCTAAGGGTAGCTATGGTCACACAGCGTCCGGTGTTCGCTACCTGTACACTAAGGACGAATATAATCCAAAATCTAGCTGACTAATCACCTAAACTCCACCTCTCTGCTTATGGTCGGTCGTCGAAATCGTTGGTCAATTCTGGATGAACTGAAAATGTGCTAAAGTTCAATACGTATTTCGATACGTATTTGCGAATGACACTACGGTTCACTGCTATAATATTAATTAATCATTGTTATCTAATCTGTGGTAGCTTCTTAATACATATTATGTCAGCGAAATGATACCTGTAATTTCTATAGATATTTCTCTTGTTAAGCGATTGAAGTAATTTTCCAACATGTTCGAGGTATTCGCGGAAAGGAATTCTTGCATAAAACGTCCAATGCAATCACGAACGTAAACGTTTCATCATCCAAAGGATCACTTGAAACGAAAATTTTCGTTGACGCAGTAGGTTTCTAATAATTGTGTAGATCTACCCGGTTCATTGTCAGTGTGCGAATAGTAATGACCAGGCTAGCGTGTGGCCATGTGTGCACGCGTGGTTTCTACGTTCGTGTACACACGGGCTGAATTCCCGCGGACAGGAGCGAGACGAAGGGACGCGTGCAAGCCCAGGCGGAAGAGAAATAGAGGCTCGCGAGATAGAAGCTCGGTTACTAGCTCGGCGTAGACGGAACGCGTACGTAAGCCCGAAAACACGACGGCAAGAGGTGCGGAACGCGTTATCCAGCCCGCGGCTACCCCTGCTCCCCCGATGTACGGATCTACCGTCACCAACTCCCGGCATCCTCGCCGACCCCCTCATCACCGAGGTGCTAGGTAGAGCGTAGATCGAGGGAGTCGACCGAAGGGGGTGGCAGAAGGGGGGTCGACGGCGGTGAGGTCGAAGACGAGGGTGGCAGAGGGTAGGTGGCGAAGCGAAGGGAGGACAGCCGGTGGGTGGAGAAGGAGGATAGGGCAAGCCGTTATTTAGCCGGCCGCGCGCGCGTCCCTTCGCGACCCAACTCACAGCCGCGCCGCCCTTCGCTCGCCCTCGAGCGCCGCTGTTCTGCCGCCCCCTCATCGCTCACGCCCGGCTCTCGACCACCTTCCGCGCCCCGCCGCACCCCCACACCCACCCACGCTCACCCTACTATCCGACAGCCACCTCTAGCTCCCCCACACCCTTCGCTTTCCGCCCTTCTCTCCCTCAGCCATCAACGTTCCCCCGGTCACCCGGTCTCGCTCGCACTCTTTGTTTCACCCGATCGTTTTCTTCCTCCCTCTCTTCTTTTTTTTCGTGGCCGTCCTTCTTTCACCCTCTCGCAGTCGCACTTTCCCTCGCGGCTCTCTATCCGTCTCTCTTCCTGTTGCCCTCGTCTCTTCGGGACACGCGGCGGTGGCGACTCACGGCTCTTCACGGTGCCCTCACTCCCTCCTCCCCTGTCCCTTCCTCTCTTTCGCTCTCTTTCTCTCTAGTCCGTTCTCCCTCGACCCCCGTCGTCGCCCTCGATCTTTCGTCTGCGTCCCTCGCGGTCACTTTTTCTAATCCCGTCTCTGTCTGTGCTAGGTGCTCGCGTTATACCCACGGAAAACCTCGGCTCGCTCGTCCACGACGAGCCACGACGTCCGTCCATCCGCCCGTTCGACCGTCCGTTCGTTCGTTCGCCGAAATCCCGTGCTAATTAAAGCCCGCCTCGATGCCCGTCGCCGACCGAGACGACAGAGGCGTCGTTTCTCTCTCCCTCTCCCTCTCTCTCTCTCTCTCTCTCCCTCTCACGCTTGGCCTCTGCCTAGCTCTTTCTCTCTTTCGTTCCCTTTCATTCGCCGCTTCGTCTACAGTCTACGTCGATCCCGTTCGTCCTGTCCCTCTCTCGCCGCAACTCGCGCTCGACGGTCTCTCGCTCCTCTCTGGCCGCTTCGGTCGGGTCGCTCGTCTCGCGACACGACTCGGCGCGGCCGGGCGCACCAAGGAGAAAATTAAGAAGGCTTCGAGCCGGCTCGTTCGGTCCATTGTGCCGCGCACGAGAGAAGAGAACCCCGTCTCCGCGTAACGGGACTCGCGGCAGACGACGATGCCTCTCGTCCCTTCTCTCTCTCTCTCTCTCTCTCTGCCTCTCTTCGTACTCCCTTCGCCTCGCTTTCCATCCTTCACCCTCCCCGCTTCCTCCTGTCTTCCTTCGCCTCGCTACACCGCGTCCCAGCTGTCTCCTTTGTGTGTACGCGCTGATCGCGTGCACGCTACCGCCTCGTCGCAGCCGTTCGCGAACACGTACACGCACACTTTCCAAGATTTACGTAATTATTTATATCGAATCGGATATCTGTGTGTCCACTACTTTCGAAAGTTCTCTATCCGATGACACCTGTACCGTGTACTCCCTGTCCTATTGAAGCTGTAATGTAATGTCAAACATGAAGTTTGTTCATTCATCGTGCGTGACAGGATCATGTGCGCCACTGTTACAGAATAAGTATAGTTTAGCTTAAATTATCCAAGGCGTAAGTATTTCATGAATGAAGAACATCAATTTCAATAGTGTGTCAACACACCGTCGTATTAGTCACTAGATAGGACACCCTTGCAGCGTACTTAGCTGTTTGCGACACTCTCCAAGGAACTTTATACCTAATTGTTTTTTTCTTTGAAAATATTGCATCGCTACATACGGTCTGCTATATTTAATTAAGACGCTCCTCGTACTATATATTTCGAGCAAGCGTGGGAGCGCTCCGCGGTTGCTCCGAGAGCGACGCGACGTTTCAGGGCAAATGACGTCAGAGAAAGAGATAGCGTACTATCTATCTTCTTCTTCTCTCTCTCACTCCCTGTGTGTGTAACGCGCCTTTGCAAGAGTGGTTTCGTTGATCTCGGCTTCGACAGAGCGAATGCAATGTAGTACTATGGGGCAGTTTAAGCCTATAATAAGTTTCGATGAGATATCTGCTGAAAACCTAAAAGACACTTGCCTGGCTCGTTAACCCTCATATGCTCCTCAAAAATATCTGTATAAAAGGAACTAAGATAACAATTCACCCACTTATATTTTACGCGTTAAATCAACATATTATGTTTCATTCATAGCGGCACAGTTTAAAGAAATGCATCTCGCGACGTAGACATAGATGGATGAATAATTGTACAGTATGTGAAAATATTGAATGGGTGAATTTTCACCCCGAGGAACGTATGAGGGTTAAGATCATTCTTTCGAAACATTGCACCTCGACAACAAAATTATTCAAGTCTCGAACAATATATATATTCGTTCACGTGCTGGAACGTGTCAACCTATTTCCATCCAGACTTTCGATAAAGTCTCATAAATATGAATGTATGACTTTCTTTCTCGTCGGAATAAAATGTTATTCTTTCGTAATCAATAATCAAGGATTAAAGTAAACTTTGATGATGAAGACGTAACCAGTGTGGCTGCAGAGAAAATCGTAGGGCAAGGTATCTTCCGGTATCGCTACATTTGACGGCGTTTAAATGGTTGGTTCTAAATTCTTGAGAAAGCCGCACGCGTTGGCGAAGGTGAAATATATGTAATTGAACAGTGATATCCGAGAATGTTAGAGAACCGTGTCAATGTGGCAGGTCGCGATGAACTCCAGCTAAGTTTACCTTTTTCCTCGTTCAAGTCCACGTATCTACTCGCGTAGGGTAGCTCTCGCGCTGAACGCGCAGCGGCGGCGGCGGCCGAGATAAACTCGCGTTTGCCTTTTATCTAGATACATTCCTCGCGCCTCCCGACTCGCGCGACCGCGAGAACCACGCTGGCGAAACTGCCTCGTTCCCTCCGAACCTCGTCTCGTCGACGCCCTGGTTATCGGTGTGCGAGAGCGAGATCGTAGGAAGGAAAGAGTGTGCGTAGCGGCGACGGATCGACGTAGACGATGGCCAGGAATTGCAGATACGCCGCGCCGGCTCCCGGCGAGTTTATCTGCGTGGCACGAGAGCTTTCTTCTTCCTGTTAGCGGCCGCGACGGTGGCTGTACGATTCGATTAAACGGCCTTCGTGGATTTTTCCGCTGGCCAGCTCGCTTTAATTTGCTCTCGACCGTCCGCGCGCTCGCACACACACGCTCACCTATTCGTACACGGAAAGGACCCGTGTGTGCGGCTCCTCGCGTCACCGTATGTGGTCCCTTTCGTATCCGCTCCGCTTGCGCGCGCTCTGCCCGCGCAAAAGATTTTCAAAGGATTTCCATTCCGCCGAAAAACTGTTGGCGCACGCATTCAAACTCTCCCTTCGCCACCCCGCCGCGTCCCCCGTCATCATCACGCTCCGCGTTTCGTTGCTCTCTTCTCTTCTCGTCTCGTCCCGTTCCGTTCCTTTCCGTTCGTCGTCTATTCGCCGGTTCGTTCCCTCGCGAAGCATTAAACGGTCCCGAGACCGTGGAATCGCGTACGAGGCCGGCCCCGTCTCGTTTAAGGCGCTTTTATACCTGGCCGAAGAGGCCAGGACCCGCTTTAATTACTTCGGGATCATTTTTACCCGGGATTATTTACGCTGCTTATCGAAGCGTCACGGAAAGCGGGCCCCCGGTACCTGAATTCCCCTGACGCACACCCGAAACCAGTGAAAAGACCAGGCCCAACCGAGTGCGGTATACAGGGTGTCAAATATTTCAAGGGATGATTTTACGAGCCATCGACAAAATGCCGAGGGTGGAAAAGGTTCAGACTCGACTTTGTTTCCAGCTCGTTGATCGTTTGAGTGGTACTATTTCACGTCTTAGGATAAGCATGCAATAAAAACGAATTATTATATTGTCTTGTTGTTCTTGAATTCTGGGATTCCCAGTGCGTTTAACTAGCACGGCATACCGAGAGCGTAACATGAGTCACTTTGTCTTTGTCCACCACACTAATCGTGTTCGTCCTGGTTTGACGTAACCACCACATTCATGGACTGGAGACATTTTTAATTGTTAATCATTCGACTTGTATTGTTGATTGACTAATGGAATATTCTTAACCCTTAGACTCCGGAATAATTCGAATCTATTAGGAGCAATCAAAGGACTAAACGTGTCCAGAAAAAAATACCTCGACAATTGTGGTTAAGTAATTGCATCACCTATAATGCTCCAGAATACATCCAATGTAATAATTAGCAAAAAAGGCTAAATTGACTGATTTAAAATTACTTAAATATGTTTCTTCTATCGATCGTATTTGTTGTTAATAAATTTTGTTACTTCGTCTATTATTTGTATATTATATGTGTTTTACAGATGTAATACAAATAAATTCTGAAAATGATCTAAACCCTAAAAGAGGGCTAAAATATTTGACGCAAACACACACACACACACAGTCGTGCATTCGGTATACTCTGGCCGCGGTGTATCTGTTTCGCCTCTGTCTCGAAATCGATGGGAAAGGGGACCCGTTTTCGAACCCGCGTCCTCTCTCGGTGAAACTGGAACGCCGAGAGCGCGTTGCCGTTGGTGCCGTTTTTCTTTCGATGGCCGACGCCGCCGTCGTTGCGAAACCGTGCCTCGATATTCCGCGGTGGCCGCCGGTCGGGTTCGTCGGTTAATTAAAGGAGCAAAAGAACCGGGAACGGAATAATGAATTCGTGACGCGACAATAGCCGCGAGCCAATAAAATTTGGCGCCCTTCGATGGTCGAGAGAACGGGGCCGTGGTATCTCTCTTTCCCTCTGCCTCGCTCTTTCTCACTTTATCGCTTTCTATATATGTACCTCTATCTTCCTCTCCACTCTGATTCTCTCTCTCTCTCTCTTACTCTCTCACGCTCTATCATTCTCTCGCGTTCCCGTTCTCGCTTCCATTCTCTCTTTCTCTCCGGTTCTGTCGAGCGCGTTTATGAAAGGTTCGCTCGGCGTACGGCCCCGGTCGGCTCGTTTCGTCGGTTATTCACGCGGCCGGAAAGCGAACGCACACGCGCCCGTAAACACGACCTTGCTCGCCTCGCGATCGCAGCTCGCGGAACCACCCGGGCTACACACGATCATCGCCTTTCGGGAAGAGGTCTGGCCCGGCTGTTCTGGAATTCCAATTAATCTAGCTGTGCGCGCCGTTACGTGCCCGCGCGTACAGTACCGCTCTCCCTCGCTCCCTCCTCCTCCCCTCGTCCTCCTCCCGCCCTCTATCGCTTATCGTCCCAGGAATAAAAACCGCACCGACGATGCGAATTAATTAACTTGACGACGCGGCCAGGAAACCCTCATCCGTCGAGCGTAATTGGCGGACGAGCGCGCGAGCCAGCGGAGCTACCCGCGCCACTGGAGAACACGGCCGACACCGATCGACGCGAAAGCACGGCCTGCCAGAACCCCCCGCCCTCCCCTCCGAAACGCTGGATCGACCTATAAAATATGCTTTATGAATATATTGGTTCGGGCAGTCACCCGCTCCGAGGCGAGCCCGATGCTTCGAGAAATTCAATTGCCGAGAGATGATTTCTCTCCCCCTCCAAATCAGACTTCACCCTCTCCTATGGTTTTAGGGTGTACTTCACTTCTGGGTTTTACAATGCAGGTCGAAAAGGGCTCGCGACATAATATTCTAAGAGCTACCACAGCAAAAGTCAAAATCTCTATTGAATTTTAGGCAAACATACTGATTCAAGATTCGAGACATGCTCATGGTATGTGCGTTCTTCTTATTCAAAAATATCGATACTCGAAGACCAGAAGAGGTACTCCAGATGCCACTATACAGTCTGAACTAGAGGAAATATCTCATAGGTATCGGATACGGTAAGTCCTCTTCTTGCGCAGATTCGTGTTGCGCGGATTCTTAGAGAATCAGAAAACTTATTCTCAACGGTGAAATTCTGTAGTAAAAATATTCGAGCCCTGCTTATGGTTTTCTCGTACGCGTCGAGAACGTGGATGAGGGTAAACATGTCGTTCGCCGACAACAAGAGTTAAGTCTGAGATCTTCATTAATTAATTACCTTAGTCGACTGAACCGATTATAAGGCGACAGCGCAATTTATCTGACTTGGCCAACCGTGGTAGTGGTTTGCGCCATTCCCATTTCCGAATTAGAGATACAGGGAGGAAGGCTGAGATACTCCACGAATTGCTATACAGACCAAAACAACATTAAGTGGCTTGCAATTCATCCATCAGAGTACACACTGCGTAATTACTATGGGTCTTTATGTGAATTGCTGTTTTCATAGCTCATCTTATGAAAAGCTAAAGTCCGGAGAAATTCTCATTCGTCGATTGAAGGATTCATTACGGAAAAGATAAAATAAAAATATTATTAATTTTTTTTTCATATGTATGCCTCTTTATATCTTTCAAATTTTACGTAAACAACCTGCGATCTCGATACTATTTCTTCGAGTCTATTCGGTAGCATTATCGCTCCTCGCATTGAACGGGAATAAGTTCAAACGGCGATCGACGTGTCTTACATCTTGGCATAATAGATTAAAAGTATGTCAATCGTTTGCAGATACAGTATGAAGTTGGTCTGAAACATTTGAGAATGTGATT
The DNA here is from genome assembly GCA_028455615.1 of Lasioglossum zephyrum. Lineage (NCBI taxonomy): Eukaryota > Metazoa > Arthropoda > Insecta > Hymenoptera > Halictidae > Lasioglossum > Lasioglossum zephyrum. Next base: position 239,667 of record CM052324.1, on the reverse strand, counting down.
TATCCGTTAACTTTTACAAGTGGTTTACGACAATTACCTTCAGGCAATAATACTGTGGTAGTTTCTTTGAAGTAAAACGTTTAAGCCAATTTCCCATATTATCGTTCGTTCAAAAAGGTTCATAGGGTGCTGGAGACCGTCTACCCCATTACTCGAGGACTAATCGCTGATTCATAGTTCCGAAAGTCGGCTAAGCTGAAGACCATTTTACGATATCGCGAACAGAGAGCAGACAAGATTTCACAACAAATTCTTCGGCCGTTGCGAGAACTGGTCATCCCCTGAGAAGGGGTTACAACAACAGTTTCACCCTCGAGGCGTAGGGGATCAGCGGTGTGAACCACGGAGGAGCCATCTGCGACTCTGGCCGATTTATCAGAGCACGATATAGGAGATTAAACACCGTGGCGCAGACATGACAATCAACGGGATGGTTTCGATCGGGCAATCCTTATCTTCGATTAAAGAGACGGCACCGCGATTAAGGAGAGGGCGAGAGCGAGGGCAAAGATTTTCATCAATCTGTAAACTTGAGCGAAATCCTTCGACCTATCTATTAAATATTTCAAAGCGGGGGTTAAAATATCCCCGGTAATACGCCGCGATTCCTTCGATTTAGCAGAGGGGTTGCTGCGGAGGGGCAAAAATGTTGGCGTGACGGATGGCGTGGCCTGGAAGGTACGTGGCCCTAGAGGAGACCGGGTACGGCGTTGCGCGTTTCTCTCGCGTGAAATTTAAAGGCGGTCGTCTCTCCTCTCGGCCGTGGTGTTCGCGAGAAGGGACTGGGCCCTCGATCGATCCGTGCCCGCATCGTCGCGACCGTGTAGAAGCGGTTGTTTGCCGGTGGCTGGCCACCGTAGCCGCCGCCGTCGTTGCCCTCGCCCTCGTCGTCTACGTCGACGTCCTCGGGCACACCGAGTAGCCAGCCTGGCAACCAGCGAGTCGGCCACCTTTGGGAAAACTTTTTATTCTAACGTTTTTCCTATAATCTCGAATAATTAACGGCGACCCTTTGGACTGGTCCAGCGGCGGAGGCCCGCAAAGTCCGCCGTGTAAGACGTCCACTCGTCCGGAGTGACTTCCTCCCTTGTCCCTCGAGTCTCTCCGCTTCTCGTCCTTGGCTCCCCTCGTCGAGGACTTTCTCTCTCTCTCTCTCTCTCTCTCTCTGTCTTTCTCAGTCTCCTCTCTTCCTTTGGATCCTTCCGAGAAACACCCGACGCTGCGTGCTTCTACCTCCGTTTTCTTCGTCGTCGACTTAACGGCCGCACCTGCTGCAGCCTCGCCTCGACTCGCCTCGACTCGCCTCGCCTAGTTTCGGGCGAGCGCCGCGCGAATTTCTTCCCTTCGACGACGTGCCCGCCCGCGTGCGCCCGGAGACCGTATTTCCGCTCGGCGCGCGCTTCCCTTTCAGACGCTGGAAATCCTCCGTCCGGCGGGGGTTGGTCGCTTTAAGGTCGATGAACACTGGCTCTCTCCCGGAAGCGTAATCGCGAAGAAAAAAAAAATTCTTCTTCCCTTCCCGACCTCCCCCCGACCCACCCCTCGCTCTCTTTCCTCGACCCGTCGCTCCTCTGCCTCTCGCTTCTTCTCCCGGCTCGTCTTTTAATATCGCGGAGATGAGAGGATTTGTCTCGGAATCGCGGCGTCCTCCCGCGTCTAATCTTCCACAGAGCCGTGGAGTCTACCTTGTTCTAAGTAGTGATTATTCCAGGAACGTTCGAGCATGTTAACACGTGGACGATGATCGTAGGTGCCCGATCGTGAATTTTTTATTCGATGCTCACCGGTGATTCATGATATGGAGGACGACGAAAGCCTTAATTTATATTAAACGAAAAATAAAAACCTAGTAAAATAACATTTTCGATACCCTCTTCCTGTTGAAAATACAGTAATCGTATTATAAGTTGACAGATGTCTCGCTAGGGAGACCTAATTTTCTCTATAACGTACTCGCCACTATATTAGTGTAATTAGCAGTTGTTCAAATGACATCCTATATATTCAAATGGCATTCAAATTGTATTTCGAAGTGGTTCAACGCGGTCCTTTTAAATTGTGTGGATAACTATCATTCGCTGGGCTACTTACCTCTATTTCCTTCCTTGGAAATTCATGTTCATTTAAATCTTTTCCAACTTTGGAATACATGTTATAAATAGTGAAATTGCACCAATAAATGAAATGCCGTTTTACGAACACTAATTTCAACAGACACCGAGGGAAGCTGAAATGTTCATTCATTAGACAGGTCAGCCTATATTGTTGGTCTGAATGCATGCCCTTCATATAATTCGCCCTTTGTCCAAATGCTTGCCGCTGACCGTCGCGACTGCAGAAGAGCTACGCTCTTACCAACTTAACCCAATTATGGTTTGCAATAATTTACCTTTCGGGTAAGGGAAGGTGTTAAATGGAGGTACGCGAAACTTCGGGACGGGAGGTGTAGTATAAATTGTTCGTTATCTATGGCACCAGGGTCATAGGGCAATAAAACCCGCAATAAAAGTCCGTTATGGGTCAGTGAGCTGATGGGAGCAAAACTTGCTGTACCGTTGGTCACAGATTTAATCTTTTGTATGTAAAAATCTTTATCGATGGCTGTTTTTCATAGGATTTCTAAAATTTTGTATTCATCTGAAGTGATGCAATTAGTTGACGAACGGGGATCGCATAGTTAGTCGAATTCCCTCGATTCCCATCGGAACGCGAGGACGACGGTAACGATCGTCGAAGCGCGTCGCGAAGGAAGGACGCACCCCGATATAAATCGAGAAGGACACTCTCTCGACGCGGCGTTACGTAATCGCGTCGCGCAAGCCGCGACCGCGGACGCGGTATGCCTCGGCGTGGCACGGCGTGGCGAGCATATAAAACCATTGGACATTCGTCTATTTAAAAACTTCGTCAATCTCGAAAACTAAATCGATTTTGAAAAATGTTTATAATAAGAATTTCTCGGTTTCAAGGATGAAATACAACTATCATATTTATTTTCAATTTGTTGCGTGCCTTCAATAATTAAAGGATGTACTTGATCTTCACTTATTCCTCGTAAAAATCTAAGCAATTTTCATTTGAATCATTTTATCCTATCTCTGCTAGTTTTCGAGTTATCAGCTCCAAAGGCTTTCGAACACATACTTTGAGGGGTGACTTCACCCCCATTTCTGTCTTTCCATATCCGTAAGGAAGAACGTGTCACATATTTTCACTTTCAAGATATTGCCGTTTTAAAGACTTGATGCGCACGAATTGAACATAGGACATTGGTTAAATTGCATTATTAGAGCCCCTCGAATTTGTTTTCATGACTTTTCTTCTGGTAAATACGTAAATCTTATGCTCGATTAATGCATAAACTAAAGTTTTACAATCACGGATATATATGCAAGGTTTCATCGAATTCGGTGATTGATAGTTGAGCGATGTTCCTCGTAAATACTGTAAATAGTTAGCAATTAAATGAGAGCAGATAACTAAGAGAAATTCTAAAATTTCAACTTTCATGGTAGCGTCCAACATTATTACAGGATCGCCGCAGTGTGCGGCGTTACGAGGAGTGGACGGTCTCGATTATGTTCTCTTTATTCGTTTCTCAACTGTCCGCGCCGAGTGTGACTCGGCGTCTTCCGATCTCTCGCACGGCTGTTATTCCCTTTTGCCTCTCGCACGCGGATACGCGTTCTCGTTGCATAAGGCCCGAACCAGCGCGCAACTACCTGTCGTCTCCGTGCTCCAGGCGCGTTATATTTAACCAGGGCACAGACTCTCTCGCGCGCGCGTTGGATCCTCCGACGTATTTTTTCCCGCCGCGCCGCGCCGCGCCGAGGCTACTCTCCCCAGCGACCGGCCTAGTCGCGCCGGCACCCTAATTTTAGAAGTTTTGAATTATGTAATACGCGTGTACCGGAGATGTTGCGTGTACCGTTCGCCGAGCAACGATCCGTGGAATCGCGATCGCGGATCTACACGTCAGATCGTACGCGACGTCCATGCTACACGTGGGCGTCGCACTTTCAACGATCAAGGGGATTTTTTTGCTCAGTCTGAACGTACCGCATAACGAACACGATAAAGTACCTCAAGGAAATAAACATGTTCAGCAAGATATTTTTCGAAGTCGATCGAAAACCTAACCCAGACCAACGTGGTAATCAAAGTATTATTGCCTCTTTAATCGACACAGCTTCGAGCGACATAGCGCAGAGCGCTATTGAATGAAAATTATTTTCTATTCATTAGATAATGTCACTTGATCAGAGACAAAGGGGAGTAACATTGATGATGGGATAAAATTCAGGTGGAAAGGAACGATGCATGACTGCGTCAGTATTATGGGAAAATTGTAACAGTCTTTTCAACCCTCATACGTTCCTCAGGGTGAAAATTCACCCATTTACCTTTTTCAGATATTGTAGAACGATTGATTTCTTTTTGTCTGTGCTACAAAATGTATTTCTTTGATATGTCAAACTAAGTGAAGCATTCGTAGATTTGTAATGTGAAGTAAGAATGGGTGAAATATTATTCTGACAACTATGTCTGAGGAGCGCATCAGGGTTGACGAATGTTCTTTTTTGATTGAAAGTATTATTTAGTTATTTGATCGCATTTTCCGTGCTGTTTAGGTTCTCATCTAAACCGGAAATTGGGAATGTTTTCGAAAGAGATTCCTCGGAACGAAATCATGCTATTTTAACGAGCTCGTGTAACGATAGAAACCCATGGGCCTGCCTTCGCTTTGTCTCGCGTCAGACGGCCAGGATCAGCGCAGCGGACGGACCGGTGTACATCCACGCCGATCGAAGCCGCTCGGAGAATGTGGATATTGTGAATCCTCCGCGAGACTATTCGAAATATACAGCGTGGTACAGACGATATTTTGCTTGGGGCTACGGTCAATTAATTGATTCAATTACCGATTCTATTACGATTTGCCTCGGTTTCGAGGCAGCTTGGAAACGCGTTTGTTTCTTTATTAGATAGTTGTTCAACTAGTAGAGAAGCAAATTTTAAACAAAATTTAAACTTTATATTCGAAGTCATCAACACCGTTTCGCTCACCTTTCGAAAAGATAAACTTGGAACTATACGATACTAACGATGCGAATATATGCCCCAATTTATTCACACCCTTAGGTCAGACACTCCGGTATTATTTTTCATATCGATCAAATGTCTATTTTTACCTAATGAATATTTTGCCTGCGACGTGAACATAAATTTAAAATAGCTATTAAAAGATGTTGACGAGCTTCTCGCTTTATTTTAAAACACGATAGCGCCGCTTTGGTATAGAATAAAGTAGCTTATCGAGTTATGAATTTCTCTGGAACAATCGACGGGAAATGTCATCGGCATAACCATCCGCGATCCAACGGTGACAATAATTGTATAGAAACATCCTGTCCGTAAGAATCGCCGTCCGATGATCGGAATTACCAGAGGAGCACGATCAAGTTTATATTACAAAGACCGAAAGACAAACAGATGATCAGTTTAATGGGGGCAACTGTGTGATCAAGCTAATCCGGCATTGACAATCGACGGTCGTATCCCTTGTTCGTGGACCGGATCTCTCGTTGGTCAAGTGATCTCCGGCGAGTCAGGGGTGATTCGGCAAACAAAAATAATAAGAGGAGAGCGCCGTACAAACCATTACTCTACGAAAGCTTCTCGAGCCGGTAATTTGCTATCGGTGGGAAAGCTAATTTTCGAAGGACACGGGAAAATGAAGGAGCGGAAGAACCTTTGGTCGTTACGCTCAAACTTTATCCGTCACGTGTGTATCCCCGAGGTCCTCTGAACCCTAACAGAACCGATCGGTTCTGCGTCACGCGGCGCGTTGGCGTTGCGTCACCGAAGGCGTTAAAATAGGATTTCGCCGATCGAACGGGGCGACGCGAACAACGCCGCGGGAATTCGAGAGGCGAACCGAACCTCGAAAAAAGGAAATCTCCAGGTGAAAGAGAAGAGAGAAAAAATTATAGGCTGAAAGAAGAAACACACGGGGAACGTCGGGGGGTGGTGGGGGGACGGTTTCTAGAGGAAACCGGCGCGGCGGCCGCGGGACGCGAGATAGCGGCGCGTCTAACGGCGTCGAATGCGAGACGGCTGGCCGGCGCGGCGTCCGCATAATTCCTCCCGCTGCTGGCCCCCCTTCCCGCGGCCGGGGACCAGTCTCGAATTCTTTTTCTACGAAGTGACCTTTACATTCCTAATCGTGACCACGCGAATTCTTCCTGCGTCCTTTCGGCGTTACCTGGAGGACGGTGGCGGCGTGTGGCCGCGCCATTTCCAGCGCGCATGCCTTCTGGCCATCTTCGTGGCCGCCTGTCTCTCTCTTTCTCTCCCCCCCCCCCCCTCCTCCCACTCGTTCGCCCTCTCTCTTTCTCTCTCTCTCTCTCTCCCTCTCTGGACTCTCCGCGTCTCCTTCGCTCTCGCTCCTTCTGTGTGTTCGTGAGAGCCTGCAGCCTCTGACGGGAAGGGCACGATCGGAAAATTAACGACCCCTCGAGCGTTAACTCCCGACTCCGAGGTCGGTTCTCGGTCCGCTCGTTCGTTAAGTCCCTCCTCGAGTTCTCGCGACTCACGCCGCGTTTTCAGCTATCGCCCTACCCCCCTCGCTCCCCCAGCCACTGCTCCTCCTGTTTCCCTCCAGACCCTCTGATCCCCTCTGGTCCCCAAGAACCTCTCTCTTTCTCGCTCCCGCTTGCGATCCGCTAACCCCCCTGTCCTCTTCTTCTTCTTCTTCTTCCCTCCGTCTGTCCTGGGTTCCTCCGGCGTTCGACGGTGCTGTCCCCTCCCCCTGCCCCTCGTCGCCTCTTTTCGTTTCCCCTAACCATCGCCACCGGCTCTAACCCCTCGAGCAACGAATCGGAGATTGGCGGAGAGACCGGTCGATTATCTATAATCGATAGGAAGAACTATCGGTGTACTGTAACGCGGTGCGTGTTTCGCCGCCGATTCACGTTTATACACGATGTACGTACGTTTCGTGGATCGTGATCTTTCTAGACATACCTGCTGCGGGGCTCACTGGAAAAATTGGGTTAGATAACGCCGCGCGATTTACGAGCGAACGAGGGTGCTTGCTCGGCGGTGGAATGCGCACCGAGAGCCGCGAGCGAGTATCGAGACAATGAGCAGAGCGAACAGATGTTTCGCCGGAACCGCAAGTGAACCGGCTTTCTTTCGCGCTTCGTCTCCGCCGCGACAAAGGGAACCTCGATCGTTTACCCCCCTCCTCCCCGCCGGTACACGCGGGCCCCTTATTTCGTTGTCCGGAGAAGTCGCGCTTCAGAGGCTCCGGAGCCTCTTCCTCCGCGGCGGCTGTTTATGAAAATTCACGCTCTTCGGAGACCGACTCGGATCTGAGGAGATTTTCTTCTGGATATCGAGTGTGGTACACTGGGTCGTTTATGGCTAAGCGGAAATTTCACTTTTGAATCCTTTCGAAGAGAAACCAAGAATATAGATCTGCACATAAACGACACAATGTGACTACGGTAGATGCGAAAAGAATGGTGTTCATGGGTTAGTAATTGAAAAATTGGGAATACCATCAACCCTTTAGAAACACGGTTAAATCGTTCGCGTTTTCAGACTTTCCGGTTAACAGTTTAGAGCAGATATTCCAAATATGTACAGCTGGAACGAAAGCCTTTCCCAGACATCGGAATCCTCGAACAAGATAAGAATCCGAAAACCACAGAAAGTATTTCGTTTTTCAACTCGATGTCAACCCTATCCCCGTACAAAATGCTCTAGAAAGAAATGAAAGTTTTCATGGTAGACTACGGATTGTGTCCGACAGAACGAAATGTGCGAAAGAATAAGGACTGCCAAAACAGGAATAAAGGCCAGCGCTGTAAAGCGGTCGAACAAAGGGGAAGAAAAGGAAAGAAGGAGAAGCATGAATTAATTAGCGAATGAATCGGGTAATTGCAGAGGCGAGATTAACAGGGCAAGACGTACGACAAAACAGCGAACAAACTACGCTATAAATAATGGATCTGCTTCCGCGATCGTTGTCAAAAGGGTGGAAACTACCCGGGACCCGGTGGCAGACGTGCCAAGGACACGTCGACGGTGGAAGTTTCGCGAGGGATTCCAGGGAGAGGAAGTCTCTCGGCGTCCTCGTGTATGGGTGGTTCCTTTGTTCGTCGGCGTTCCGTTTCGGGCCGAACGTGTTCGGCTCGCGACCATCTGGCGAGCAAGGATCGTCTTACGGTCGCGTGGAAAAAGGTTCCGCGGGAATTGTGTGGGTTCCGGGGGCTGAACGGCCACCGAGGGGCAAGGCGAGGGGCACCGGGGAGGGCGAGGGAGAGGTTTGTCGGGAATCGGGTTGGTTCGGTTCGTTGCTCCTCCATTTTAATTCGTCGCTCTCTCGCCGCCCTCCAATTTCCTCCGAGCGCAGGTAGCTCCTTGCCGGCATGGTTGCGGCCCTCGACGAAAATCGATGGGAAAGCCCCAGAGAATTTTCACGAAAACACAAGTCACCCCCGATGGGTAAATGAAAACGGAGGATCGCGCGTCCCGCCGTGAAAGATGTTGATCGATGCCGATACAGCCTGCACGGAAATTGAGCTCTCGCCCTTAGCTCACCCGTTCCAGCCTGCTCTCTCACTCTCTTATTTTCTCTCTCTCTCTCTCTCTCTCTCTCTCTCTCACACACACACACATCCGCTCGCCTTCCACGAGGAAAACATAACCCTCCAAACCCTCTCTAATTTCGACATACTTTTCTAAAACGGTCGTGTGCGTATCGCTATTAACGTACCTCAAATGCGAACAGCGGACACTCGATGATCGAGGGTAATTTGAGTTTGTGTGACTTGCAAGGGCTTTTAGTCCAGAGACCCCCCTCAGATTTTGATAAAATTTACATACATTGTTTTCTCAGCGGTCGTATTTCATATTCAGGAGATGAAAATAAGCCTTGAAATTGGGGATTCGCGTTACAGTTCACTGGAATGAACACGATTGTTTGATGGATTATAATATTGAACGATACTATTTTACAGATAGAAAATTACATGTCACACGTAAAAACCTCCTATTTATTCTCCGTTCTCATAAATTAGCTTTTCGGAATGTAAATTCGCATAAAGGTCGATTGCAATGATGAGAAAGCCATGAGCTTTCATATAAATGTTTTTATATACCGGGAAATTCAGTCGTTCCCTTTGAAGTTCCTAGAATTGATTGCTGCTTTCATTTCAGGGTATGCCTTATTATTTTAGTCTGTTGTGTGCAGACAACAGAAGGAATTTTATTTGTTCCCTTAGAATTTTACGCTTTCGTAATAAGACTTGTACAATAGCGTTAAACTCGAATAATCATAAACTGCGTGTATTCCGATATGCTCGTCGAAACTTCTCTTCACATGATACCTCACTTCGTACCTCTGTATGTTCTGTATCATCAGGAATAGTATCGTCAAAATTTTATTTCTATAAACTACCGCTGGCTTAAAGATACTTTCTTTTGTGAACTGCGTAATAAACTTTCACAGTCTCGCTATTGCTTGGCAGTAAACATACATTTGAATAATTTATTATTTTTTCCCATCAATGCTTTTAATTATCCAATGTTCCAAAGATTGCATATTAAGATGGGACTTGAAAAAGTATTAGAAATTTTTGTTAGATTTGTGAAAGCCTAAAAAACGACCCAGGTGAAAAAAACATGCCATTGGAGGGTTAATAATAACAATAGTTTACAACAAATAAAAATTCGAGAAATAACACTAAATTCATCGCATTCACGAGACTGAAAATGCTCCGTGGAAAATTGGTCGCCGCGTATCGACTGTCGCAGGAATTCTAAACGGGTTTTCGGACGCACTAAAGTCGTCCGGATAACAAGGGGCCAGGAAAACGCGTTTCAAGGACAATAGGGGTGTAGTTTTCAAGAAACGCAAAGGTTGCAAGGAATCTTTTCGTGGTGACCGAAGGCACTGGCAATCGTCAATATTATTACCCGTACTCGAGCTCGGCCACACTCGGTGTACGGTTCAAAAAAGAAAAGTACCCCAAAAGAAACGACACCTTTTCCACCCTAACAGAAATAAGCCCCACACACCCCCTTCATGACTTTGAATGTCGTTTAGGATCGCATAACAAACCACTAACACCTTGGAGCCTCACCTACACCTTCAATAGAGAACACAAACGCTGATTCCATCAAACGAATCGGATAAATGGCCCAGTTACTTTTCAATCGTTCTACTAGGATGCTATGAAGTGCACTCAACTTTTCCTGCCGCGCCGCAAACAAGTTTTCTCTCGAGTATCTATTATTTTCTGAATGGATTACGAGTGGCCATCGGCATCGTTCGCGACACAGTGAATGGAATCTATCGAGACTCGAAATAGCTCATTCGAAGTTCGAACCTGCGAAAAGTGTCAATTAGCTATGCACATAACTTTAATTATTTATTTTCTCTGCGATTATACCGAGTTTCCTTGTACACTGTATTAATATTTCACGGACAACGATAGGGGGACACCAGAGTCCTACGAAAGTGGTTGAAAATTCCGAGGGGTGAGGAGAAAGGTAGAAAGGAGGGAGGGAAGTTGAGTGGATCCCTTGCCAGAGTATCGGCCCGGGGCCGAGATTAAACGAATAACGATCGAACGGAAGGAGGAACTCGAAAGTTCGGAGGCTTATGAAGATCCTGCGCACAGCTAGAACAAGTTTGAACTGCGCGGAGGAGAGGCGAGGAAAGGGAGCGAGGAAAAGGGGATCTTTCCACGCGACACAACCGAGCGGAAGACACCCTTGCCCTGGCCAGTCTCTTACGAAATTTAATCGAGCCATTGTCCTACCTAATTCCTTCGTGGAAGCTCGGTATCGGTTGCCGCAATAATTCGTGTCCGCGAACCACCTGCTCGGGGCCCCGGGCTAAAACCGGCAACTGCGACGCACCAAGCAAAAACCCGATCGCTCTCGCTGCCCCGTCCGTCCGTCCGTTTGTTCCCCGCCGAAATCGAGCCGTTTGCGAGATATCTGATTAATCGCGCGATCGCGATTCCCGTCCCGTGTCTCCAGTTCTTCCCCCTTTCTTTTGTCCGAGCTTGATCGTCCGCCGATTAAGACGACTGAAAGTCGATTTGTAGTTTCGACGTTCAAGGATTATTGTAATACGTTTCAGATATCTCTGCTGATAATCATCCTCGAGCACAATTCGCGAGGACCGGTGCGCGAATTTCGCCTATCGATCATTTTCTAAAACATAAGAAAAAACCATCTATTATCGAGCATCGAATGAGTCGCGACATTGATCCGCGCATTTTGTTGTTCCGGATCTTCAAGCACTCGTGCGACGATCGTCGAGCTTCTCGATGCTATTAAAAATGATCCCACGCGATCGAAAATATCGCCAACGTCGCTCCACGACGATTAACTATTTTAATTGCGCGCTGTTCAGTCCCCGTAATAGCATGGTAGTCCTTTGAATGTCACATCAAACGGTTTCAACTCAGATTCTATAATGGAAAAGCATTACATAATATTCTGAAAGTCTAAAGAGTTGGTCCCTGGTCCCTGTGCATAGATAGTTTTCAAATTCTCACTCTGCAACCCCCTGTAAGGGCATTCTTAACGCTTTCAAGATGGATCGCGCAATATGTATTGTCCAACGAGCGTAACGGTCAGGTTGAAAGTGGTCGTAAAGACTAGGTTTAGAAATATGTTAAAGCCCGACATCCGTAAATAAGATTTGTCTGTTGTTACAGTACCCTGATTAATCTGTCCATCGCGAATTCAGACGACTCGGTCCGAGACGGTTGCCGAAAATTTTCGAAGCCCAAAGATTGGTCCACAGTGATGAATACACGAAGCGCCCCCGGATTTCCTACCTCCGTGTAACACCCATGTTAACCCGGGCTGCGCGAATTAAAACAATTCCATCAAACTGTCCGCGTGATCCATGGCCAGAGCAATATCGCGGGCCGTCCGTAAAGCCTAATTTTCCAGGCATTAAAACGCCTGGTAACCTCCTCACGCTCGCTGGAGCCTGATATTCATATATGCGCGGCGCACGGCTGTTCAGCTTTTTACGCAACAAAGCGCACCGAGGTGATCCATTCTACGATTATTGCGCGAGCGGTTGTGTGTTCGTGTTGGCCGCGTGCTGCAGGAGGGTGGAGGGGGCTCGACGAGACGAGGGGGTGCGAGACAGGGGGGGTTCGGCTCCCGGAAACTATCTTTCGCATCCTCTTCATTCATAAACTCTTTCTCCGGGGCGTAATGGAATAGCCTGGTCGGGCCGGGCGGCGCATAAACTGAACGAACGCGCGCGCCCGCTTCTGGTAGCGCAAAGTACATACGGGCGAAACTAAATCAGACAGTGAATACACGGGGCCGAGTGGACTGGCCCGGGGTCTCTCGAAAACGCTTTCCCTTCCGAAAACCTTCACCGTTGACTCGATTATCGTCCGTCCGTCCGGCGAGTCTGCGGCGACGACGGCTGCGCTACCAGGAGAACAGCCGACCCGAGGAGCTAACCGAGGAGCATTCGGATACCCGCGCTCAACCGCACCACGTGTCTGCCGATATACACGGTGACCCGGTTCGATTCTACGCGAACGTCTTACCGTAACGTACACTAGACATCGCGAAATGCTGGACAAAATTCATGTCACTGCCAATTATACATTAATATAGAATGGTTAATGTTTTCGGCGCAATGTTTGATCGTTTGTTACTTTAGAATAAGTATATTTTTCTTCGAATAACATATGTTATAAAGAATTTCATCAAGTGTTTTGAAAATTGTATAATATATTACAGACGCTATTCTATTTAATCTTGAAAATGATCTAAACGAAGAAACGTCGAGTATTTAACTTGGTGATTTGCAAAATTGCTTTATAAAATAAAGTAACCAACGATCGAACCTTACGCCGAAACCAATACGATCGATAGAAGAATATATTAATTACACATTATTCTATAGGTCATTTCCAATGTGATTTTAAGCAATTAATTAATGTAAACGCGGATCTAGACCGGAAGATCTAGTCCCTAAAGTATTGCTTATAACTATAAGAAGCATGTATTAACTGTTTAAAATTTCTTTTCTTAATCGCTCTAACGAATCGATGACATTTCTTGAAAACGAGAACGATCATCGTATCCTGAAAGTACCCACACTGTCGTGATTTCGCATTAATTAACAATCCGGGTTGGTGTAATTTCAGATAATTCGTCCCAATGACAGTATACTTGTAGCCAATTAACGCTACCCTAACGAAGGGGTTAATATTCGCAAAGCGACGCCTGTGTCCCTTTTGACCTAGGTCATCGAAGGATCTATCCTTCGAGATATCTGACCTTTCTTACTAGTAACATAGAAATTTAGTGTTTCTACATGCATAGTGTTCTATTTCAAGAAAATCGTGCGATTTTTAATACTTTTTGTTAGATGTTGTACAGGAAATGTTGTTCCCCGTTTTCCGCTCATTTTGACACGAGCTCTGCAGCAGAATTTCTGCCCCACCCAGAAAAATTCGAGTCGCGGCGTTTCGGAGCGGAACCGAGGGCAACCTGAAACTTTTTCGAGAAAGAAAAGAGGGTTTCCGAGGGAATCACGGGGGAGGATCGAAATGGGACACCCCGTGGATGCCGTGGCCGCTATTTATGTGAGAAGTGTCGCGCACCGCGCTTCGCGCACACGTACACGCCCGCACACCGACCGGCTCGAGTAAACGTCCACGCGCGACGCTACTTACATAAATAGTGGCGCCGTGAGAGCGAGCGAGATGAGAGACTCGTACGCGACGGAAACGGCGAATAGAGATTGGGCGAGGACGGGAGAGAGACAGACATGGACGGCGAACGCGAATAGAGAGGCGCTCGAGAGAGACGAGGAGAGAGACATCGAACGCGAAGGGTAACAGACAGAGAAGGGTAGCGGCGAGATAGAGAGACCGGGCAGAGAAACGCTGCGACGTGTGACCACATTGGCCGTCGTCACTGGCGGCTTCCACGGTGGATCCTCGAAAGGGCAGAGGTGAAGCTTCACCGAGCCGTACAGAAAACCGTTCCCCGTTGCAAAAGCGCGGGATTGGACGTCCACCGACGACATCCGCGACTTTTTGCTCGCGCGGGTCTGCCTTTTCTAAAAGGGTCTTTTCGAATGTCGAACGACCACGATCGAACCACCCTCGATATTATACCATTTCCAGTGGAACAAATTAATTAGCTTGTTAAACGTTCGATTTGCCGCGAGTAATACAGTCACAATTAACCCTTTACACTCCGCAGTACTTTTTAATTTCGTTGCCCGCACCTCTCTACTATTTTAAGCGTCTTATTTGAAAATTCACTTGAAAGGACAGTTCCGTGGCTGCAACTTATTTGAAACAATTTTCTTTACTAATTATATTAAATATAGCTATCGACATTTCTTGTTATTTATATTTGTTTTCGATTTAAAAATAAGACTAGATTTTTCGATTTACACTGGAGAGCTAAGGGTTAAAAACGAACAATAATGATAATATGATTTATTTGATAACTATTTATCGATGTAGTCCTTCGATGAAAAATTGTTTAATAATCCGAAGAAACGAGAGCACCGGGGTCCTCCGAGTCCCGTGTTTTCCAGAATTATTCGAGGAGAAAAATTGTTTTGTCCGCGTCGACTAATTGCCCCGGGATAGCGAGGCTGGTGCGTCATGCGGGAAGGAAGTGAGAATGTCCCGGCGTAAAGGTTGTGCGGCCAGCGTTCGATAGCTTCAGCTTGGTGGGTCTGTGTTGGAAGAAAGAATTGGAAATTCCCCTGGAAAGTATACCTGGCTACCGCCACACGAAAGTTTAAAATCGAAGGTTCATCGGAATGGGACACTAGCTGTTAGCGTTCTTACCCGTCATTCGCGTGACACTGTCTCTTAGCGGTGGTATTTTTTAGTACTCAACTTGATCACAGTAACCGCACGAATTGATAAATTGATATCGTTGAAGAAGTTACGGCACACTACAGACGTTAGAGGTACTAGGTCAGGATATAAACATTTTATGCCGCATCACGGCTACAACGGGGAAACTCATGCCCTGGAGTCGAGATTCAGAGTATTCTTGTAAAATGAAGGCAATAAATCAAGAAGAATACACACAAATCGGCTTGTACAATTTCTAGAATAAAATGTGAACAAGTCTCGCGTAGTTGAGGGTAGCAAGATTACGTATAATTAGCCTGGCCGCCATTTCGAAACTGGTGGAACGGCATTGTGCGGATCTTGACATTCAGGATGGTGTAATCCGAGGAGAAGAAAATTAATGTGATAAAGATTTCGCTGCGCTGAATGTGAATGCAATATAGTTTTTGCTAATGTATTATTAGTCGAACGGATAAAAAAGTGAAAGGTGAGATTAACTCGTCTTTCATGGTTGACAAATTTAAAAAAATCAGTATTCTGTTTCGTAAGTCTCAGTGAACGTTTCAATGGAACCTTCGGCACTGATCAGTTCCTCCTGGACTGATCAGGTGTGATCGATTAAATATTATCGGTAAGAAAAAAATGGTTCGCGTATAGAAATGACGCGGTAGTCGAAGTACCAATGATCCGACACAATCCTCTCAAGTATGACGCTCGACTCATAGCTTTGGATCGCGGGAGTATCAGCGAAGACATCGGTAAAACGAAATCGTAGAGGATCGGTGTATCCGTTATTTTTTCTCGTATCGAGGATCCAATCGACCGCGAAGCAGGGAAGACGGTAGAGTGGGGAGGAAATGGGAGGAAACTGAGGAAGTGGAAAGGAAAGAAGAGCCAAGAGAAAGAAGAAAGAGGCTGCTCATAATATTCGGTTATCGAGCAGCTCCTCAGAAAATGCAGCGTTGTTCTGACCGCGATTTCGATCGCGGGCCGAACGGATCGGAGCGGTGTGGAGCGGTGTGGCGCGGTGTTAATGCGGCTTTGGGCGTCTCGCGGCCCTCCCCGCGGTTTCCCCGCGGTTCTCCTCGCCTCTTTCCCTCAACCCACGGATTTTTTTCCTCTCTTTTGCATGCGCCTCGCGCGGCCTTCGAGAGATCTCTTCGTCCACAGGCAACGGAACGAGATAGACGTGAAACGAGACGGGACCCGCGTCGCGAGAGATGGGTAAGAGAGAGAGAGAGAGAAGCGAGAGAGAGCAGGGCGGGCTGGGAGTTGCCGCGCAGAGAGACAGAGACGGAGATATACCGGAGAGAAAAAGATATCGAGAAAAAGAGGCCGGAGAGGCTGCGAGCTTCTGGCTTGGACGGTGAGCGAGGTAAAAATCGCGAGAGCCGTCAATTAGGAACGCCGCTCGGAGCCCGTTCCCTTCACGAACAAAGAGCGAGTCTCTCTCGGTCGATCTCGCTCCCGCGCTCTCCGTCTCTCTCTCGCTCACTCTCGCGAGAGAGCGCGAGCGGTTCTCCAACGAGCCGCTCGCGATGTTTCCTCGTCCACGAAGATATCGACGAGATATCGCGCTCGCCCGCTCCACCGCTTATAAACGACGGAATTCGAACGGCGCAGACCCGAGAGCACAGCAGAGAGGAGAGTCCAGAGAGCCAGCCCGGCAGAGTCGTTTGTCGATGCTAAATTACGGCCTGGTACACGCCGCTTGGCCTGCCGGCCGGCAGCTTATGACTGATTGCGAGATGATAGAGCGCGTGCACGCGCTCAACCGCCCGCCGAATGCTCGTTAATTCACCGAGACTACAAGTCGAATTCGTTTGTTTGTCCCTTTTAGCGGATCACGCTGACGTAACGATCACCACTTTTCCACGATCCTCGTTCAAGCACCTTTCTTCGTACCGTGAGTCTGCAAACTTCTACTGGCAAGCTCAAAAGCATCCTCGACATGCCTCAATCTGTCGCATATCAACCAAGATATTCTCTCTTCAAATGTAGAAATTTATTTTTGGGACAGTGTTTCGAGGGATACCGATCTTGACACTTTCAACGATGCGTCTCCCAGAAATGGGAGAGAGATATTATTTGTACAGATTTTTAAATGAATTTTTACCTTATATATTGTACCGAGGGTAGCGAGTTTGATTTTAATATGAAAAATGCGAGAAAGCTGAAACAGTGCTCTCGGTATATAAACACATTTTAACTGTTTTACTTTCATCTCGTTAAATAAATTACGTTTATTTTATGAAATTTTTTAGGTTGCTGAGCAGACAGTGTGAGCGAAGTCGGTAGAGTGATATTATTTAAATTTATTACAATGCATTGCGATTGTTTTCAAAGGTTTTTAAAATTCTTTTAAATCTTTTGTTTATGCTGAATGTAGACTTCTTGAATGTAGATCTTTATACACCGGAGGAGAGTAAAATGTTTCACTGAAAAGAAGTTACGCTCGAGTCTTCATTGCTTGTTTAGGCATTTTTCGAAACGCACGAACCCCGAGGGATTGAAGCAAGAGTGAAACACAACAAGTTTTCCTAACAATTATCTTTCTGAAATCAACAAGTATTATACAACATATTAAAATGAAAAGATTAAAAACCTGAATGCATCGATTAAAAAAGGTTTGGGGTTTAGAAAAATTTAATGAAAATCTAAAATATGCTTCACCAAGATAAAGCTGTATTATTTTTCAATTAATGGTGCATAATATTAAAGTAGTAAATATTTTTAGAAAATATACACGAAAACTCAGATATAATAGTTGTGCTAAGAATTTCATATATTCCAGCGTTCGATAAATTACGATATTGTAACATTCAAATGTTGCTAAATAAAGCCAATGAATATTCGTCGAAGAAGCGGTAATACGAAAACTGCGATACCGATTGCTCCAACAGGAAATCTTTAGGCGGCGAGCGAACGATTGCCTACGTCGAGAGGACCCGCACTTCCGGCGCAACCGGAAGCTCTCTCCAGAACGCGGCCCGTCCTCCTCGGCCTAAATACAAAGCAAACAGCTCTGCTTCCATCAGCTGCCAGACGAAAGACGGCCTAATCGGGGATAATTATTGCCGACCATCACCTGTGAAAAGTACTTAAATGAACCACGTTACTGCTTGCTCGGTCAGTCTTGTACAAATAATTGCATTCTTTTCCCTTCTTAACACTTTACCTACCAGAGATGGAAACATTTAACTGTTTCTTAAGCAGAATTGATTAACATCTCAGGATTTCTCAATAAATAATGCAGTACAAATTATTGTACTTTTCGATGACAACAGAGTGGTCCACAAACCTTCTTGATATTTGTAATCGAATCGAGTTTCACGCTAAATCGTATCAGCTACAGGAGACATTTAGTGTGGACTTTGGAGTATTGATAACTCTGGTTCAGCTCTGGTGTTAACCCTCATACGTTTCTCAGGGTGAAAATTCACCTACACCTGTATTTACTTTTTCACATATTGTAAAACGATTGATTTCTTTATCTCTGTGTCGCAAAATATATTTCTTTTAAATGTCACACTATAATTGAAGAGTAAGAAGGGGTGAAATATTATTCTAGGATCTTTTACACAACTGGGTCTGAGAAGCGTATGAAGATTAAAGTCCATTTGATGTCGTGAAAAAAACAAATTATTTTAAATATAAGAAACCGGTACGGGGGGGAAATCGGACCGAATCCGTGTTAAAAAATATAGAAAATAAAGGAACGAGAAGACAGAGGAACGGGCTCGTCTTGAAGGGCCGCTCGGTCGGGACCCAAAGAAAGTTCTCCGGGCCATCGTGGCGAGACGTCGCGCCGGCCATGCTCGTGAGATACGAAAAGCATATAAAAATCCACTTTTAAGATAACGCTCGACAGGTTTTTCTCGATACAAGCGCGCGCGTAACGGGTAACCCGATAATTTATAGCGACGCATGGAGGGCACCTGGTATAAAGTTCCTTGCGCCACACACGGACACGCACGCAGAAATACGTGTACGTGGCGCGCACATGCGTGCACCCGAGCCGCTCATGCTCCCCATATGCCTGCCCGTAACGACGAACGTGCGTCCAGACGGAAGACCGCTCAAATTTCCCGCGTGAACGACGCGCACCGACTAGCCGAGACCTCGTCGGACTTAGCCACTTTTATTTTTTTTTTTTACGCCCTGGTTAGGTTCGCCCGAGGTATTAGCATGCAACGAGCTGCATCGGAGTTGACGAGTGTCTCCCCGTTTTTGAAGACGAGCTCGCGCGGGGGTGCGCAATCTTCCGAGACGGTCCAGAAGTACTCGTTGAAATTTCACCGCCCCGTATTGACATAAGGCTGGTTCTTATTTTTCAATTTTCAATTTTTGTTTCTGACTTTTTCCTGTCCCTACAAATTGGGAGACTTGATGAGAATAATTTTTAGGTAATAATAATTTTTATTTTAATTCGTTGCCTCAAGAATAATTGTGACCAAGAAGAGGATTCGTCCGTCGGATTCGCGAAAATGAAAATTTCACTTATTCGGCTAGTTTGGTTAATTGGTTCCGATATTATTAAAGGATTCGAGAGATAACGAGGGTCATGATTAAAGAGTAACCGGCGCAATTGCGGATCTCGCGGGGCGATCTTTTTCCCCGTTGAGACAAGAGCAGGATAATAATATTAGGAAGGAGAGAAGAGAGGGGGGGCCGGAGTCCTGATCGGTTTTAAGGGCTGGAAATAACTGCGCGTGTGATTGGCAGGCTCGCATTCTCATTTTTTTGCCGAACGATAAATCCCGCTGGCATTCGTCTGGACGGTTTCTTCGCGTTTATCTCGAGGCGCGCGGAGCTCATCGCGTTGGCCTCTTTCGGATTCGCAGCAGGCGGCCTTAAAAGCGAGCCCGTAATCTCGGCCGACTTACGGGGGCCCAGCGCGAGCGAACGAACGAACGAACGCTCGCGTTCGCGCGCGCGCGATCATACTGCAGAAAAAGAACCGAAAGCTGAAGATAGAGAGAGAGAGAGACCCGCGACGGCCGCAGGGTGAGTTCCGGGGAAGATGGCGACCGTAGCCATCCGCCATATGGTGAGAAATTTCATCCGGCAACGCTCCAGATTTATAACGTTCACCGAACTTTCGCGAAACGCTGCTTTTCCTGTCCCTAACCCGAAAAATCCACATCGATCCGTTTTTCCACAGTAGATTGCACCGTTTCAATTGTCTTTAACGTTCCTCTTTTTTGAATCTAATGTCTAGTCAAAATTCTGAAGAAGCTAATCTTCTAGATTATTACGTATAGCATCGATTGATTTTGCTATGTATAATTATATACGAAAGTAAAAAGTTGTATCCTCTAGAATGTACATATATTATTATGGTGAAAATTCTATTATCAAATGAGACTGACTTATTGTTAGTTCACTCCCATAATCACCGATTGTATAAGATTATAATCTCAGAGTAGCCCGTAGGTCCTCACCAAAATTTTAACGTTGCGAATCGTTAAGATTTCGAAACTACTAAATAGAACCACAAATATCTACTACGGCCATAATTAAGGAGTTCTCTATTGACAGAGACTAATAGAAAAATCTGTTCTACAAACGTGTAGCAGACAGACAGATACATCTCCGACAAACGTACGCAATACAAATTAATTAACTTCATCTTAATTGCAACGGTAAAGCTCGAGGCTAGAGGGACCTGTCGCGCGGCTCTTATTTCGAAGTGCAACGTCAAACAATTAATGTACATAATGGCGCGCAGAGTTAACTCGTTCCTCGGAGAGACTATTATCAAGACAGCCGGAGCTGTATCGTGATCCGCGACAAAGGAGCGGAGAAGGCGCGCGAGAAGCGAGAAAGCCGCCTCGTTCGAGGATCTTTCGTCAACCGAGACCTTGGCCCACCGTCACCGCGTATGTTAATGCCCCGGCTAGACTGCTGCCCCAGTCCCGAGACAAGTTGAACGCAGCTCTCTCGAGCAACTTCTGGCGAAACCGGGGAACTCTATTTTCCTTCGGCGACAAAGGAGCAACGCCGGCGATCAACCCGTGCAACGAGAGAGGATCCTCCCACGTGGTACCAGCGTGCTCACTCTCTCTCTCTCTCTCTCTCTCTCTCACCTGCCGACAGTATTACGGCTGTAAAATCCATTCTGCCGAGTCGTAAAGCGCCGACTCATTGGCAGCGACAAAACGAACGAGATGATACGCCACGCTGCGCCGACATACTCGAAGTCCAGGGAACGAGGAAAGACGATTTAATCCTTCGTCGCGGGGGCTGCGTCACGCCTGTTCATCACGCACGCTGCCTGCCAAGTGGTTGCGAAACGTGTTAATAACTAACTATTAACGCTGCGGATGTTTGTCGAAGTTTCTATCTCTGCACCGCTGAAATCGACACCGGGAAAAATTCGGCTCTGATATTTGCACTCGCATTTTTCCTTCGTTCGTCTCGTCGATCAAGTTTCATTTATCATTTGAAATATTTTCACTAGGTTTGTTCGGATACTCGTGTCGTTTTTAATTTTATTCGTGAAATCGTTATATGTATATCTTGATTGTATTTGTCTCCGAGGAACACCTGCTTTCACCATTTAAGCACAGCCCTTTAAGATCGCGAACTGGTGTTCTTACGGCGTTCTAATAATAGTAGAAATGCCACGAGCAATGCAGTTAGGCGGAGCAATCTGCGTAAGAACAATTAACACGTTCCTAGTCACGTGTAAGATTTTCGCGCACGCTGTGTTGGATATCTGTGACAATTAATATTATTCTCCGTGAAATCGATATGGAATAACAAGATTCCTGCATAGTTCACAATTAAAGTATCTAGTTCCGGATAACTTTGTAAAACACGAGTATATAAAACGCACCTAAATCTTCAACTAAAATTTAATATTCAAAGTTCATTGTAAACCGAAATTCAATTTTGACAAGTCAGATACCCAGGATAAATGTCAGAACATTTAAATTCGCGTCTAAAATAATCAACTCTGGGAGTACATACACTGGAACCTACTGCACGTCTAACACAATGAACCGTTTTCAAGTATCCACCGTTCTAAGCACCCCGAATACTAAAGACTGCGATTAGACCTTAAAGACGTGCATGTTAAAATTTAACTGGAACCTTTACCGACGAACATCGATGTCACTCGTCGATAGACTGACCGTGAATGAACACCTTCCAGTGAATAAGTACGATTCGTATGAAACAAAAACTAGCATGTACCCCTTCATGTACTTAAGATGGCTAAAGAGATAACCTAATCCTCCAGCTAATTTGCAAGCGAAAAGGAATATGATATAGTAATTTACAATAGTTGACACATCTTGAACGTGTAATATTGTGATATCGATATGAATCTCTGTTCCGAATTGGTGGCAGAAAGAAAATCGAAAAAATATCGGTATTATAACGATTCCGGTATTATATCGGGTTCGGTAGAGCCAGACAATAACAGTATCAAAATCATACCGGTTCGAAGTGGCTGATTTCAACAAACGTTAAGCGTTCATTCGCGGAACAAGTCACCCTGATCGAACGCGAACACTTATCTGGAACGTGACGCGTTGTGCCATTTTTAAGTATCCGGACAACGCCGGCAATCATGGTGCACGAACGCGATACTGAAATCTGCGCGGTGCGCGAACCTCCCCGGCATCTCCAATTAGGAGGCGGGATCTAATAATCGCTTGCGAATTTTCGAACAAGCCCGCGGTGTAGGTAATCTCTTAGTTTGGTACGCATCATTGCCTCGCAACGTACTGTTAAGCCGTTACAACCGTGGAGGGAAACGGGTGCAGGAGCGCCGGTAACTTTTAATTCAATTCCGTTACCGCGACGCTCTCTCTCTCTCTCTCTCTCCTCTCTCTTCTCTCTCCCTCTCTAGTCCTGTTTCTCCGCTCTTCTCTCCGCGCCTCTACACCTTCCGCCCTTGCGCCGTGCACGGATAACCGACGACCGGGACCACAGACGAGAAAATCGCGGCGATTACATACCGTGACCGTTACCATTATACCGTCGACGAATGCCATTTATTAAACTGAGCGCGAACCGAGCTGGACAGCCGACCGACCGACCCAGCTGGATTAAGCTGAATCGCCAAGTGTTAAGGCGCATTATGCGCTCCGGCCAATTATATCTGAAATTCTGATCTTCCACGGGCGCGGACGTCGCGCGCTTCTTCATCCGCCGGTATGCACCCGAGCCATTTGTATCGTCCGCTACGAATGCACGCGGTTGCGAATTTTATAGCTTCATTCAACCGGGGGTTCTTGCATGCCGAGCATACTACACGGACGCGCCGCGGATAATCGTGCCGATTAGCTTCGACGATGATGTATGCTTCGACAAATTAACATTTCGAAGACGTCGGTTACCGCGAACAATGCCCATCGCCGGGCCATTTTTATTTCTTGTCAATCCTCGTTTCCTTCACGTATTGCTGTTTGAATAAAAGTTAGGTGAGAATTTTATACTCTTGAATTTAAAAAGTTTTGCTGTAGCGCCCAGGGCACTTACAATACAAACATTTTAAACAGTAATAAACATTTTAGGGATGCACTCAACCCTCCTCTTACCGAAGATGCATATTGTGTAATGCCGAACTGTATTATTCTGTTGGAAAGGTGGCCATTGTGACCTACCGTGAAGGGACCGCCGTCCGCAGAAGAAAGGTGCAAGTTCTCATTAAAATTTTGTATTACACGTCACTCACATCTCGGCGGCGCAATTATTTGATTAGCTTTAAAAATTAATTTCTGTGCTAATATGTTGAGTGTCAGGAATGTTTCGATCTACCAGACGGGAGGAATTGAAAATAGTAATGTTCAAAATAAATCTGGAATATTTAGGTCATCTTTTATCTTGTAAATTAATAATGACTTTGTGGCAGTTTTATAATTCCTAGTTCATGTATCAATCAAGAAAGTTTGTAGAACGTATACTTTAGTACGATGTAGTTACTATGTAGTGTCTTTGTATAGTAAGGGGATTAGGAAGCGTTGATTATCGAATTCTACTTCTTTATTATAATGTCACTTGGAACGAGAAAGCTTTTCATTTATAAGTCTTCATACACATGTAGTAGTGGCCAGGGCTAGCAATTCCGATTTTGGAAAAATAATATTCTGATACCAGTTTTTCACGGCACAAAAACCAAGCAAGAGAAACAAATTAGTAAATATCTCCCAGTAAAAACTGGCAGAAAATCATCCCCAATAAGAACGACCTCAGGGTCGCTAACCATCCTAATCTCGAGCAGCTCAAAATTCTTTCGCTGTAGTGGCAGATATCGGCTCGAAAGGTTCCGTGGAGGACTTCTAATCTCGTTATCGATCACATCTTCAAAGCCACCCCCACCGTTGGTTCGAGACCCCGAAGAAGGCACGCCAACTGTTTGGTCCGTGTCGTGCGGCGCCCGAACCGGAGGGAACAGCAGGTCCCCGAGTTTTCCGGGAAAAGGTAGAACAGGCCGAGGGAGGAAAGAGAGAGAGAGAAAGAGAGGGTGAAGTAGAGAGAGAGAGAGAGAGAGAGAGAGAGAGAGGATCGTTTCTGTTCGAGGCCGGCGCGGCGCGACACGGCGCGATGGCCAATGGGACGCGGTACGACGGCCGTGGTCGTCGATGATCCCGTCGCGACACGGCGACGTCATTCTCGTGCTCGCAGCGGGCGGCCCCGAAGGGACGGCGAAGGGGCGGCTTTAAGCGCAGATAAGTTAGGTACGACTTTGGGTCGAAGTAACGGGAAAACCGATGGAAGCAAAGCCCTCTCCCTGCCGCGACCCCTCGGCAACGCCGACAGCTTTCCTCTCGCGACCCTCGTCGAGCCAACCAAGCCGAGCCAGCCAGCCAGCCAGCCAGCCGTTTCTCGAGGGTACGGCTCGCATATACGCGGAAAGGCTAACGGATACGCGTCGACCGGCTAAAGGCTACCCCCTCGGCCCCCCTCGTGCCCCCGCCGGTCCCACGCCCTCTGTTTGCACAAGCGATCTCGCGGCGATTATTACGGGCTCGTTCACGGAAATGGCGCCGCCGGTACTTGGATTTTCGACCGCGTTGCACGTCGAACCCCCGTTTTCGTTGGAACCCCCGGTGGCCCCACGAGGATCGCTCTCCCCCTCCCCCCCATCGTTCCGTCGTGTAACGCCGCGGGGCTAAAACCGTGTCTTGCAAGTTTATTCCTGTCCTCGTCGAGAGACCCGTTCGCCCGGTTCGTTCGTTCCAGCTTCGGAAAATATTTAATTCACACCCCGACGTCGCGCCGAGGAGCTCGAGGAATGTCGGCCGAGTTCGTCGATCACACGAACCAGCGAATTTTTTGCCAACGCTGTCTGCTGTTCGTCCGATTTAATTTCGCTATGACGGATTCGATTTTAGAGCGCGTATTTCGTGATCGTCGGCCGAGTTGCGTTTCGACGACTTTGTAGGGGGGCTAAAAGCAAGAGGTGGAGGAATATCTATCAAACACATTTAATTGATTAAATACATTTTGGCTTGGATATTTTCGGGTCGTCGATCCTGGTTATTTTTGAAATCGACTTATTTCGATTACTAATAATAATTCGTCGGAACCAGTATCGACTGATATGTCCAAGTACTGGCCAACACTTTGACCATGAAAAATGTATTTAAGCGTATTCATACAACACTTTGTATTCATCTTTTTGAGTAATTCGCAAAAAGTTTTTTTCTATGTAAGCTCTCCAGACCCTTAAACGAAACCATTCAGTTTTGCAATTTTGGAGTTAGTATGTTACAAACAAGATACCGATCGCTTTTTGTCTCCGGCTCGGTCTCAACGATGGTAGAATGAGAAGCACTGACGAGGAACATCGTCCAACTACACCCGTCCGATGGTGGAACGTTGCAGTTTTGTTAAACAGCATAGAACAATAGATTCGATTTCTATAATAGTTTTTCTGACACAGAAACCGTGAAACCAATGTTAAACCCGTGTCAGAAATGTAAGCACACCGGTGTATACGAATGTTTCTATGTTTCAATAGCAAGACGACAACCACTGAGTCACCGCTACAGCTATGGTCAAAACGGTCGGTGAAAATCCCCAATACCCATTATTAACGAGCAACTCCTACCTGCGGACTCATTTGGAGGATAATTTACAAGGCGACCGAAAGCAAGCTTAAAGGTTTCAATGATAACGGTACCCCGCGCATTCAATTTTCAATTGTCTACTTCGGGATTACTCACCGAGAAACTGCCTACCGAGTCATGTCTGGAATGAGGGTGCGGAAAGTAGGTAGTGTAAAGATGCGAGTCGAAATGGTCAATCGGTCTCGGTTTAAACTTAAAACGACGCGGCAAGTGGTCGAAGGTGCTTAAGTCGCGGCGCGTCGGCGAAGGGCTGCTCGACCCTATGATTTAGAGAGTCGGATATTAGGGTCGAGGGTTGGTCGAAAGAATTTTTGTGAGAACAAGGTCGTCGGCGGCGGCATACTCGATCCGCTTGTTTCCAGGCGTTTCCTTTTCGTGACGGCTGGGCGAGGGGGGGTTGACCGGCGATTATCGATTTCTCTAATTAGCGGAGGGAATCCTCGTCGAGGATCGGTGGAACGTTCGCGAGGAATGCTCACGGGTATCGGCGATCGATGGGCTCGCGACTTTTCAGAGCGCGGACCTCCGCCAGGTACACGAATCCCAGGCTGGGGTGAGAGAGTAAGAGAGAGGGAGAGATAGGTGAACGGAGAAAGAGAGAAAAAGAAACGAAAGGGAAGAGGACGCGGCACGTACATGGACACAATGCCAGTCCCTGCAAGAGGACGCGCCGATAACACGTACCGTCATTTCCTCGGCGCAGGTATCCGGATAATTTAGAATAAGAGAGCGGGGGCCGACATAGAGCGGCGCGGTCGCCTCTATCCGCCCTCCGCAGTCCCTCCGCTTGTCCTCGTTCCGTCGACCCTTTAGTGGAGAGAGAGAAGCAGACCCTCCGCGTCTCCGCGGCGTGGTGAGGAGAGCAGAGCTCGGCCCGAAGCGTCCTCGTTGGGGCGTGCCTTTAATAATGACGTAAAAAAGAAGAGAAGACGCGGCAATAAAGGAGAGACCTAGGCGAGGGTGTATCCCCGGCACAGCTGTCTCGCAGATTAACCCAACGACTCGCGGAGAAAGAGAGGAAGAAGGCGGAGCGGCGTTCGTACGAGCGAGAAAGAAAAAGGACAGGCGCGGAGAAAGAGAGAGAGAGAGACGCGAGGGAGCCAGGGGGATGAGGGAGATAGGAATGGAGAAACGGCGAGGCGATACCGAGGCGAGAGAGCCACCGAGGAAAAAGGAACGACGGACCCACGGGAGAAGGAAGAGAATGCTGAAGCCGGCCAGAGAAGGGAAGGCAGAAAGAAGAAGGGACGGATGGACGAACGGAACGAACGAACGAAGGGCGGCAGGGGCGAGGGTGGGAAGGAGCAAGGCCGATCCTGACTACCTAGAAACGGTCGGTGCTTCCACGACGTGGCCCGCCGAAGATATATAACCGCCATATACCAGCGCGAATCGCCCTCAGGTACAGAAGCCACCGCGTTGTCGTGCCCTTTTCCCCCTCGTATGCCCTCTCCCCTACCTTCCCACCCACCCACCTCCTTCTGCTTCTTCTTCTTCTTCTTCTTCTTCTTCTTCCGTTGAGACCCAATATCACCCTATCTTGACGCCCTTCGGACGAACTTACGCTGCGTTCCTAGATTTCCTGTGACCCGCAGTTCGACGGAACCGACACGGTACACTTGTAAATTAAATAACCGGCTATAACGGCGGTAAATTTTGGTACACGGCCGACGCTTGTTCAGAGCGCAGCAAATAGTTTTATGACTAACGATTTGTGTACCTGCGACTTTACCTCGGCGACGGCCGAGTCGGACACTGGGGATGACGAATCTGCTAGGGTAATTTAAAAGGCAGCCAGAGCACTGAAACTGCTTAACGATTGGTACAGTTACACGAATTTGTGAAATCATCTGCAATAAATTTTTGTATCACAGACTATGAGAAAGATACCTTACATTGTCAATGAACAAGTCAAATTCCACAACCAATCTCTAGAAAACTCGCCGACTTAAAAACGTTGTGTACGTTTAAGAGAATAAATGAGAGAAGAGAAGAAAAGAACTTCATAACTTTTATAAAACGTGAGATGAAAACGTCACTTGCGATAAACACAGACGATAAAATGTGTTACGTGTGTAAATGCTAACTTGATCGGAATGATATACGTCTATGTATAGAAATACATATACATATGAATATGAATATCTTTGATTGGTCAAATCGCGAGAACTATTTATTATTTTGTGTACGCGTCAGGAATCCATAAGTCGTGCCTATGACGATCCAAGTCGAGCGATCGTGGTCGCTTCTCCAATTACTTGTCAGACGAAAAACAAAACAAATTCCGGTATTTTCAGTATTTGTTATATTTGCTCGTTACTCGTTGGAACGTTTTCTGCGATCGGACCACGGTCACGTAGCTCGCGAAACGAGCCCGCACACACCGTGACCGGATCCGGGGAGCGGAAGTGGGAACACCTGATCCGACGTGACGGACAAGGGGTGGCCGCCATTTTGAAACGACCGGCTAATTGAGTGCACGCGCGATACACAGCCGGCCGATTGATGATGGCGGATCGCTGGCCCACGATATAAGGATTTATGTTGTTGGCACCGAGATTTGAAACGAACTGGCGTGAGTTCGCCCGCGATCCGAGTACTTTAAAATACATACGGTGGTACCGGAACAAACAACGCGTCGACTCTGCCATCATAATGTACAATCTCATTCGATAATCGGGCAGCTCTCGAACCAAAACGAACCTAACCCAAACCTTTCGAATATTTTCACATATTACATTGCTAAAATACTTATTTTCACCGAGTTTTATGCAGTGAAAACAAAATGCATGTAATTTACTAATATTAATAGTACTTGTTTATTGTACTGCCATTGTAAAAGAGAAAATAAAAGGAACAGCATGTATATTTATAAACATCCTGTAATAAGAATAACAGATTCAGCGTTCAATGGAACTTCCATTGTATACTATCCAACGTAAAATAATATACTGTCAAGTACTTGACTTTCTTCTCTGGACTATGATTACTGTAAGTAATAAAATATTTATGGGGGATAGTGTAAATTGATTTCAGTAACGACACGAATCGTTACATAATACTCCGCTCCAAGTGGCGGCGAGCAATTGTAACGAGTCCTCTTTCCCAATTCCCCGTATTTAAATCTGTCCTGACTGCAGTAACTTTGATCCTATAATGATTCCTATTAACATCTCTTTAAGAATTTATGAAACGAAATGAAATTCCACCCTCTCCATTGAAACGAATGGCGAAATCATTGTTTACATCGGTCATAAAATAGACTCTTCTTTATGATTTTCAACACGTTACCTGCAAATTGACATTTTAGATAGAGTAGAATTTGAAATTGATCGAAAACCATTTTTTATCTTTGATCCCTAAACGATATTTACATGAAAATAGATATTGCTTGATGATTTTCAACATTGTACTACCTACAATTAACTAAATTAACATATCTATAGATACGGTGGAACTTGAAATTGACAAAAACATTTTTTTTATATTTCCTAATTTGCGAAGCGAAGAACAAGCGAAGGATTTAATCGGCATTATTCAATGTATTTGCTTTGAAACGCGTTGAGCGACTGCATTTTGTGAAGGAAAACATCCATCGTGGAGGCACGACGTGCGCGAAAGTAAACAAAGCCACCCGGTACAGGGTCCCGGAACAATGCCGAATAATCCGTGCGTCGGATAACTCTGTTTCACCATGATGTAATAACGATCTAATAAGAGCAACAGGCAGTGCCGGCGAATGCGGATGCTGCCGGGATTCGATTTGTTCTACTTGGTTTCACTGTGGACAGATAACACAGGTACGAGCGTGCTCTTCTCTCTCATTCCCTCTACGTCCCTCTCTGTCTCTCTTCCTCACTCTTTGTACACCGTTTTCCCTTGACAGTGGAGCCAAACAATTTTTCCAGAAACGTTTCCACGAACCGACCCGGCGAATTATGCGAAGTCGAAGGCCGGCTTTAATCCTATCGGCGCGGTTCAAAGAATCGGAAATGGAGACCGCCTTCTGCGTACATTTCGGGTCCGCTTTCCCCACGGTGACCGTCCGTGTCCGTGTCGCAGTTATTGTTCGCGGGGAACGGCCCCGGAGTCCCTTCCGTTCCCTTTTTCCTCGGTCGAACGAGCCTCTTCTCCTCTCTCTCTCTCTCTCTCTCTCTCTCTCTCTCTCTCTCTCTCTCTTTCAGATGGTGAACAGAGACCTCCCCATGAGTCTCGCAGCGAAACGCAGGCAGGCAGGCAGGTATCTACAAAGATCGCGAGACGCTGCACAAGACCGTGTCGTCGACGCTTTGCGGACCCATCGTCCCATCGATTTGTCAAGCTTTTAACGGGGAACTGGGACCAATGGCACCAAGATTTCACTGCCGTAGTCGCAGCCCTAGCCAGCCGGCTAGCGACCGTTTTAATTGCTACCCTCGGCAGCCGCGGCTGCTTCCCTTTCACAAAGACGCCCGCAAAAAATCGACCGTCTCTATCTGACACTGGAGAGGGAACGGAAGGGACGAGGGAGGCGAGGGTAACGTTGCCTACGTGACGCGAATTCTCGCCCCCGCTGCGAGACACGCAGCTTTTCGGAGATGGCGGGGCCGAGGGTTAACCGGGTGGGGTCGGAGGATGGGACGAGAAGCCGATCCAGGAAAAGATTTCGGGGCCGATGGGGAACGGGAACTAGCTATCCGTCGAGCAATTTTAATTTCGGACCGAGTCCCGGAGCTCCGGTCCCGTGAAACTCAGGTCTACACGCGGCAAGATTTCAATTAACTCCGCGCGTCCATCTGCCTTGGCGATTGCTCCGCATCGTTGACTCGACGGTATACGGAGCGGGGTTTAGAAATATGCTCGTCGATGCAAAACGAAATTATTGGGGTAAAATAACCGGGCCAAGTGTTTAGACTGTAAACTTTTCACGTTCCAAAGTTCAAAGGATTTCTTTGGCAGAGTAACAAAATTCGTCATCTATTATCACGCTGATTACGATGTCACTTTCTGCAGCGTATCTAATAATAAAAAATGGAAAAATATTGTGGATCAGACTTCGGAAAATTTCATTTGA
Organism: Lasioglossum zephyrum; assembly: GCA_028455615.1. Classification (NCBI taxonomy): domain Eukaryota; kingdom Metazoa; phylum Arthropoda; class Insecta; order Hymenoptera; family Halictidae; genus Lasioglossum; species Lasioglossum zephyrum. The sequence continues at coordinate 208,636 of CM052324.1, read as the reverse complement.
AATGAACTCATTTAGTTTTTATAGTCTAGAGAATAATATACGACAGACTTTTACAATTACTATAATAATTATATTTTGATATTTCACTTTCCAAAAATATGAATGTAACGTACATCGGTTTACTTGAGGGAAGACTTGACACACATTAGATTTTGTTTAACTAAATTGAATAATTTTCTTCCCATTTCGTAGTTTACGTATTTCATCTCATTCAATATTTCTTGAGTAGAATATAAATGTAAAAATTTATTCTAAGGCGATGTACCATTGTATAAGAGACTTTCTTAGTGTCGCGTAAAACAATTTAGATCATAAATCAGGAATTTGTAAAAACGATTAAATAATAGTAAAAGAAAAATAATTGTCAGTAATGACAATTGCCTAGGGGATTAATGATACGAAATGCTTCGCTAAGTCATCCGATAAGTTGCAGTGAAAACGCAGAATTTTTCGAAAAGATTTGTCGAAGTTTGTCGGTCATGCGAGGAGTTAACGACGTGTCGAACACTATTTCCCGTAAACGGCGGAGCGCTCTCGTGTCTCTATTTGCTACAGTGAAAGTAAAAACGGGGCCCTTGAATGGTAACTTTAAACGCAATCGTCGGAAGAAAGAGAGAAATCATGGAACAGTGAAAAGAGGTGGCGAGGGGGTGAGCGAGAGGGAGGTAGCGGTACGAGTGGGAGGGAAAGGAGAAACGATTTTTGCGCGGAGAAGACCGATAAGTTTCCCTCGTGACCTACCACGATAATAATACCGTTCTCTGCTTTAAGCTTCCTTTTGAATAACCTGTAGGTCACCGTATAAAAAGGAAACTTGTTGCGTTTACTGATTGTATACGTGTATATATGTGTATACAGATATATACACAGGGCCGGGTACGTACGATCCGCATAGACGCGACTGTGTATGTATACAGAGAACGAGAGTAAGTGGGAGAGAGAGAGAGAGAGAGAGAACGGGAAAGGGGACGAGGGAGAGACGGAGATAGAAACAGAAACAGAGACGATGAAAACGGGTGGTAGAATCGTTCGCGGCAGTTCGTCATAAAAACGGCCACGAGAGAGAGTCCAGCTTAAATGGAGTGGCGTGAGGGTTGCCCTGTCGAGGGGAGGGGAGGGTTAGGGGAAATAATAAAAGCGAAATGCACACGGCGATGCTCGTTACCGTCCGCCGGGCGCCGCCGCGATCTAATTAAAATTACTCTCGGGCGATAGTTCCTGGAGATAGCATCGGTCTATTTAGCGAGCACGGAGTTAACTCGATAATTTGTGTTTTCGGCTGAGTGCCGATCGTTAAAGCATCTGCTCCGGGAAACTGTGTTTCGACGATGAATGGAATTGAGCCCGAGCAGACTGAATCTCAATGTAGCTATCGTCTCGCACTTGTTGCAACGCGCGTCGCACCCCAAGCAGAAAGATAGGATCGACCCACTTCTATAACTCCCGGCTTTCTGATATACGACTGTACACAGCAGCCGCCGCTCCGAGCATCCGTAAGGGATTTATGATAACGGTGAGCACGGGAATAGAAGGGGTTGGAAAGGACCGTGATGCTGTTTAACCGTGTCTGATCTTCCGTTGTGCGTCTATCCGGTAATCGTTCGCCAATTATCGTCACTCGATGCTTCTCGGACAGCAATAGTTGGAAAGGACCGTGATGCTGCTTAAACATGTCCGATCTTCCGTTGTGCGTCTACCCGGTAATCGTTCACCAATTATCGTCACTCGACGCTTCTAAGACAGCAATTCCAGAGAATCGTTGCGTATTATGTAATCCCATTCGACAGAGTTAATTCCCTCGATGCCGATAAAAATAAAGTGTAACGAGCTTTGTGCTCGGAATCGCTAACAACGCTCGGATGCCGATACCGATGCAACAGACAATATACAAACTTCACCACATCGCGCGATTGAAAATAGAATTGACAAAGAATTCATCACGATAACCATTTTCCCTTGAGACTTCTACAGGTGTCTAACGAGATAAAATTGATTACAAGGACCGAACGAAATATGAGTCGTCTCAACCAACGGTTTGAACCTCCTTAAATCCCTCACTCGAGTTTCAGATTATAATTTTGAGCCGATCCGAAACGATCATCGCAGTCACCCTAGAACATCGCTCTTCTCATCGCGCCAGCCCAGTTTTATGGAAGGAGGAAGGGAGGGAAAGAGAGAGAGAGAGATGTGTGTGTGTGAGAGAGAGAGAGAGAGAGAAAGCCTCGAAAAGCCTTTTGCCGCGTTCCATCAGTATCCCCCGTCGACCGGTATCGTTTCAGTCCCGCGATACCCGGCGTACGTATGCTTGATACCCGCGCGTAAATTGCAGCCGCGTATCACGCCGTGTACACGATACGTGTTCGACGGTCTGCTTTACGTCCGATGGGCGAACAGAAATCGATTCTCTCTCGCCCACCGGAGAAACCTATCCGACTCCTCTGAGATAGAACAAGTCCGAAAGTCGTGTATCGCCGAGAATGTCCGTGGGTCTTACGATTTTCGCCTGGCTACACCGAATCCGTCCACTCCCTTTGCCCCCGGTTTCCCATTTCTTCCCCGTCTCCCGCGCGCGTCCTTTCCGTATTTCTTTCGATTCCTCGGCTTCTCCCGTAACTCCACCTCGGTCAACGGACCCTTCCTCGTTACACCCTGATCTTTCCCCCGGAATTCTCCCCCGTCACCCTCTCGCCACCCTTATCACAGAGGCTCGTCTCCCGACGTTCGCAATTATTCCCACACCCCTCCGCAACCCGACCCCGTCTCCTCGGCCCACCGTCTTCCATCCTCTTCGTTCCCCGTCCTTCCCCTTCGTTCCCCCGTTCGTACCGTCGTCTTCATCTACGCTCAAGTACCATGCGTCGCAGCAGGTAAAGGGGAGAGGTAAGGTCGCGTCTTGATCCGCGATTTATTATATTTTTACCAGTTTCCACCCTATCGGCGCAGTCACGGTTCGCTTCTCCGCTCTGCATCAGCCGCGGCAAAGAATTACCGGTTCGGACCTCTTCCCGTCTTTTATCGATCTCCCTCGGCCGGATGGGATGCATAGGAAGGCCTGCGGGTTGGATCGTGAGCGGGTCGCGATCCTTTTCACGCGGCCTGTTTTTCTCTTCCCTTCGCTCCGCCCTTCCCCGGATCCAAGCCCTCCCCGTTCCCTCGCTGCCCCTCGGGCCACGGCCTCGGCGTTCGCTGCGGCCGCCACGGTCCAAGAACAAAACGGACGTAGCTGGCACGGACACAAGCGGTCGAGAACGGTCGCGTCGTGTCTGTAGTTCGGTAATCGGTCGGTCGTTCGCTCTCCTCTTCCCACCGATAGGATAGATAGATAGATAGATACTAGGTAGGCGGATGGGTAGGTAGGTAGGTAGGTATGTAGGTAGGTAGGTAGGTAGGTAGGTAGATAGGTAGGTAGGTAGGTAGGTAGGTAGGTAGGTAGGTAGGTATCCCGCTTTCTCCGTCGCGCGAGTTAACTCCTCAGGTCGTCCGAGGCCCGCGGTCGTGGCCTGGCGTGGCGTGGCATAGCGTGGCGTGCAGCTATGTATTTACACCAGAGCCAGGGTAGCTCCTCTCTCTCTCTTTCTCTCTCTCTCTCTCTCTCTCTCTCTCTATGTGTGTCTCTCTCGGTTCGCCCTCTGCATCCCCCGATGGTCACCTCACACGGTTTCCGTTGGATCGCTCGCTAGCACGCTCGCTCGCCGCTATCTAGTACATAGGGCCGAAGTAGTCGGTCGGTCGCGTTCTCGCTGGCTGCCCTTCCAACACGCGGTTTCACCTCTCCTTCTCGGATCGGTTGGCACTCTGCGCACGTGGTCTCTGTCTCCCGTGGGTCGTGTAGGGTGGCTCTTGCAGAGGAGAACGCGATGGGAACGCGGTGGCGAAGAGGACAGGAAAGGCAAGGGTGTGCGCGGGGGTATCGGCAGAGGAGAGAGCACAAGCCGAGTCGAGACGAGCCGTGCCGTTCCGTGCTAGCGGGCGAACGAGCGAGCGAACCAGCACAGGGATGGTGAGATAGAGGATGGGGGAGAGGGGTTTAGGAGACAGCTGCAGGCCATGCGAGGGTCCGTCGACCAGGCCTGGCCGTTTACCGCGGAACACACAGCGGAGCGAGAGAAACCGGCGACCAGAGAGGGACGGGGCAACCGCTCAGCGAAACGAGGGGGAGCGAGACGACCTACTTCGTCGTTCCCCGCGACCCGCGACCCGTCGCCGCTACTCGCGTCCCGCTCACCCTCCCTACGCCACTACCCGCGAACCCTCGTCCACGCTTCTCTTCGCTCCCCCTGCCCCCGTCCCGTTCCTCTCTTCACCGACAAGCTTCTCTTGCCACGATCCCTCGAGCGACCCTCGCCGCGCGCGTACACCGCCGCGCTCTCTCGCCCCCTTGCCACCGACCGCACACCACCCGCCGTTTCACTTCTCTCTTCTCGTTCTCGCTCTCACTCTATCCTCTCTTCTCCTCTCACCCTCTCTCTCGCTCTTGTCTCCGTCGACCCGCAGTCTCGGTTTTCCGTCTTCGTCCCACGACCATTTCTGTCTTCCTCCATCGCCCTCATCCCTCTCACCCCAGGATACCTCCGCCATCCGGCGACGGACCCGAACCCTTGGCGCCCCTTTGCTCTTAGCCGCGGATGCGAAAGCCGCGGTGTATATATACGGGGGCGAACGAGCGAGCCAGCGAACGAACCGACGATGCTATACCGTAGCGCTACGTAGCTTGAAGCAGCTACGGCCAAGTTCCCGTAACTCGCGCTCCGGTAAATTTCCACGGAGACCCTCCTCCTCCTCCTACGCCTCGTCCTCTTCCTTCTTCCACCTTCCTCTGCACCTTTGGTCTTACTCGCTCGCCTGTGTCCGTTCTAATATCTCCACTTCTCACTCCCTCTCGGCCGTTTCCTCTGTCTGTCCGTCTCGCTTCGCCCACCACCCCCTTTGCTCCACTGTGCCCCCTGCTTTTGTGCCAACACAGGGTGAAACCACCACCGGCAGCGATCTTCGCGTTTCTCTGGTATATACGCCTTCTTCTGCCTCTTCTTTATTCCCTTCCTTCTTCTTCCTCTTCTTCTCAGGTTTTCGATCGTTCGTTTGTTCGTTCGTACGTTCGCTCGCCTGACAACCCCTTTCCCTGTCTCCCTTCTCCAGCAGGCGTCCTCGAGCAGCCGCTACCAGGATTTCCACTTCGCTGGCGATTACGTGGGTGTCCAGGTAGGTGTGAGATCGCAAAGATACGCGCGCGGGTGGAGTGCACGCGGCAACAGCCGCGTAGGCGTTCGCCAGAAGGGTGACTCTCTCTCTCTCCTTTTCTCTTCTTCTCGCCCTCCCGCCCCCCGGTTTGTCCCCCTTGCTCGCTCCGGCTATCGATTTTCCTTTTTGAACGAAAATTTCGAAGGCTCGCGTTTCACGCGGACAAAAGGGGTGCTTCGGTGATCGTCACTGGCCGCTGTTCGGTGAAAGGAAAGGGACTCAGGTATAGGCACGGAATTTAACGAACCGCGACCTAACGGTCGAATGGTACGCGGAAATCCCAGGCTCGCTAATTCTACGCGCAAACACGCCCTTACTCTTCCCCGCGCGACCCTCCGCAACAGGGTAGCGATGTATCTTTCATGTTACGGGAGAGTTACCGCAGTGAAACCGATTCAAAGTTTTCAAGAACAGCGAACAAAGTTCCGCGGAAGTATGCGGGACAGCGATACAGGGGGCGGCCGAGCTGCCGGAGAAGGAGGACGAGAAGCAGAAGGAGGAAGAAGAAGGAGGACGCCCCGGGATTACTTTCCCGTCCGATTCAAGGAATCCAGTCGCAATTAAAACGCTCCGAACCCTCCTACTCGTAATTAATACGATTTCCCCGGGTGGAGGGAAGGCCGGCCAGAGGCGTCGGTCCGCGAAAAATTGAAAAAACTCGTCCGGGAGGATTTTCATTGGTCGTCTATTACCGAGTCGAGGAAGTAACCAACCCCGTCCGAAATCAGGCGGGCCCCCGATTCAGTTATCATCGTCGGTATTTACGTTTCAACCCTGCAGCGATCGCTCTCGCTAGATGACAATTTATTCGAATTAACCTCTCGGCGTAAGCTCTCGATCGTAAATTCACTCTGGGCAACCCTTGCAACGTATTAAGTACCGCTCGAGGAACACGGTAAATGGAAACTCGTGACAACGGAACATCCACGTGGGGAAAGGTAGCGAGGGCGTTCGCGCGCGCGCGCGCGTGGGAGAGCGAGAGCAACGGCGAATGAAAGAGAGACATCGGGAGATACATTTATGAATTGCCCCATTCACGGAATGCGAATTCTCGCTCGGCAAACTTTAGGGGTCAACGGGTCGGGAACTGTTAGGTAGTTCTCCCATTGGCCGTACATGCGCTCTCCCGACCTCGCTCTCCCTCTCACTCCCTCCCGCCCGATACAACCCCGCCGTCGATATATCGACACTCTTTCGAAACTTCCGCCCACGCGGCCCGCAATAACCCCTGGATCGTATTAAACGTTCGAGTTAAGAACTCAGCTTCGACTTTCCCCGTCGAACTTTCCTCCGATTCGTGTTCCATCGTCGTCGGCGTCGTCGTCGGCGTCGTCGTCGCCGCCGCCCTGAATCTCCCGGTGCAGCCGCCGAGAGATGACCCTTGACCGCGTGGGAAGGGTTGGAACTTTATCACGGCGGATCTTTTACGGTTGCAAAGATGATAAGGCGGCCGCCAAAGAGGGAGGGGGGGACGGATAATCGTCGTTCTGAAGTCGCCGAGAATGCCGGCTGGCCGACCAGCCGCTGCCATTGGGCGCGGGGGAGGGAGAACGCGAGGCATTATTCACTTTGCGGGAGCCGAGTCGCTTCTCGCGGCTGTAATAATTTTCTTTTTTATGAATGAACTTCGCTCCTCGCGCCGTTTCTCTCTTTCTCTCTGCTTTTCCCCCCTTAGCTGTCCTGCTCGTTCTCCCATGCTCGTGCTACGCGTCTCGCCGTTTGCGTTACGCGAGACACGAACATTCGTCTTCGTCAAAGCTGGAGGTCTACGGTTGGCGTGCGTTCTTGAACCGCGATTTCTTCTACAATTTTCTGTTAATCGTTACAGTATTTCTCGATGGAAACGCTTCGTAACATTTGCATTCTTACATCAGGCATTTCATTTTTGACAACCTAATAAAAATATTGCAAATTTAAAAGTCCCTTAAAAGTGAAATTTGAAAAAGTTTAGAAAAGAAATGTATCCGTCCGGTGGTCCGAGGGTTAAACGTGTCGGCCGATACAGACATTCGGAATAACGTTCCCGCGACTGACACCGAGAGGATAATCGAATATGACGAGTGGTGGATTCCATGAAGCTTCAGCCCCGTTTGTCCCCAGGATCAGAGGAATATCTCTCGGTCCTGTTGTTGTAACCTGGCTTCATTTCCATCCGCTGCACGACCGCTGATTATGACAATAGGACCGGGGAACACCTGTGACTGCTATGCAAGGTAGCTCGGTACCGGGAGCGCATTGTAATTTTTCTATGGCGACTTGACCCAGGTCAAAAACACCTTTTATTCGTTACGACGCCGGTCGGTATTCGTCGTCGTTCGACGGACAAGTTAATCCTGTACCTTGGTCGGCCCACACAACCCCCTGCTCCCCCTTGTACGTTCGGATCCAACCTACCGACCACCCCACTCGTTCCAGGATCGTAAAGCGAAACAAAGAAGGCGAACGGTGCTCGAGCGAATGATTTAAGAGCTCTATGGAATTATTAATTGTGCCCTGAGCCGGCCCGGTCGCAAAACACTATAAAACGTCTACGTAATCGTACACCGTTCGAACCCCATTCTCTCTCTCTCTCTCTCTCTCTCTCTTCCTCTCCGTTATTACTCTTTCTCTCGTTCGCGCCATTACACGGCCTATTAGCTTTTTAGTTGGTGTCTTTTCACCCTCTTAACCGGCGAAATCCATCACAGGCTACCTAACCGTATCGCCTCCGGGCAAACAAATTATTCCTACAATTACGGAACCTGGTTCCCTGTTTATTTGTTCCGAATTCTCGATTTCCAGTTCCATTGTTTACGCACATTGCCACGTGCGTTAAACGGCGGATATCGGGAAAGGGTTGAACGAAATCACGTGGTAATTCTGAGCGTATATCGAGCCGAACTATCCCAAACACCTGTTAGTTCTGTGGAATGTAAATTTGCCGGGGGTATAATTATTAGAACAGCCATCCAGCCCGACCGTCCACCCCCTCGTGACCCTCCGGGGGTAACTTGAAACGAAACGGATCCGAAACGGGGACGAAGCTACGTTGCTCCAGTGTGTCGCCAGCCAAATCAGCTATTCCGCTGTTTGGAAAGTCTCTCTCGGACAACGGAAAATCCGGGGACGCGGTTCTCATCGTAAATAACCAGGGGGGTAGAGCATGTTCTCTCGGCTGCCTCGTTTCACGCTCGCAAATGAGTCCGAACAGGATCGTTGAACGTTTCGCACCGGGGGACGATTGCGAAGTTGGCGCCAACTTCTACGGGCTTCGGGAGACGCGCGTAACCCCGGTAGCTCCTCGCTAACAAGTACCGTCGCAGACCCTTGCCTTCGAGTTACAACCACCTTTGATATAGTACAGCTGATTCCATTTAACTAATTACAACGTCGGCGACTCGCAATCGCTACAGCACCATGGCCGGCCAGTCCAACAATCTTACACTGGATCGATGATCGCTCGTCCATGACAATCTCGATCCTTCTAAACGAATTTCCAAACTTGATCATTCAAACATTAGTTTCTTCTATTAACTTTATTGTAAATTCTAGTCTTGATCAAATTTCCTCATCCATCCATTAACCCCTCATCCATCTCTCGGATAATTTTCATGCTTTTTTAAGTCCTCTGACCGCGATAAATGCGAACATATTGTGTAAATCTTTATTACTTTATTCTCGATTAAATAATTAGCAAAGTGAATTAATTATTCACCGTTGATGTTTTAAGTTTCGAAAATGAATGACGGATGAGGGTTGAAATGGAAGTTTGCTGTCTAGCACCAAAATCCGAAGGTATAAATAATCGAAATGGGATTGGATTTCGCGGGCACCGGGTTAAAGAACACAAGAGAATGCAAGCGATATAAAAATCACGTTGAATTTTGTAACGAGATGTTCATTATGTAAAGCCAGAAAATCCGCAGTCTGGCGGACCGAATCGATGCGATTCCCAGACGATTAAATCGGAAGTTGGTGTGAGATAAAATTAACTGATAAATGTCTAAAACGGAACTCGACCATTTTCAAAATATTTTTAGTTAGATATACAGGGTGTCTCATTTAACTCTGCTATCCCTAGTAACTTCGTTATTTATCCAGATAGAAAAATATGTTTGGGGAGAATGTTACCACACTCGGAGGGAGACATAGATCTGTGAGGGTGAAAGTTGTCTCAAGATCATATTTTCCGAGATCTTACAAACAGTAACCTTTCCTTAAACCGAATGATATGGTTTTATATTTATACTTTGATAGAGCGAGTTTCAAGACGCGCGAATACACTGACGTATAATATGAACATCATTGAAGGACAGTGAAGAGCAGCTGCAAGCAACTGCATTGGCCAGCAAATGTGCTGGTAATTTTCGTGAAAATCCATCTTTGTTCCATCAGCTAGTCAGTCTAAAGATAATTTACAACCGCGGCACGTTTACGTGGACCTTTCTTCGGGACTTTTATAGCGGATAGAGAACACCCTTCAGTTTAGCGGGGTACACGGTGTTTGTCCTCGCAGGGATTTACAGCCATGGAAAAATGGAAAAGTGTTTCGGGGTTTTCGGACGCTAACGACGGAAGGGGGCTACTTTTAACTTGACCTGGCCGGGCCCCGAAGCCGAAAGAAAGCGTCGTAAACCCCAGCGCTCGATAATAAGGTACAGCGAGGCCTGGGTAATCCGTGCTCGGATAAACCGATAGTCGATTGCGTCCAGCTAATCCCGTGGCCATACCTCGAAAACCTGCGAGCTAAGGCTGCGAAGTAAAGTTATTCGTTTGTCCTTCTACCCGGTAAACAGGATACCGTTCCTGAAAGTCCCTCTCGCCCCGTTGTTCGTCGAACTGTCCGACAATTATGGTCCTTAATCCTCGCCGACGCGCGACGCGATAATTAATGACCCCCGCGCTAATATTCCTAGTACCTGGCTCGACTGCTTATTGCTCTGTCGTCAGAAGCGACAGGAATCGGACGAGTTTACGCGCATTTTACACCCCGGCTCGAAGGACCATAAACAGCTGTTAGCTCGGGGAGCTTTATCAGAATAAACTTAAATACTGCTGAAGAGAGCACGGCCACGAAGCTTCTACCGATCGGAATAACGTTCCTTTTTCAAAACCGCTGATCGCTGAATTCTCGCTCTGTCTCTATTCTCAAGTAATCGAATTACGACTGACTACTTGACGACTAATTGTCGATCCGATCGGTCGTTTGGGTTACCCAAAATCTCGCGCTAGCGAAAGACGACGATGCCGGGCGGCGTTGTATCGCTCGCTGCCGCAAAATACGTTGTGTACGTGTTAAACAGCCCCTACTATCATATTACAGGGTTGACATCAACGACAGTTGGTTTTCTATTATGCATAAACCGGGCCATTCGTTCAACGAACGAGAAAAGAGCAGGTCACCCTCTCTCGTTCTCCCTTAACTTTATGAAAGTTGAACTGGCGCTTTCGCGGTGTACCTTTAAGGTGAAAAGTTGATGCTAGGTAAAGAAAACGAGGTAGAATCGGATCCATCTGATTCTCGACTCCAACGCTTGTCTCCTTCTTCTTCTCCATTTCCAGTTTTCGATTATGCAAAAGCGACTTATCACAGCTGGCGAATGTACAATCTGTTCACCGTGTAATGCTAATTAATTACAGAAGGGACTTTTCATCTGTTTATAAACTTGCGACATTTTCATACATAATTTAATGCCAACATTTTGAGAGATACCTATTGAACTTGTTGCTTACACGAACGACTACGCAAATGATTCATCGAGAACGAATATTTTTATTTCCCCAACACAGAAAATGGTACCAACCTACCTTTTAACCAGTGATGTATATATATATATATATATATATATATATATATATATGCGTGATAGTCTACAATTATTTGGTTATGTGTGTGTATAATGATATATCGTTCGGTGAAGTTTCATGGAGAAATTGAAAAATGAAGTTTGTATAAAGTGAAATTTTAATAGCACCAGATGTACTCCGATACCATCCGCGAAAGGTTGACTTTATAGTAACACCAGACGCCGTTGTGGCATCATGTAAATTTGTGCTATCATGTAGTGGCTGCAAATATCCCACTGGTTATTAATTGTTTTATCATCATATTTGTATTGTGACGAAACTGTGCGTCGCTCCCGTATGAACAAACTGAAGCCTCGATCCAGGGATCGTTCTCTAATCAAGACACTGTAAACTAAAATAATATAAATGAAAAATTCGTTTATTTCTATAGTGGGCAAAATCATTTTCTATAATGTCGAGTGATAGAAGCTCGTGTGATGTTACTTCTCACATATTTAGGTCTTGCTTTCTTAGATCTCGGATATGCAATCTAATTTTTGGCGTAAACATTATATTTCGCCAATTCCCAACAGAAAATTAATTTGGAAAGTGGCCGGTCGGCATGAAGTTTTTGCAAAGTTAGAACAAAAATTGGGCTGAAAGTGACGCGTTGGCCCGGCGGCGACCCATCGTCGGTATCGATCAAAGCGAAGAGAGCAGCGGTTGATTCCGGTCGATACGTCGCGAAATTAGTCCAGGCCGTTTTCTCCGGTCTCATCCGGTACACGCGCGTCTTTTTCGCGGAACGATGGCGACCGTTAAGTCCGAGACGACGAGCGTCACGTAGCGAACGCACGCACGCATGTATACACACCGACACAAGTCGGTGTACATACATACGTAGCACGCGTACATACACGCACGAACGCACACACACGAGAGCTCGCGGCTCGCGCATGAAACGCGCGTTCGCGCGTGCACGTTTTCTGTCCTCGTCGGTGTTTCGCCGGTCGTGTTCGCTCGGTCGCGCACATCCTTCCGCGAAAGGCCGAGCCGCGAGGGAAGCAGGTGAAAATTAATTGTACGGGTTACCAGCACGAGTGGCGAAGGAGCACACGGTCTGGCTTCGTCTTGTCGGTGCGCGGCGCGCAAAGTGCGCCTCACCGCGTACCGGAGGACGTGTCGATCGATTTTGCCCTCTCCCCCTTCCGTCCTCATCTCCTCTCCTCTCTCCTTTCTCTTTCGCGCCTTCGTCCTTTCCCCTTTGCGCGACTCTCCGTTCGTTAATCGGCCGCCGTACGTCCGACCGCGTCTCGAGCAGCAGCAGCCGCCGCCGCCGCACCGATATCGAGATCGATAAGGTGTATCCGGTGACGTCCGCGCTCCTCCGCCCCGCTATCTTCTCGATCTCATGCGCGTTCGAAATATTTTCGTAACGTTGTCCCCGCGATAATACGCTGTCAGCTCTCTCTCTCTCTCTCTCTCTTTCTCTCTGCCTCTCCCTCTCTCTCTCTCTCACTCTCCCTCTCCATCTGCTCTTCTCCCTCTCCCCGGCTCTATCTCCCTATCGTCGGTACCAATTTATCGATAAACTCCCGATTCCAGTTATAACGCGTGCAAACATACGCGAACTAAAATGATCGCACTCGATTATTCAGGAATCACAACAACATCGAACGATAATAGGCCAGTTTTCCCTTCCTCCCGGTAAAATCGTCATCGATGCTGGATCGATCCCAAAAGGCTGGGTCCGCGACAAACGGCTTTTTCCTGTCGTCGTTCTCTCCCGTGATCGCTCGCTCGTTCCCCTTTAAAGTTCGGTTACAAACCAGGAGAGCCCGATATTTCGGGGCACGATTATTTCTGGAACGACCGAAAAATCCGTAGCATCCGTGGCATTCGTTCGCGTCCCGTGGGCCGCGCGCAGGTAATATAACGTCGACGTTGTCGTCTTCGTCGACGTCGTAGTCATCGTTGTCGTTCCGGTAAAATGGGACTCGGAGAAGGGCAAAGGCTGTCGCTCGCATGAGACGACAACCGACCAACCGAACGAGCGATAATTATCGGGCCTTGGTAGGGCGAGGAACTCGTTCGTTCGCTCGCTCGGACGCGAAAAAGAAATCGACGTTATAGGTGCCGGTCGCGACAACGGCGTTCGCTCGCGCATTTACGACGGTAAATACGTTTGGTTGCTGGTTGCCGTTGCCGCCGCCCAGTGGCCTGGTAAATTTATCCGCGAATTACCGCGGCGTTCCTTACTCCGCAACTTCGTACGGCGGCGTTCGCTCGCGTACGGATTTTAGGCCGCGCTCATAAATCCGACTCTCCCCTTGGGGCCGCGCGCGACGTTGCCGGGGGTAGGAGGGTCGGATTTAAGGGTTTTGCCACGGGTTCGCCGTCCCGCCCTCTCTTCCACCCCTTCGCCCAGCTACCCTGCAGCTCTCGGTGGCTCCTCTATATTTCAGAGGAGGAGAGAGCAGAGGTTGGAAAAACGGCGAGCCCCGGAGAGAGATCCCGGAATCGCGGGGAAATTAAACGAGCGTTCGGGTACGCGCGAAAAAATCGCGTCGCTCGTAAATTTCGACGACCGGCTCGCCCTTTCCTCTTCCTTCCCATCGTTTCCTGCCTGCTTCTATCGCGTTCTTTCTCGCTCTCGCTCTCACTTCCCTTCTCTCGGACTCTTCCCGACTGTATCATCGGACGTCGCTCTCGTCGTCACGGTCGCGGCCCGGAAACTCGGACACGAAGGCGTCTCTCGGAACTCGCGTCAAGAGCGGGACAAAGAAACCGACGTGGCTGTTGGCAACTTTCGAAGCAGAAAGAAAGAACTGACGAGACAGTCTCGCGGATCGAGGATATTGCGTATAGGATTCTATGTAAGGGTAGCGCGGAGGGTTGCCTCGTGGAGGCTCGATGTCACCTTGGTAAGTACGAGGAGCGGAAGACCGGTAGCGGACGACGTCGACGTCAACGTCATCGTCGATGTCTAGCGACGAGGACAAGAAGGTGGAGGAGGAGGTGGTGGAGGTGGAGGTGTAGGAGGAGGAGAATGAGAAGGAGGATGACGACGACGACGACGACGACGACGATGGTTGAGAAGAGAGAAGAGGCCGAGAGAGGGTCGTGGACTGAAGAGGGGTTTTAGTGGATAAGGGCGCAGAGGGGTAAAGAACGAGAGAAGCGCGCGTTCGACAGCACGAAGGAAGACCGAGGGACAGGAACGGAAGAGGACGAGGTGAACCTGGGGGAAAGACTAGGGGAGGAGGAGGGTTGGGTCAGGGAGGGACGGATAGGTAGCGTAGAATAGCCGGGGGTATAGGCGAGACGAAGCAGGAACGAGGCAAAAGCAAGACGCGCGGCGCGGTTCAGCTCGGCGCGGCATGGCAAAGCATGGCAAGGCAAGCCAAGGCATGGCATGGCAAGGCGAGGCGCAAGCTGGGTTGCGGCGGAGGATCAGAGAGGGAAGGGGAAGGGCCGAATGGCGCGGTGCCGCACGGCAAGGGGAAGTCCGGGTAGAGGGATGCGGGGGGCTAAGGACGGGGGGGCGAAACAGAGAGAGAGGGGGGGGGGGAGAGCAAGAGAGGGAGAGAGGGAGAGAGAGAGAGAGAGAGGGAGGAAGAGAGGGAGAAAACGGCGTCGCAAGTCCGCGGAAAGCCGGCGGCGACCACCGCCGCAGTTGAGCGTCGCGATTCGTCGCGAGTACATCGTGGGTTGGTAGTTCGCGCGCCCCGACGTGTAGTAACGCCGTGTGCGCACACACAACGGAACAGTTAGCTGCGAGACGTAGAACCGGGCGGATCGACTGATCACCGATCAGGTTCGACGGTCGAGAGGGAATCGAACGAACCAGAGACGCGGTGCGGTGCGACGCGAGACGACACGACACGACACGACGCGCGCCCCGAAACCAGTAAACGCGGCGGAACGCACACACCGGCGGTTCAGTCGAGGTCGATCCACCGTCAGGTGAGGATCGCCGGTGTCACGGTCTCGTGTTCAGTGCGCATCTGTTAAATCGCGATTGATCGTCGGTTATATACACATAGATCGGTGTTGTGCATCCACAGATTTATACATAAATATATATGCGCGCGGTACATATATATTATAGTGTTGCACATCCGAATTTGTTTAACGTACGAACGCGCGCGCACACGTTGTTTGAACCGATGTTCAACGAATTCGTATAAGCTAGTCGGGTTTGTTTTCTCCCCGTGTGACGAAAAAGTGAAGACTGTGATTATTTAGTGCCGCGACCACCGCGATCGTTGTTCTTTGATGACATGGAACAACAGGATACTCCGAGCGATACGATTCACTGATACGTTCGCGTGAACCAGGAGATCTGTGTTTTTCTCGGAGACTACGGTTATATCGTTGCTTTTGATCATCGAGGAGGAAAAGCCGGGAAAAGGACAGACCGCGAACGAAAAGAAGAGAGACGGTGTTTTGAAAATTTTTTCGACTGTGTACCCGGGAATTGGTGCGCGCGTTTGCTCGCGTTTGTCCTTGACGGGCGTCCTTTCGTCGAGACATTGTGCGTGCTTTTTTCCCCGTTCCGTCTGGCATCGGTCTCCGTCTCGTTCTCGGTTGTCTTGATCGTCGTTGGCTTCGAACGTGACCGCTAAGCAGCCAGACAGAGAGAACGATCGGTTAGTCAGGCGAACCACCACATCGCTGCGAGCCGATTGGACACACGCTGGATCATTCGGAGAATACCGAGTCCCGCGGACCAACAACCGAGAAGAATTAATCGGACCGAGACGACCGGGACATAGTCGAAGTGGGACCCCGAAGCGGATAACACGACGGCTAGAACCGATCTGACTGCAAAGCCGGCGCGACCTCACCGCCGAACCCGTGTGTGCTATCACCGTCTTTGTTTCACCCGATTCTATCTTTCTCCGGGCGTCTCCTTTCAACCAGAGTCGCCGCTATTCCTCGTGGTACAGCAATAATATCGTTTCCCGCGCGGACTGCGGATTGGCTGATGTGCCCACGAACGAAGAGCACCGGAGCAGCAAAGCAACGTGCCCTGTTTTACTCGCGCTAGCGCCGAGGACGTGTATAGAGAAGAGACGAAAGAAAGAGAGAAAGAAAGAGAAGCCACGAGCGCGCGGAGTGCGCCAGAGTGGCAAAACTGTGGCAGACAGAGAGAGAGAGAGAGAGAACGAGAGTAGCAAAGGAGGGGAGTGGGCGGCAGCCGAGGAGGGGAACCGCCCGACCGAGTTGTTTCATTCATAAAAAAGTTCTTTATTACACTCTGTGAGCGCATGTGCTATTCCACGGAGGAGGACCTCCCCCGACCGGCGTAACCACGTTTACACACGGTATTATTTACTACTGCGCGAGATACGAATCGCTGCCACACGCCGTGGCAACGGTACGGCGTACGGATCTCTCTGGTGGTTCGCCTCGTGTTACTATTCGCATTATTCGGTAATCGTCGGCTTTCGGTATTCGTCGTCTCTCAGTGATATCGTGGTTGACATATCCGCGTGTGTGTCCTACGGTACCTTGTGTGTAAACGTACGTGTGTGACCATCTTCGACACGCCTAATTAGGAACTCTTTCTTATCGAACGTTCATCGAATCGGTCTCTCGTCGGTTCGCCGAAGAAGAAAAGACGACTGTTGGTGTGCCATCGAGTGGGGTGTACCTCGTCGGACCCGCTGTTACCGTTCGCGTCTCTCTTGCTCCCGTTTTCTTTCGCGACCGAGGAGAGCAACATCGTACGCGCTCGTCTACTCGAACAAACGGACGCTCGTCTCGATTGCGGACGAGCAATTGGAATTCCTCGCGTGTCCACACGCAGGCCCGATATAGTCGGATGGCGCGATCTGGAACGTGAACGTCGATCGATCGCCTTCTCGCGCGCGTCACAAGACCCGCTCGAGGTTCGCGCGCGCTGACACACGGGGCTACCAACCGCGAGGAGAAGGAGTTTGTTAGTGGACAGAGAGAATAGGAGCGTGCATGTGTGTAGCATCGGCTGTGCGTGAACAAAGAGGGACGATAGGGAGGAGGAAGAACCGTTGAAAAACGACGAGGATCCACTGTGTTAATCGGCACTGGCCAGTAAAGTGAGACTGATCGCGCGATCGAAGTACGCGCCGGTAGTTTGATCGTGCGGCAAGTGGTCATTGAAATCGTTCAACCTGGATCTAAGAACGACAAATCTGGACGTTTACGTCGACGACCCTGATCGGGTGTTGGACGTTCGCGATAAGTCGCGGGCCAGAGATCGTAGCAAATCAAGGAAAGCGGTGATCATAGACGAGTCGATCACCGCGACGGAGGACAGCGGTTACGAGGATCGTTTGCGGGAAGGCGCGAAAGAACGTCTCGCCGGGATGAGGGGCGAATCGGCACGACCGGGGAAGCGGCCCTTAAGGGCGCTTTCCGCATCCGAGAAGATGGACGCCATCCAGAGGGTACACGAAGGCGAGAGCAAAGCATCGGTAGCACGAGACATTGGTGTTCCAGAGTCAACGTTACGAGGTTGGTGTAAATCAGAGCACAAGATCCGTGGTATGGCGAGGAACTCGTCGACGCCGGACAGCGAGGCGCATTCGCCAGCGTCATCGTCGGGCGCGAACGTGAGCGGACCTGGCAATTTAGCCGGCGGATCGGCAAATCTATCCAGCGAGGATGAGGGTCCTTGCGCGAAGAAATCGAAAATAGATCAACAGACATCGGGGGTGAACAGCGCGGGCACGTCGTTCGTCGGTGACGTTTGCACCGACGTGGACGGCAAACAGGAGAACAAACAACCGAAGATCGATTACGTGGGCTTGGTGACCAGCATGGCGGGCATGAGACCCGAGAATAGTTCGTTGCTGCTACAACAATTGGGCCTGCTGTCCGGCGCCAAGAATTTATTGAGTATGTCACCGGCATTAACGCACAGCAGCGCAGTCGGGCTCGTCGAGAACGGCCTCCAATACACGAAGAGCAGCTCCGCTAACGCTGCTTGCCTGGCGAATGCCGCGAACACCTTGAACGGCGGCACTGCTAAGAGGCACAGCATTTCGGCGATCGCACCAGCCCAGATGGACTCCGTGGTAGCGAAGTCTTGCACAAGAAAGAGCTTGCCACCTGCTGCGGAAGCACCCTCGACGCCGGTGCCGGCGTCACCGCGGAAGACCAACGAGAACACCGGGATACAGCGACCGAGCAAACCGAAGAAGGATGGGAACGTGAGCGGAAACAACAAGAAGGTGGACGAAGCGCTCTGGCTCTGGCTGGCGCAGCAACAACAGCTTCTCGGTCAACAGTCTGCCAGCTTCAATCCGAGCATCAATCAGCAGGACGGCTCGTGGTTCTGGCAATGGTACAAGCAGTGCAGCTTCCCGATGGTAGCGTCAACGCCGAACCAGGTAGCGCCCAGTCCAGTCGCCAAGAAGTCGCCGAGCAAGGCGAGAGCAATGCTCGACAATGTTCTTTGTACCAACAACAACGAGAACGTGAAACGGAGTTTGAACATGGACGTGGTCCCGGACGAGGAGGAGATGGAGACTGCCAGGGACGTACCCTGCACCAGCGAGGAGGCAATCGACCACGGCGAGAAGTTCTTGAAATGGTTGGACAAATGCTCCGACCCAGCAGTCACGCGGTTACAGATCATACAGTTCAAATACCTATTGGACAATCTGAAGGCGTGTAGGAAGAAGTCATCGTCCAGCTCGAAACAGAGCAGAAAGTAGGCAAGAGATAGAGACAGAAGCTCCTGTGATGCTAAATATATATCGTAGAAAGAGTGCGGTTAGAGCGCGTCGCGGCGAACGTCGAGGACAGCGGATCGAAAACGAGATAGGTAGAGAGAGAGAGAGAGAGTGGGGGAGAGAGAAAGAGAAAGAGTGTGTGCGAGAATGCGTGCGTGTATATCTGACGAGGGGAGGGCGCGGACGACGGGGAAACAGATTTTCCTGAAACTTTCAATATCTGAAGATATAGTCTACAAATTTAATTGAACTTGAAAATAGTACTAGTAATCGGTAGATTTCTGGCTCGAGCCTTGCTTTCGATATATTTTTCCGTTCAATTGATACCTATCTTAATGTTAAATCTAAAACTTAGGAAACCCGCCAATGAACTGTTTTTTTAAAATAGAATTTATTGGCATTGGGAAATAAATCGATCGTGAAAATAATACAAAACGTTAAAAAATATGTTACGTTTGTAGCAGTCACTTTGTTTTCATTGGCAGAGTTTATAAATTTCAAGCTTAAAATTGAGGTGGCCACTCGGCTTGACGTTCATTCGTTAATATTCTTCGATTTTTAAATGCAATTTTTTCCGAAAATCTCGAGGCGCGAGCTACTGCTTTGTCAAATTAAATTTGGAGACATCTTCAAGCATAGCAAGTTTCAGGAAAATCCGTTTCCCCTCGAATGTGCCATCTCCTTGTGAATGATGGAGAAAAAGAGATAGAATGATGGACAGTAAAGCAGAGGCTCGTCTTCTCGTACTAACGCGACACACAGTCACGATCTCCTTTTTTTCGTTCATCCATACTTCGCCTATGGAAACGAATTTGCCTTCGCTTTTCGATCTGTTTTCTTTTCTGTTTTCGATTTTTAACTTCACACACCTCATTTTTCGACGTATATTTGTGTGGCACAGAAAGAGGGAAAAAAGCGAGAGCGAGAGAGAGAGAGAGAAATAGACAAACAATACGAACGATCGACATGACCCATTCACGCATCACCCCCTTCTTAAACTCAGCAGTTTTAAAGACAGTTTTTTTTAATTTGCACCTATTGTTATCCCACCCTCAACCCATCTGGTTCTATTGTCATTTTAACCGGTTACCCGAAAAGACGGATCGAATCAAAAAGTTTAGAGGGGTCGGTAACCGATCTTTTGCTTGTCGATAAGCTTGTACATAAAAGGATATACCAAATTCGTGAGTGGACTATTGTATTTATTATAAGATGTCCGTAGGAGATTAATATCGAATACTTTATCATTCGTTAGCGTAAGGTTGCGCGAGAGAAAATATCCTCGCGGCAATCTAGTGACGGCGATGGTCACGGAAAACTGTATCCGACCGATGGAAAACTGTGTGTCATAAAGAACGTTCGTTACGAAGACTATTTACACACACGCACGCACGTACTCGCGCGCACTTATTCATATTTACGCGTAGAGATTGTCGGAAATCGAGACATAGCAAAAAAAAATTAATGTTATCCACGGTCGGAAAGGGAGGGGTGGGGATCTACCATCTTTGTTTCTCCTTTCATTTTAGAATTTTAGTTAGAATCGTATAGATATTATAAATATATATATTTCATGAAACGAACGAACGGCTTCACGACGTTCATTCTGGACTGCGCTTTTTCCCAAACAGTTCTACCTCTCGTGTTCTGTTAGCGACTTATTTACATACGGTAAATAAGAAGTAAGGTATGTGTGTGTGTGTGTCGTACGTGTGGAGCAAATGCATGCGTGACTGTGTATGGGGAATGTGTGTGTGCGTGCACTTGCGCCTGTATGTGTGTGTATGTGCACGCGACTCGCACGAAACTAAATGGTCCAAAAAATATGAAGAACACAACAAAATGAGAAAAAAATCCGACGAAACGTTTAAGAACGCGATGTTTGTTATATCGATGAGAAATTATATAGAAATACATATATATTATAATATATACATGTATATTAATATTTGTATTAATGTATAAATATATGATATTAATATACATATATATTGAAGGACCTTCGTCGCTTAGTTTTACTAAAGGAAACAAAACGTTGTTCGATCGAATAACATTCGTGACTACTCACCATGCTGAGTGGCTTGTCCAGCGGCACGTAGTCGATATAGTCGCTGACGAATTTTCCGCACCCCTGCCACGTGTACAGTTCCGGATACGGCAGCGTACTTCGTCTGATAGTCGTAGACACGAATTTCTGCACACACACACACACACACACGTACACAAGAAAGCGATTAGCGATTATAAAAGAAGGCTAACACACGCGTGCGAGCGCGCGTACATATACACATATATCCTTTCCTATCTCGCGATTTTTTTTTTTTGTTTTTCAATTGCTCTTTGACACGATGCTTTGCTATCGTAAGATTCGTTCCGCGAAGTGTGTAGTAGCGTCCTCCGTCGAATATTTATTTTCCTTGGTCCCTGTCGCATTTCGATGTCGCGAAACGAATCCGTTCACCGTTCAAGCATCATCGTTCACGCAAACGATCGTGTCGATCGATAATATCCGATCCTCGAGCCCCGTCGAAGCATTTAACGCGATTACTTTTTTTTTCATCTTTTTGATTCGCAAGTGTATTTGTATGTACATATATACCATATATGTGTAGATATGTAGAACGTTTGTCGTGTCTTGTCGTTCCTATCATGCTCCAATTGACTTCGAAGGGAAAACTTCCTGATCTTACCGGTAGCAAAGCGTATTTATATGAACCGAAACATTATTGAACATAGAATACCGACACACACGTAAACACACAAACAGAAAACCAAAGTGAAGAAAGTGCTGTCGAGATGTTTGACAGCGCGTGTAAATAAGACTGTGAATCGTGTACTTGCACGCGAAGTGCATACCATGTATTGTAGAATGTTTGAAGCATGTACGAATAAATGTATAGCGAAGTTTATTTTTATTATTTAGATCGTAGAAGAGGACGCGATTCGAGTATATTAGAAAGATTCCTATTATACAGTTATATTTCCATTAGTTGGTGAATTTAACGGAAAGAGAACGAACGACGTGACAGAAAGAACTTTTAGAATATATTTGCAAGACGACATTCCTCGTTACCTTTTAGATGAAGAGAGATTGAGAGAGCGAGAGAGAGAGACAGACACGTGCATGCACATACAATACATATACACGTACACGTATACTTTTAACGAAAGGAACGACTCACGAAATTTTAAACGTTAATATCGATATAATTTAATTTATAACGCGTTTTAATTTTTATATGATAAACGAAATACTATGCCTTTGTACCATGAGTCGAAGAGTATTTATCGAAAGAATACACCGAAAAAAAAATAAAACACGAATGTATTGTATATTTCTTGACACTTTATTCCTTTTGTCGAACACTGAACCACCAAGAATTAAAGGAGTAACGAGAAATGGATGTAGCATCTTTGCGAGAGAAAAATAAAAAGAAATGTAACTTACACGAGTGACAAACTCGTCAAAATTCAAACCCGCTCGGTGTATTGAATGATCAATGGAATTGCAAGTCGGAACGTTTCTTTTCGTATCGATCGGAATTTTCAGTGACCGTTGCTTGATTTGTGTAAAAATTATCTTTTCACTTCGATAGTAGGCAAAGGGACGAGCGCCGGGAACTCGTGATGTAAAATGTGCAGAAAAGTATGTAAATATAAATACCCAATGTACGAGTTCAAACTATGCAAACAAGTTTCTCCTGCGGTACTTCTGCTCGACATTTTGATCCTCAAGAAAACAGTCGGTGGAAACGGAGAAATTACTGTCGGTAACCGATTCAAACAGCACCCTGAACTGTTCCGAATTGTTAATAAAATCGATGGATTTCTATGTGTTTCTTCAAGAAGCGAGAAACACATTCGACTTCGCAAAGAACGGGGTCGTCTTAAGTAACATATGGCGGAAAAAATGCGACTCTGTAAAGTTGATTAGTGAAACTAGATAGAACGCGAAAGAAACAATAAATCGAACTATTGTCCGAGTCTTTCGATTAATATCTCTAATTTAATATTTGAAAAGTTACTTTGAAAGGAGCGCAGAAATAAATAAAAAGTATTATTTAAACTGAACTGAGTTTTGCAGCAACGTTTATGTATATATCACCATTATCCACATCTTATTTACTATTTCATTGCAATTTCTCACAGCGACAATCGCACCGTGTGCATCAACAAATACTTTAATTAAGCTTAGCAACAAAAATGTTAGACTATCTTCATAACTCGAAATTCATCTCACATTCAAAATAGTACACGATATGAAATAATGCGTAATTACATATTAAAACTGAAAATTATTTCTCTTACTTTTATAAAAGTCACCTCGCAAGTGTACGTGAGCACTCAACAGATATACTAAAAAGGAACAAATTAGCAACAAAAGTTAGCATCAAATACAAACGCAACATTTGCTAAAGTGAACGCGGGAAGTTAAAAGCGCTTTCGAATGTGAGCTTTAGTGACTAAAGTTTAGTCAATCTCTTGTAACAGAAAGTAATGTCTATTTTTGTTTATCTTTGTACGTATTGTTAGAATATGTTAAGTTAGGAGTTAATAATTGAATTTTTGTTAAAATCCTTATCCCGTTACTAAACTTAGTGAAAATATCCGTCGATACGGTATGTATGATTTTCACTGTGAGTGACTATATAATTCGTTTTGTGCATGCACCAATTCGATCATCGATAATGTCGCGGGAACACGGGAGTATAGGGAACAGACCGTTTATGGCCGAACAGTTACACCGATTCGTTGGTTAGCGGTAGTTTGTGTTTAACTTACTTGCACACCGCACTCGTTCTCACATACAAGCAGAAGCGGCTTTCGATCTGGATATTTCGCGTGAAATTGTCGTCGAAAGTTTTCGGTGTACCACGCGAGCACCTTCTCTTTATCGCTGACAGTAGAGTAAATGCACGGAAGCATTTTAAGGTAAACATCTTCCCTCAAGTCGAGTTCCGGCCAACACAGTTTGATCGTACCAAGTTCTTGTTGTGCTTCTTTTATAATCTCAGGTGTAATCTTGACAAGACTGACGACGTTTCTAACCAATTTAACCGAGCCCTGTTCTACGTCCGTTTCGGCGAGGGTTGTTTGACTATTATAACTACCGTATTCACCTTGCTCACCGTTATTGGACATAGTTGATATAACAATTCGTTAAGTAACTCTGTGCGAGAAAAAGCCAACAGTTGCAGCCTTGTTTGGTACATTCGATTGTCGGTGCGACAGTCAAGATGTCAGCATTCAATTCGACATGTTCCGATGTGGTTCAGATGAATGATTGTTGTCATAGCAATTTGACGAAGTAACTTCATACCGAAAATGGTAGTTAGAGGGCAGCACCGACCGAGCGAATAAATACGCGATATTTGACGGTTTCTTAGTTCATTATATTCCAGGAATAGCTTGCAGACACAGTTACGAACTTTGGATAACTTTCAAACAAATTGTCTTTGCAATCGATATTTAAAATGATTTCTTAACAGTATGCATTGATTTTTTGCATTATGTAACAAAACAGTCGATAATATGCAAGCCACTAAATACTTTCTGTAGCTTCAATTAGTGGATGAAGATGGCGCATCAACAGGAGATGTATACAATACAGTTAACAACAATAGGTAAGTTCTTAAATATTATCATAGATGACTTCGCCTGTAACATCAATATCCAGTAATATCGCAAGAATTATAATACAATCATAGAATATATAAGACTCTGCTCATGCCTGGCGTCTCGGTGTTCCCACTTTTTTCTACATCATATTTAGCACCGACGAGATACTGTTAAAGACTGCCAGCGCCCGTGCTATTCCGCGTCACACTAAGTGGGCATAATGGGTGGTGTGGTAACGGTGGAAGTTACAGTGACCTGAAAGACCACATCGCTAAAAAGTTCCACCACCGACAGGATAGTTTGTGGTTCATTTTAATAATTTGTTTCCATATTAATTATTTGAACTATTATTTCAGTAATAGTTTGTTAAATTAATTGTTTAAATAAACATATTTTTATTTACTTCTATATTTATTATTTGAATTATTATCCCGAGAAATTGTTTTACTTTCGCAGCATTAGCTCGATGTGATTGCCGATTTTAATATTTTGTAGAGCAATTGGTGTCATTTCCACGAAACAAAATATTATAAATCGGCAATCACACCGATTGCCCGGGTCTCACCACGTGGAGGTTGCTGCGAGTGAGACCCACCCACCCACTTGGTATATATTATACAATTACAATATTATGAAAAGTATATTATATCTAACTTCAATCGACAAACAGTCAAAGAGTAAATGAAAATTAATAATAAATAAATAAATAAATTAAAATATAAAGACAAAATTAATTTAACAAGAGAAACTCTGAATTAATAAGAAATAAATAATTCTAATTGGATAATTACTAATTGTACACTAATTCTTTGAAAAAGGATAATCAACAACACAGTATAATTGAAAAGACAATGGATATTTACGGTGACACGTCCGCCGCTGTTGATGAATGTTCGCAGTGATCGTTGGCGTCTGGACATTGATTCTTGAATAGGTAGATGTTTTCAATCGATGGATCTTTCGCCCGTGAAATCTGTAACAGAAAGAAATAATATCAGAATGAATAACAAATAAACAATTCAATTTGAATAGAGAATCAACGATGACGATCCCAAGCGTCCGTGGCGGTTCAAACTGCGTGTTTGAAAGTTTGCAACAACCGTCCTCTCGTGGCGCCACCTAGCGACGCCGCTCGGTAAGCGGCGTGCAACGGTTATTTCATTCAAACTGCAGGTATTCTTGTCGGCAAAAGATTTGAAATTGACAACTCGAAAAGGCCTAACATTTAATCCTGATCTCCTAGTTTCGAAAGTTGATTTTTGGCATAAGAAAGAGACCAGTTCGGTTCGTCGGAGAACAGTCGGAGAATGTAACATTTCATGCCTTCATTCGCCTTCTTACAGTTCTTACCAGCAAGATCTCCTTAGTGGTCTTCTGTACCGGCGAAATGCCGTAGGCTGTCTTGTGTTTCTCACTCCAGTCAGAATATATTCTAGAGGGCATAAGAGAACACTGAAAAATTCGTGAGACACGTAGTCCCGTAAGGGTGGCAGAGCTGTGATATGGGGCGCTTTTTTCGCGCATGCGCGAGTTTCGGCAGGAACGTATCTGCGTCCGAAGTTTGTGGGGGACTATCGGACATTATCTTTAGTAGGAAACAAAACCCGTAACTCACATATCATATCGCAGTTTTAGCAAAAGATAGGAACACAATTAACACACGATGGCTACATAGGTGCTGGCCCATTGGGTCCTATAATTGCTTCTCCTAGCAGCAGCAGTTCACTTTTAAATAATTCGTTGTCTTCTAACGTTTCTTTGTCGGTGCAGAAGACTACTGACTGTCCAGGCTAAAGACGATGTAGATTCTGATCAGTTCTGATCCAGGACTATTTTCGCATCTCATCGACGACCACGCGCGCTGTTATTTTTATTTTACGCAAGAAGTAGCACGTCATAATAAGCGTTACAATTTTATTAATAAAAATCTTTAGATACATGTCATTGGTATAAAACATACGCATCGCCGGAACAAAAATACATACAAGCTGCGAGAATAACATTTCACGATATAGTATATATTTTTATTCATAAACTATAAATATAACAAATCGAGTTGATCTCTTCGTAATATATATAATATGTAACAAAAAGAACAATGGAATTAAAACATATAATAGTTACATGAATATGTTGCATTGTTCACTCAGATAATCTTGCCGAAATCTCTCAATAAAATTTATGCATTTAGGTCTAAGGTTCATTTTATTCGCGTGTTATCGTGCCAATTGACTTTCTCGTGTTGTATGTTTCTTGTTTCGAGGATTCACTCGCGTTCCTTTGTAATTTCGCGTCATGGATTCAATATATTACAGACCACATTACAGCCCGACCAACATCAATTCTCGTTAGAATCATGCCGCCACTTTTGTGCCGCTTCTCGCCTCGCATCAGGCACTAATTGCGACTGCATGCCACCTAAAACGTTACTAGTGGCTTCAGTAGCCAAAATAATTGGCTTTACGACTGTCGGTGGTATTTGTCGTAAAACACCACCAACTGCACCAGAAACTCCCTTCTGCTCGTGTTCTTCGCTAGCTACACGAACCAACTGATTCGCTGTTTCTCCCAAGCCCTGAATAAATCATAGCGTTCTATTAAAATTTGCGTTCAGTACATGATTGGGTCAAAAACAATTTTTCAATTATAAAAATTCACCTCTTTCACTAGTGTATAAGCGTTAGCCATTCCTTCTCGAATGTCCAATGGTTGACTATATCTCTTCCGACGTCCTTTCTGCCCTTTGATTTGACGCCTAACACTGGGTCCAGGACTGACCATGTCGTAAGTTGTTTCAGCGGTGCTTTGTATTGCGTGTATCAACTTAGAAGTTAATTCTAATGCTGCCATTGCCGTGGACGTGGTGAAACTATTTGCACCCCGTTGCAGGCCCCTAATGATTCTTCCGTCTTTCTGGTATTGTTCAATAGGCAACCAAAAGAGATCTCGTATTCCTTGAACTACAACAGCAAAGGAGTAAACGAGTAATTAGATTTGAATATTCAATGTCGCACATTGCGCAATAAATGGAAAATAGAATATCTATACTTTTACTTATACTTACATAATTGTACCAATGAGTGTATAGGACCTACGCCGCCAAGCAAACTTGGTAGTTGATTCTTTTTAATATCTTGTAACCACTCAGTAAGCATAAATGTGATGAGCTTGTCGAATCCCAAAAGTCCATGTCGATGTGTCAATCTTTTCAGTCTTAATTCAGAACAGTTCAGCTGTGCCAATCCCATTAGGAGGCCTGCTAATGGTCCATGAGTGAGATCTACACGCTTCCCATGATAATCTAATCTAACAAGAACTTCGGGGGAAAATATTACACTCCTGCAACAAATAAAGGAAAAACAATGTTTTCATACATTATACAATAATCAATCTTAATTTTATAGTGTCCTTACCTAAAATATATTGGCTGACAATCTTCGTGAACTTCTTGCGTTGCTTTTACTTTTGTTTTATTTTCTTTGATCATTAGCTCGTCCTCCAACAGTATTAACAGATTCGGATTTATAGCATCGCTTTCCGAGGTATTCGTTGACAACGGAGCATTAGGCGTAGTATCGCTCACGCTCATAACTGGCGGATAGTGGGTTGGCGTTCCTTGCTTAGACACCGGAGAAGATTGAGGATTGTTGGGTGTATTAGAATTCTCGGTAGTCTGCTTCGAATCGCTACTTAATTCGTTGAAGAATTCTATCAAGAACAATAGGCTGTCTTGGTCTATATTTAGACGCAATGGCAGTAGGCTGAGCTTTAAACAACATTCTTGAGCACATAATCGTGGATCCGGTCTAACATGGACTACTTTCATAGCAAACATGTTCGCATGGGACTGTTTTGGTTTTGATTCGCTACTATATTGATACAAGAATTTGTTGATTTCCGAGGATGCCAGCCTATCCCTAATTTCTATCTCGTTTATTAGCAATATTTGTCTTGCTGCTTCTATCGTGTTATCTGGATAGACCTCGTGTTGAAAGCGCACTTTATTTAACTGTAATTCCATTAGAACATCGTGTTGCCGGCCTGGACCTCCCATTGCTTGCCATTCCGTAACTTCTTTAAAAACCTTTCCTCGCGGTGAATTTGGCACACTACCAAAATGTATTTCATTGGGATTGGATTTGTTAAAAGTAACACTGTCGCACCAAGGAGATCTGTATATATTATCATTATCAAAATTACACGGCATATTCGGCGTTTTCATTGTATACATGTATACATACCGTTCTTGGGTTGTTGTATTAGGACGAATTATGTTATCGTTAATAGTAACTTGCTTCTTGATTGGTGGCGAGCTATCAAAATCCCTTCCCCCGTACATGTGCCAAACCAGTGACATTTCGCAGAGGGTATACCTTAAAATTGGAGCAGGAAAATGTCTAGGCGCTTTGAGTAAATCTGTTTTACCGAGCGGAACCGAAAAGTGGTTGTCTATTATCCTTAAAGATTCTAAACACAGCCAACGAACTTCTGGTACCCCGTGCCTAGGCATGATCCCTGTGCCAGCCTCTTCTCCTAATATACAAAAGTCCTCATTAGGGTCATCAGCCTCCATATTACATTCCGGCTTGGCACATAGTTCGGGGCTTTTATGCATTTCAGGTACTGCTTGCGACGGCGGATGGGGTTCGTCAGGAAAAAAGAACACCTCTACTCGATTTTCGGCTATCATTGTTTTATCATCCACGTTTGCGCGTATTCCTAAATGAGACCGATACCATTACTTTTAACGATTTAAAAGGATCAATATTTTCGATTCTTACTTTGATTCAGTTTTATATTATCTTAAAAATTTAACAGTTCGGCTGGATAATAAGGTTAAAGTTACCTTTCACAGTCTCTTCCATCGCTTCCTCCATTAAACTATTTATACGCTCTTCTTGACTCTTAGTCAACATATTGATAGATTCGTCCCCTAGAAGACTTTCCTCATCTCCAGAGCTTGGTACTGTGATACTTTCCATGCTCTCTGTGTTCGGTGTCAAGTCTCCATCGCTGGCAAAGTATGTCAACAATTGAATAAGAGCACGACCGGAATCCGAACACGTTCGTACATGTAGAACATTGTTGCTAGCTCTTAGATCCACTCTGGGTGCCCCACCACACATTTTATCGTTTAATCTCAACGACAACTCGAGTAAGCCTACATCCATAACGCAAACATAATCTCGCTTTATGTCAACGGTTTTTTGTAGCTTGTTCGAGATAAATAATGCGATATCGTCTGCTATGAAACGTAACGTCGAGGTATTTGTCTGCGCAGCGATGTTACTGGATACGCTAAAGTTGCCAAGAGTCACCATTGCTCTGAGTGGTAAATATACTGGCCTAAAATCAAAGAAAGTGGTTTTTATTACCTGTCCATTGTAAATGTCTTTTGAATTGATCAGAATTGATCAGAATAAAAACCTATAATCAATTGCACAATTCCAAAGGTGTAAATGCAGCTCCGTTAATATCCCTGGAGGACAATATCCAGCGACTGGGTGATGAGCTACGTCCAAGCAATCTGTCAGCTGCTTAAACCATGATGTACCGGTAGTGCACACTTTATGCCTGAGTGTTGCATTCGATATGCCTACTGCCACTCTAAAAGTCTGTAAAAACAAACGTAAATATACAACAAATCGGTCTGATCATAATTATTCGTTCATAATTATTCAGAAAACGAACTTTTATATGATGTGTCTGATGAGCTGTCTGTATTCGAATAGCAAGCATCAGCATATCTTTATCATTGTTGCTTGTTCCTATTACGTTTGCCTCTGGCTCGCTTTTATATATAGCTTTTTGACAATGTCGCGGGTTGTAGCTATTAATACGTCTCAGTGGAGGTGGTTGCGAAGGAGTGGTCATTAATCCGTAATGATCCAAAGACACCTCTTTTATCATGGCACACATGTAACCCAAATTCGAGTTCCCTTTGTAGGTAGGCACTGAAAATATCGTCGCGTCTTCCAATCTTATTATCAATTCCCCCTGTTGACCGGGTATAACATTGCGCATCGAGTCGCGAACAGGAGTAAACATGCAGAGGCAGCCTTGATCTATATTCAAAATTAGTGCTAGTTGACTCTGACCATTTCTTGATGACTTGCTCGGCCGTTGTTTATAACTTTTATCAGCCGCAGAGTGAAATATGCCGTCCGAGTCTGACTCCGATTCGGACTCATATTGAATGCCACTTTTACAAGTAGTAAATCTAAAATACGCAACATATTATACGGACATCTCAAGACAACTGCAATATATCATTCTGGTTCGAATCTGCTACCTGGGATAGGCTGACTCTTGCAACAGGGTAGATGCCAAATCAAGACCAATGTAACTTTCCATATGTGAACTGTACTTTGGTCTCGGCGCTGAAGGCTCCCATAAAAACAGATCGGTGTTCAATCTATTGAAAAGCAATTCATAAAGATGCTTAGACGGTATCTGGACAGAGACACATGGAAAGTTGATCTCCACTTGAATCTTAGAACCTCGAATGACTTCATCCATAAATTCTAGCATTTCTTCTCGGCTGCCTGGTATGATTAATTCTTCTCCTTCTCTGTTAATAACATTTTAGATCTTTTATTAACATTTTAGCTACTAGAATGATAAAGATGCTTTCATAGCAATGCTGTTCAGCAAGCCTTGTGCCAATGCGGCCCGCGACCCGCGGGCATAAATCAGGGCAAAATTTAAGGACTAATCACGTCATTTGAATTAAAGCGAAATAGTGAAAATTCTATTTCACGCAATTTCAATATAATCCTCTGTCGATCGCTGTTACTGTCTCCAGCCCATAACGCCCATAGCAATACGTGTGCGTGTGATGGACACATGCAACGTTGTTTATGCCCGAAATAAAATACACTGCTCGTACGGGCAAAGCTGAACAGCAGTGTATCATAGGAAATTATTAAGTAAATTTAGTTATTTCTATCAAGATGGTTAAATCCTTTAAAATATTTTGTTAGACCAACCAACCTGTGTTCCGAATCATCTCTGTCCCCCTGTCCATGGGATCTAGAATGGGGTGTATCGGATTCATGAATCACCCGGTTGGAACTGAACGGTGATGGTTGGTGCTTAGGCGTATTCTCTAAAGTTTCGTCTAGGCTTGAATCCGTTTCACCATCAGAACTATCTTCCAACTGACTGCTCAAACGCTGCGGATAAATCGTGATGACCACTCTAGCCCAGCCGAAGCCTTTGTTCACTTGCTGACAGGATGCATTGTTTTTTTCATCAGTAGTAACTTTGCCTATATTTATTGGCATGTCCGTGTCCGTTTCCACGTATGAAAGAAGCATTTTCCGGAATTGAACCTCGTGTTTTACCACGGAGTGAGGATGAATCTTCACGGTAGAATGTATTTGCGCATCTTTCAACTTCAAAATCATGTAATCCGTTCTTACCGATCTTTTCCACCACGGTGCCCGATTCATATCGTGCAGTGGTCTTAAATCTGGTATTGGAAACCTATTTTTAAATTATTGACCATTTAAATGTGTAACGTGTAAAAAATGTTCATACGCCTTCACTTCTCTACTCGCATATTACCTTAGTTTTATTGTACATTGTGTCGAAGATACATTTATAACAGCTGCGAAGTTTGATGACGTTGGATTTTCTACAGCTTGATAAAATAGAGTTTGTTGATTCTGAAAAATATTGTATTCAATAACGAAACAGTTTAAATGACAATGAAATGCAGTATTTCCTCCGTAGTATCGCTACTCTCTTAAAATCAAGTTTCATTTACGCGACATTATAGAAGAAATATTCTACAATATTGTGTACTTTATCACGACAAAACTCACGGTATTCTTGTTTTTTGATACCGGATTACAAACGCATATGGGTTGTGGATTAAGTAAAGCACATATCCTATCCACAATAGTTATGTCTACTTCGGTT
Source organism: Lasioglossum zephyrum (assembly GCA_028455615.1). Taxonomy (NCBI): domain Eukaryota; kingdom Metazoa; phylum Arthropoda; class Insecta; order Hymenoptera; family Halictidae; genus Lasioglossum; species Lasioglossum zephyrum. The sequence goes on along the minus strand of CM052324.1, from coordinate 176,363 downwards.
TTGCATGGCTCCAATTCAATGCTAAACATACATTGATATAGGTTTAATTAGACTAACTTAAATTGATTCTATAAATATAGATTAAAACTTACTCAATTTCTGTACAAGGATGCGTGTATTTCATTAATTGGGCATGTCTAGCGCTCTGAGCATCTTCCGCATATTTAAATTTCATTTTGAAATCTGTTTTATTGGTAAAACCATGATTCGTCGTCGAGTTCTCTTTTTTAAAATTAAGCAGTTCTACATATTCCGTCGGAGATGTTCCCGTAGAACTGGAACTGTTTGAATCAATTAAACATTCTACAATTTCTAAGCTAGCTAAAGTCAACGTTCCTGATATTATAGAAGACAATGTAGTAGTCTTTTCCCTTCCTTCCATTACTAGAGGTGCAGCAAGCAATCTGTAAGAAAACCATAATGACCGATTAAGATTATTAAGATTATTACGATTAAGATCGATGAGTTTTAATCCAATGTGTACAATTATTTGCACGCACCTAATGTGACTCAAGTGACAAGCGTCTAAGAGCAATTTAGAAGCCTTGTCGAAATCTTTATTTCCATATCCACCAGCTGCAAACAGTCCTAGCTGCTTGAAAAATTCATCTGCTGAATTTTTCATTTGTTGTATACTAGAACATGTTAGACCACCACCGTTGACACACGTCGTCAATATATCTTCGTGTAACAGAATTACAGCTATGGAAGATACTCTCACATGGAAATGAGAAGTTTCAGCAGAGGGGCCATTGTCAACACTATGTCTATGTTTGCGCTGCTTTGGTACATTCGAAGCCGAAGTTTTCGAGCTAATACTACTGGCAGATATGCTTCTGTCCATACTAGCATTACTGCTTGCGATAGAATCGCTCATCGTAGAAGATCCTGGTAACCGCATTGGTAAGAACTCATCCTCGTTATCCGACTCATCCAAAGATGCTGTTGACCAGCCCTGTGTGTGCCTTAAATCCTGCAATTTCATATTTATTTATTTCATAATTAATTTCTTGTACATTTTTAAATGTTCAATCATATATACTAATACCATAGTACGCAATCCTTGCGTTGGACATATTTGATGGATAAGTTCTCGTTCTACGCGATTGAAATCGCTGCCAGCCATAGGTTTTTCGGTGCATGTTCTTGGTGCAACGTTACTAATGTCTTCTAAGTCTGGAGACGCTAATCCATGTCCCAATTCCAATAAAACATGCATCTGTCGAGGGCTCAGGAACGAAGTAAAAGATCCCAGAGTTACTTCTAATTCTACCTAAAGTAATGAATATTTCTTTATTTTCTGTCACATACATTAAAACAAGGCATCAGCATGCAAAAACAGTCGTTGCTTAATTTCAATCATTTGACTGTACCTTTGGCCCTGAAACACCTTCCCCTTGCTTCAACTTCAATCTTATTTCTTGTCTGCCTGCCAACTTAGCAAACATTATAGGATTGGATCCGCTTAAGTTATTAAGAATATTTCCCTCTGGAGGAGTTTGGGTATTTTGAACAGGAGAGATTTGTGCTGAAGAAAATTGACCATCTGAATTCTGTAGCAAAAACATTCCACAACATTTTTTTCCAGGTTTTAAATTTTATGTACTTTTTGTTTAGACTAAAGCCTCAGAAGAAATATTACTTTAGAGTCTGGCGTGGAACCCCTACTCGTTGCTATTAAACTTCTAGAGAAAGTTCTCGCTCGAGATGGAAATTCATCTGTATAAAAAGACACACCCTCCACGTAGAAGCGTTTCGTAGTGAATGCTGACACAATATAACTCTTTGTCGCCTGACTGGGATCTAACGAAGTGCTACTCGGATCCAAGCCTGCTTCATCTGAATATTCCAGATTTTTTATGTACATTTCTATTGCAACTCCTGTGGAAGAATCTAGTGGCACATGTTCTAAACGTATTATGGTATCTATAAATCTCACTTTCACCCTGCATAAAACTGAAATAAAATTGTTACTAATAAAATGTATTTATTCTTTAAACTTTATCTATTATCTATTATACATCCGAATCCATACTTGAGTCTATTGTTTGTGCAAACAGTTCTATCCCTTCCAATGGCTGAGAATTCCCAGCATTACCAGCATCTTCTTGCAAGCATTCTTGTGCAAGCTGCATACTGGATGTCATCGAACTCCACATAGACTCGAACATCGAAGTTCCACTTTCTGTTCTTTGTCTAGGTTGAACGGTTAATCTGAGACTGGTTACCTCCACGTATGTCGCTTCGCTCAACAAAGCTGACCATGGTATACTCATGGACATCTCTGCTATAAAACCATCGATGAATTCCAATGGGAGATTTTGTTGTTCTCCCATTTCGTTCAGTGCCTATATTAACAAGAAAACATATAGAAAAAAAAACAAACCTTTTCATTCCCCTTAAAAGTGATATTGAACAAGAGAGATAGATGCCCTTTAAACGAGGAATGTAAAACACTTGTCATCTCTTTATCTTTGTCATTATTAAACAGAGGCTAACAAAGAGAAATGAAACAAAGGAAATGACAATACCTGCACATCAAGGCTGACATTGGTTACACGACCAGTTCCATTATAAAGATCTACAGAGAGCTGATCCAATGTCAACTTTTCCTCGAGAAATTGACCAAGATATCGTTGTAGAAGATATCTGCAGGCCCGTTTTTTAATCCCCTGTGACCAAGGCAAACATCCCAACCAAGACATTTTATCGTCGCGTTTGACAGTCCGAATCTAAGAAAGACGGGATCTTCGAGGGTTTGTCTCCCGTCATGCGTCTTATGTTAGGCCTGTTATTCGGGCACGGTGCATAAAAAACAATTTATCCACGTGAATTCCATCTTCCTAGCACGTGTCCAGCTTGGTACAATGATCCTTAACATAATACGATGATTCGGATGTAACGGGGGTTCTAGCTGCGTAATGTTTTCCTTTGGATACACTACAAACATTTACACAAACACATGCTGACGCGCGGGTAGAGTACAGTCGCGCCTGACTATCGGACAACACTGTGAAACGAAATGATACTGATTGACTGAAATCAGCTGACTTTCGGTAGAGACGCGCACTGATACTCGAATTTCCTAATTATTCCTTCGCATCCTGTATCAATATGCGATTTTAATAGCATTTCTAACACGAATGATACAGCAATTTCGTTACACTCGCTTATAAATCTATTTTTTCCTGTTTATCAACGAGAATTATTCATTTTGCCTCTCTGATCAGCAAAACAGTACGGAAACTTATAACTTTACGTGAATCAAATTCGTTCGTATCATATATATATATATCGTGTCATTGATCATTATTTTTACTTGGAATTTTCAAAGAAATTTTCTTCTATTCAACTATTGCTTCACCATACAAAATGTAGCGATATACATATAGCGTGATAGCGATTAATTTTTGTTTCACATGTAAGTGCACGTATACATATAAATATACTTATATATATATATATATATATATATATATATACACGTGTGTGTCGCGCGCGCGCGCGCGCGCGCGTGTGTGTATTTGACTGTTAAGAAAGTGTAAATGATTCATATTATCTGTCGAAACGTTAAATGTGTTTTCTATTCGAATACGCTTTGTTTCATTGCGAAAAAGTAAGTGTGTATACGCGTATAGATGTAAATAGTATTTATATTCTTTGCCTCTCATATCATTTTCTGCATTGAATATATACGCAGAATTCTTCTATAAATCATGAGAAAGTTCAATCGCAATAAGATTTTCGGAATTCAAGTGTACGCGTGACCGATGAAGTAGTTTTTATATTCACTCTTTCAACTGCTTTTATAGAATTATTTGACGTTCTATAATTTGAAAATTTATTTCGAAGGTAGGATACTTATTTGCGAAGTTTACCAGACTGGCCGAGCCAACCAATTTCACAACACACTAGCTTCTACATAAATACTAAGGTATTTGGGTATTTGTTACCAAGTTCCAATGTATTGGGCTCAGTCGAATTGTCATAGAAATTATTCAGTAGTTGATGAAAATTCCATTAATACGTAATTTTCGTCTATAAACGTGTTGCAGACAGACAATTTCCTCTGCTGATTGACAAAAATGGCTTTAACGAATGTATTATTACTCAGCCAGATATCTGGATATATTGTAGCCTTTATTTTATCACTTTGTATTATCATACCTATGGGTCTTCATCAAGATGAATTTAGGTATTTGCATCGAGTAAAAGAATTAACAATAGTTTCTGTGTGACACGTTGTCATTGTAACTTTCTTTTTCAGGGGGCATTGCTTATTATTTTCAACAGGAACATGGCAAGAATCGGATGGACAATTTGTTGTAAATTGGGCCTCGCAGGCTTATTGTCATTATACGATATTCGTTGGTTTGTTCTTACTTTTTACATCTGCAATACAAATCTATAGATTATCTGTATTAATGTATCGTGGAGAAGACAGCTCTTTCTTATCTGCCTTCATAGACGTTGTTAGCTCAATAGTTCTTACAACAGTAACTTTAATCGCTGCGATTATTGTCACACTTGGATTCATGACTTGGTGTCAAAATATGACGAAAAGGTTTCCATCGTGTGAATTAGCAGCTGGAAATGACATTGATAAAGCGGATGGTATAGATACGTCTGGTTTTCATATAGAATTGGGTGCTGCTCAGTTCGGAACATGGACCAGCTTGTCTATTTGGGTTGGTTTGTCAGTTTTTGCAGTCTTAAAATTATTACGCTATCATCAGTTGGAGAATATGAAGGTTTCCATGTATAGGGAAAGGCAAAGATTGATAGAAGCGGCCAGAAGTAATGAAATCCAAGAAATAAATTAGGAGTATAGGGATATTAAGGAAATATTTGAAAATAATAAATAAAAATGCCAATGTCTCGATTATATTGAAGCTTTCTTTAAAGAAATGTTTGTACACTGTAAAATCAGTTTTACATACTCGCAGTGTCTAATTTATAGAATTGATATGACATAGTTTGATTTATTACAATTTTATATTAAAAGAAATGAAACAATAAATAAGTTAAGTATAAGTTTCTTACGGTTAGAAGAAGTATAGTAAAATGAGTTTATCTTCGTTGAAATTATAAGTTGTTATTTAGTTTATAAATTTTACACATATCAAGACTGGATAATATTGCGATTTACATGCTTTGTAGTTGGCATGAATATATATAGGATCGTCATTTGTAACTTAACTAACTTTCTTTAGCTTTAGCAAATATTGGCAAATATTAAATGTAAAGTATTTTCATCATATTGTAGCCTTTGCCACCTGTTTATACAGCATATAAGAGTAGGAAAAGCATAATACAACATAGTTTATGCATTGCAATTAACATAGTCACCTTTAATGGAGAAAGATAGTATTGTACATTTTATAAATATATGTGTATATTTATATATAAAAATATTGAGTGTATATAATGTAACGTTAAAAATAACATTACTTAAATATATTTTGTAAATATATATGTAACATATTCTTATAACACACGAGTAACATAAGTGTGCATACTAAATCTGCAAATAATAATTCAAGTGACATAACAGAGAGAGTTTAAACGTTTAATACTTCTTTACACATTCCGAGACTATTTCTACGAGTCCCTACGGGACACCGCCTTTTAGGTGGATCAACTATCATAAACTGTTCGATATCTGCTGGTACACATTCTACACCAAAAGTAGTTTCATTTATACCCAGTACTCCCTTTGGAGCGCATGGACCACCTATTGTTCTCAGAGGATAACATACATTATCGTATTGTACCACACCATCTTCTAAGCATGGGTTTTTTACACATCGTGGTGTTGCCTCATTTGCAGGCAATACTACATAATGTTGAGGTGAACAAGGTCCTTGTCTGTAAGCCGCGTAACAACTGTTGTTTAGAGGAAAATATAAATATGTGGGTTTACAATCGCATATCCATACACTTGTATTTCCATATCCAGGATAAAGATACATATTTTCAGGACATTGACCTGATGCATCTAATGGTACACGTTCTGTTATCTAAAAAAGACAAACGTATCAAGTATTTTCTATTACTGTGCGTGACACGAATTAAATTATTATTTATATACAATTACCATTCCGCTGGTGCTACTAATAGGAGGTATATCATCATCTTTTGGAAATACAATATCTTGACAAGATATATTATTCCATATAACCAATGTAACACAAAGAACTATCCACTTCATTTTATTAATTCAATGGTACTTATGTAATTGTTAAAATATGAAATTGTGACGAATTATTTTTCTTGAAAACAGGTTATTTAAGTTGTAATTTGATATGACAGTTAACTTGCATTATTGGATGTGACTATCCAAGTACAATGTACTGGAGGTGCAGATATAACTATACTTTGCTGTACCTAATACAGTGTATGTACTTTTCATTGAATGACCTCCTGGCTGCCCCTGAGATTTCAAGGTCAGCCATAGTTGAAAATAAGAGTATTAAAATCATTACCCAATCACTACTGAGTACTAAAATCATTAACCAATAGCTACCTTCAATTACTGTCGGATGTATTGATATGTAAGTAGAGGGAGGAAATTTCCTCTCTGCTACATATAATTGAATGTAAGGAGTATTACGAATATAAAAAATATTAATAATAAACATTATTAATACAATAACGAAGTATATTTTCTATATAATAAAATTCATATTAATGTACATTAATAAAGGAACAATATGTCTATTGTACCTCAGTCTTGGAATCCTTAGTTTTTTAATGATTACTGTTATTACAATCATGATTTTCTTGTTCTTCGAATACATAATTATTGTAAATTGATTTAATATCAGTTACATTCGATGTAAATATGCTCTCCTCAAATTCTGGCCAGGAACGAAATTCTAAATAAAGGTCGTGTATCTGTTCGATGTTCAAATCACGGTATTGAGTGAATAGATTCAAATTCATAGCTATCAGCCGCACACCGCAACCTGGTATTAATTTTCTGAAAGAATTAATTAGTTGCACATATGATTTAATCCGTATCGAATACTTACTACAATTGTAGCAACATAATTACTTACTCCATTGAAGGTATCACTCGAACAGTTGGTTTATATAAATTATGTCTAACAAAATACCAAAAGTATAGCAAATCTTCTTTTCCATGACTCAATATACGAGTCGTTCTTTTTGGTTCAATTTTTACAACATACAAATAGGATAAATCTTCATCGGATGTATATTGTTCTACTCTTGTCGATAAGTGTTTTTGTACATGTTTAGTTAGTTTCTTTTTGATTTTTCCTTTGTTCCATGGTATGAATGCTTTCCTATCTATTTTCCCAAAAATGTGATAATCAAATATTGTTTGAAACATAATACTACTAGATCGCATTACTGGGGAAGTAAATTTCTAAAAATTAAACATTAATAGTTAAAAATATTGTAAGAAGATTCTATAATTATAATTTTTAAGAAGATTCTATACTAACATTCCATACAGACGGCGGTATAGCAAGATAAAATATAGGTCGCCCATATGACATAAAGCATGATTGAAATACTGTGCTTAATATTAAATGCCTCAGGAACGATACCTTGTTTGTTGCACCAATTATTTGCATACAACTTTCCTCGCTCCACTGTTTACGTTGTACATTGTTCAATAGATCATATGTATTCTGAGTGTGATTGATATTATCTATATGCATCGATTTCGATATAGTATAAAGATCTGCTTTCTGCAGACTTAATTTATTAGGGAATTCACTACACAATTTATTTAAAATATCAGTGAACCTTATTTCCTTTTCGTACATATGAACAAACGGAATACCAATCTCGAGCAATTGCTGGGTTGTAAAACCCAAACCAGGATTCAATTCTATTACGTGCGATGTGTTTTTTAACAAATCATCTTTAATTAACGAGACAAATTGCACAGCTACTGTTTTATCAATTAGGTATAAGTCCGTTGCAGTTGTACTCACTGATACATACTGTTGTGGAATATTATATGTACGTCCTAGATGAATCCTTTCTATATATTCAAGGAGAATATTTTTTTTACATGATACGTTTTCGTTTAGATGTCGTACCAATTGTGTTGAATTTGTTTCCAGCTTAATTCTCGATAAACCAAAAAAATTATTATTATTATTATTATAAAATTTTCGCAGTTGTAACATGAAATTACGCGATGATAATAACAAATGTTTCGGTGTCATCCTTGACGTGTTCGATTAATGTTTCACTTTTACTGAAAGTATACATATGTAAAATTTATGTAGATGTTGATAGATACGTGTAAGGTTAGATTATTAAACATTCTTTTGTAAGTACTTAATGCAACAAGTATTTCGAATGAATTTATTTTCAATAAATTATATCATATTACACTGTATTATTAATAAATTATCATTAACCTTTATCGCTTTTTAAACTAGTTAATTCATTACCATTCTTTATAAATACACTCTACGTATCTATGTACATACATATACGTATAATAAGTATATATATAAGTACATAAGTACTAATATGAACGAAATTGTGCCCCCTATGCTAAAAAATAAATTGACACACATATATTTATACACGTATACGAATACAAAGCTAATTTGGTATTTGAAATATTATTTCATTGTATTATTTTACTGCGGAAAATTATTTTCTTCATTGATAGTATACAATATGTTTACTATATAGTCATCTTCACAATAAATTACACAGAACATGTATTTATATTTTACTTTGCTATAACATTACATACACGCGGTTATTGACACGTTGATTTTAACTAGCATTACTAAAACTTTGAAGGATTCTCTCTTCTGTACGTATATTTCTATTGCGTTATTTATTAATATATATACATCGTCTTATATATATATATTTACATAAAAAATTTTACTGGTATATTAAATATATATATATATACAAACAGCTGTTTGTGTATAAGTTAGTGAATTGTGTTGATATATGAATTATTATTATTAATGGTAATGTCAATTTTACAATATAAAAGTACGACATAACGTTTTAAGAATGATCTATACATTTTTTATGATTTTATACGAGATATGAAATGAACAAAAGTAAACTCAATTAAATCGTATAAATTTTTCTTTTCTAAATGTATATAGTTATATATGAATAATGAATATCTACAATATTCAATATTAAATTGTATTAGTGATTCATCTTTGAAGTTTTTATGTATTACGATAAGAAATCATTAAAGTAACAATGCGGAACTTTAAAAAAGTTAATTGCTAAAGTTTACAACTTTCATGTGTATGTATTACTTAATACAACCTTGAAAAATGATAGTGCTGTTCTTATAATGTTTTTGTAGCTAGAACCAGAATGAATACATACAAGTACACAACATATTGAAAGTGTTCATAAGGTATAGTTTCTCCGATCATCAAATAACAGTGTCAATATCTACTGTTGTTAACAGGAAAATTTGAGACATGGCTCAGTCCGCATCTTTAATATCACGTATAGTGGCATCTTCTGTATTTGCTACTGCAAAAGCAGGTAAAATTATAAGAGATATTATGAGTCATGGAGGTCTAAACATAGTAGAAAAAGGCAAGAATGATTTACAAACTGAAGCTGATCGTTGTGCTCAAAGGTGTATTATTGCCTCGCTAAGCTCTCAATTTCCAAATGTTACTATTATTGGCGAAGAGGAAGCATCAAACTGTGATGTACCATTCGATTGGATGGTGTCAGAGGTGGATCAAGAAATATTAAAACTGAAAGTACCAGCACATCTGCAAAATATTGATCCTAAAGATGTGTGTGTTTGGGTAGATCCATTAGACGGTATGCGTGCATTTCAATTAACACATATAAAGAAGGCGAATGTTACAGCTTGTTAGATATGTATACATAAAAATTAAATAAAATTTCAGGAACATCAGAATATACACAAGGACTTGTAGAACATGTTACAGTCTTAGTAGGAGTGGCAATTGGAGAAAAACCAATTGGAGGAGTAATACATCAGCCATATTATAAAAATAGCGATAGTAGTATATTGGGACGAACTATATGGGGCATTAACGGTGTAGGATTTGGTGGTTTCTCGCCAGTAGCACCTATAGGTGGGAAGAGAATAATTACGACTTCACGGTAAACTTTGGCTTCACCATCATTAAAACTGTGCTTCATTGTGATTAATAGCAACAAATGTTACATATCTTTTCAGTTCGCATTCAAATAATAATGTTCAAGCAGCTGTGAATGCTTTACATGCTGATGAAATTTTACGTGTTGGTGGTGCAGGGTACAAGGTAAGAATATTTGTAAAATTAATAGACTCAAGTTTATCAGAATGGTTATTTTTATTTTTATTTTGATCATAGGTATTACTTTTATTGGAGGGAAAAGCTAATGCTTGTGTATTTGCAAGTAGAGGTTACAAAAAATGGGACACCTGTGCACCCGAGGCTGTTCTTCGTGCTGTTGGAGGCACTTTAACCGATTGTTTCGGAGAATTTTATTCGTATAATGCAACGACGTTATTATCAAATGAAACGGGTGTATTAGCTACTGCTCCTGGTGAGGATCATCAATGGTATTTAAGTCAAATACCAGACGAAGTAAAAGTATCGTTAAAACAGTAATGTACGTAGTTTGATTTTCATTATGAGAGATTAAACTTATGGGTTTATGCATTTTTATTCAATATAAAGTATTCCAGTATACGGAATTAGAGCAAAACGGTTTTGGGATTATATTTTATAAAGATTTCAACTGTACACACAATTCAAAACAAATTGAACAATGTCTCTTACGTCTCAACGTTTTAAAATAAATATAAAAATAAAGCAATAGAAGATTAAAAAGTTGCAATGTTTACTCATAATACCAAGTCTTTACAATTTTGATTTAAACATATCGCGTAATGATCGACGTAGTATTTTACCTGACGCAGTTTTAGGAATACTATCAACGAATTTGATGCCACCCCGCAGTCGTTTGTGACTCGATGCGCGTGCTGTAACAGTTTTCATCAGTACAAAATAAAGGTATTCATTCGGCTGAGTTTTAATACTTACCATTTACGAATTTAACAATGTCCTCAGTTCTAATGTCAGATCCATCTTGTTTAACTATAAAAGCAGCTGGTAATTCGCCTGCTTCTTCATTTGGTATTCCAATCACTGCTGCATCTTTAACTCCAGGACATGTTAATAGTAATGCTTCTAGTTCAGCTGGTGGAACTTGATATCCTTTGTACTTAATAAGTTCTTTTAAGCGATCTACTATATAGAAATAATACTGTTCATCGTAATACCCTATATCTCCTGAATGTAACCAGCCATCTTTATCAATTGTGGCTTTTGTAGCTTTCTCATCATTGTAGTATCCTTTCATTATCAAATCTCCTTTGAAGTATAATTCTCCAATCTCGTGTGGCCCTAAAGGTTCGCTCGATTCGTTCCTATTTATTGGCATTACCTTAGCTAAATATAAATATAAATATAATGCAAATATTAAGGTAACATCATGGAAAAAAGTACATCTATCGTATTACCTGAAATTCCAGGAACTAGTATGCCTACACTTCCATATTTTGCACTATTATTTGGCGATATAAGTACAGCCAGAGTAGTTTCTGTTAATCCATACCCTTGTTTGATGTTTCTCATGTTTAATCTTTTGGCAACTACCTTTGCAATATTTTCGGACAAATGTGCTGCTCCACACCTGATCAAATAGAAGCAATTACTAATTACTGAAATTTAATAACGGAACTTACAGTTAGAAATGGAGACTTACCAAATATCCTTAACACTGGACAAATCATATTTATCCACAATAGGATGCTTTGCCAGGAATACCATAAGGGGTGGTACAAGAGTTATGTACTCGATTCTATACTTTTCTATAGTTCGTAGAAAGATAGTTTCCTCGAAACGTGATAAAATGACACTCTTATTTCCAAATGCAAGTCTTACGAGAAGTACAGAGAAAGAATATGCATGGAAAAATGGTAACAAAGCTAATGTTATTACATTAGTATTTAAAATCTCAGGTGTTGAAACTGCAAGACATCTTACTACTGCTAATAAATTCTTGTTTGTTAACATTACTCCCTTTGGTAAACCCGTTGTGCCACTAGAGTACGGAATGACTGCTACATGATCATTATCAACGGGACAAGCATGGAAGTTACTACCGACAATTATGTCCAATATTAAATTTTTCATGCTGGGAAACTTATTATCGTGCGATTCCATTAACATTATTAGCTTTGGCGACCAGCATAATTCAGGATAAATTTTGATCATGTTCATGGCGCCGACTTTTGATACAAAAATGTACTTTGGCTTTGTAATGCTTAATGCATATTTTAATTCTCTTTCTGAATAGAGTGGATTCAATGGACTGACGGTAACACCTAGATAGAATGCAGCACACATTGGTATACAAAATTCTGCATTGTTCTCGCTGCATATAGCAATACAATCGTTTTTCTTTAATCCCTGTTTATCGAGAACAATTGCTAGCTTCCGACTGTCATCCAAAATCTCCTTAAATGTTTGTTCTTTTCCTGTATGAGCATCTACCTAAAAGTTTTCAAGTTTTTTAATAAAAATATGGTAGTAATTTATTTATACAAGCGATAAAAATAGCATTTAAATTATTTACTTGTGCTACCCAAGATCTATGAATGTTCAGTTGATTTAAAAGTAATTGTCCTATAGACAAATTTTTAAATTGTGGAATTGTATCAGCTGGTCCACGTAAGATATTTTTCTGTTGCATTTTGAAAATATATTTTACTGTACAGTTCACTGAAAAAGAATATATTTTATTCTCCATTTCTGCAGTATGAAATTATACATATATTTCTGGATAGATTCAAGATATTAATTATTTGTGATCGGAGAAGTAAGCTATTAAACGATTAGATTTTTTTATAGAATTAATTGTTAGTTGTTATACTGTCGTTCCTTATTTCTAGAAAATTATCGATGTATTTACCGAAACACAATTCTGTTTTTTTTTTTAAACTAACGAATAAAAATAAATAATTCTTTAAAAGCAACATACCGTGTCAATTTACCCGTAATTATGGGTGTGTTATAATAATATACGCGTGATAGTTATATAGAAGACCGGCAAATTAATGGGGGGAGTAGGTATTTCAAGTATTTCACAAAGTACGCGACGTAAATTCTTTCATATCATAATTGTATCTAACATCGTTCTCACAACAATCAACACAAACATACCACTTCAAACTTATTAATAATATTGTATCTACATTTATTTTACACCGTCATAATTTATATCATTTTTTATTTAGAAATTTGAAGCGTCAATGCGTTAGTTGTGGCACAGATTAGGTATAAGGATAGACCTATCATCCAATGTACTTTTGCGGTCCACTTTCCGGGGGCCAGGTAACCCTATTAGCATTTTCATTTCATGCAATTTAGACAAATTTAGACGAGTTTTAGTGATGGGCACCACCGATTAAATTCAACTATCGACTAATTATTATTTAGTTGCTACATACTATTGAATATTTAGTCGATTGAAATTATTATTATTATTATTTATTCCCATAAGTGCAAAATATAAGTATTGTTATTTAATAATTGTATAATATTTCTAGTATAATAATTGTTATTAATTATAGATTATGGATAATCCATAATCTAGATTATGCATAGAAAATATAACCAGAAAGTATAACCATAAACTAATCACACAGCACAACTCACGATGGTAAACATCGGCCGTATTGGTCCGTATGCAGGGTCCACTCGATAGCTGCAGCTATAAATATTATGGCACGACATAAAGTATTAGCATTACGATTACAGTCCACTGTTTATATTATAATTAATTTGAAGTAAAGAATGTATTTCTCTTTTCAGATGAAACTGATGTTACAGGAGAATTCTGCATGGGCAGCAAAAGCAGTGGGACTGCAATGATTATCAAGGAATTCGACGAGATTTTCGGAGAAGGAAGTGCTACAGAGAAAGATAAGAAGGTCACGTTGTTAATAAATAAAATTATTGTACTTTCGTATTTTTTAAAATTATCTACAATTGTAAATATATTCGAACAGTTGCGCCGCGAACGGCGATCTTCGGAACTACAATTCAGCCTCCGTACAGCGCCATTCCGCGTAGTGGCGGAACGCTCAAACTGTTAGCCGGACATCTTGGTTATCGATAGTCGGTAACATTTGGCTAACAGTTTGAGCGTTCCGCCACTACACAGAATGGCGCTGTACGGAGGCTGGATTGTAGTTCCGAAGATCGCCGTTCGCGGCGCAACTGTTATATCATATAATGTATGGTCTAAAGTTCTAACTCTATGATTCACTCTATGATTCTTCGGCCAATGCCGATCCCCTACCAGCATGCACTGTCACTATTGGTCGAACGGTCTTGGAGGTATGCACTTAGAACCAATGGTAGAACGTATATAGTTTCCCTAGTTAGCATATGACTCATGCACCAACGCACATGGAGATGTTTTTTAATTATTTTATTAGTTGGCTACTCGGTAACTTTTGAGGGCAGAAACAAAAAATGGGCACGATGAGAAGATAAAAGTTTATCGTCCACGTCAATGTCACCAGACAGGGGGGGAAATTGAGGGGACAAAGTTACCCTCTCTCCGCCATTACTGGCCATTACCGGAACAGTTACGACTGGTTACGACGCAGACGCAGACGCAAAACGAATTGGGTGCGCGCAATGCGTCACGTGACCGGTCCGTAGCGGAAGCGTGAAGATGCTCCCCGCGGGAAATGGGGGAATGGCGTCGTAGGAGGGATAAGATAAAGTGGGAGAAAAGTGTTAATCTGGCGACACTGTTCTGCGTACGAAATGATGGCCTATATAGACAAAATATCTTTGAAACAATTCTTCGGCCAATAGCGACAATGCGTACGATAATAAGGGGTCGCTGTTGGCTAAAAAATTGTCTTATAATTAGTGTTAGAACGAATACTTTGCCTAGTCATCATCTGGCGCGCGCACGGTAGATGTTTTCCAACTATTTTCTATTGGTTGGCAACTCGATGAGTTTTAAGAAAAAAATGGGCACTATCGGATGCGCGCTAACAAACACGAGAAGGAAAACTACTAACAAAGAAAGATTCGGCATCGTTGAAATTTTCAATAGAATTGAATTATTATAAAGTTGCTAGATACGCAGAGGAATCTGCGAACTTAGTTTTTTCCATGTTGGTCAGAAATAATTATTGTAGAGGTCGCGGTAGTCATATCCGATATGTAGTGATAGAAGTTCACATTTGGAGCAAGGAAGAGAGAAAAAGAGGAGAATATTGCGTTTGATTTGAGGTCTGCTATATAATTTAGTGAAATTAATAGAGTTAATCCGATAGATTTGGCGTTGAAACTCGAAATGTTTTCATCTGAAATGGTGATTTGATAAAACGAATTCGTTGTTATCGAAGAATTTGTCAGAAATAGTTATTGTGTGCAGCCCTCTGGTAACGAATTCGAGTGAAGACGTCGCCACAGTCGCCGCAATTGCAACGGGAGTTTGGCGGGCAACGTAGCGACGATTGGCCAGTCTTCCCTCTTGTAGTCGATGGTCACCGCAATCATCCGGCTGAGTATCGGTTCGAGTTTTCCCAGGAAAACACTACTTCTCGCGGACCCATTGTTCCCGACGCGTCGGCGAAGCCCAACGGAAGGAGGATTCATTGTGCATATACATCAAGCACTTTAAGGTAAGTCGCTTTACCGGCACCGAGTAACTACGCTGCGCGCCGTAATGATTCCGACTCCGCGGTTCTTTCCGTGCAATTCCACACGTGGTCCTCGACTTGTTCGGTAGAATTTCTCGTTACGGAATAAATGAATATTCGCTTCCGTTCGCCTATTCCGTTGAGAAAATTTCGTTTTGTCGTTCGACGCGGCTCGCCGCGTTTTCCTCTGCATGTATACCTCGCCCATGGCCAATCTTTCCTTCGGCCAGGCAAAAAAAGCGCAGTACGGCGTCAGTCTTGGATGCCATCTTCGCGCCGTGGCGTACTTGCGTACCACCACTGCAAAGTGGGGGCGATAGAGCCACGTTGTATGATGGACGGCATTTCTTCGAGGGTTTTACGGAAAAAATAATATCGAGCGGATATTTATTCGTTCGTAAAATATCGGTGCGCTCGCCGGAATCGCCGAAATCGGAAATGGTGTCCGTCGTATATGACGCTTACCACGGACACGTGTATTCTATGTACTCCCCGAGAATGGACGGATGCACGATGCCATTTTATCCTGTTATTCAAAATAGCTTCTATTTCGTCAGATTCCTTCTCCTTATGTTAATTCTATATGAAGAATTTCTGTTATTTTTTAAAACAAATTAGAATGAGAATAATCTCCATCCTGTTTCTTCCGATTCTCCGAATTACTCGTATAATTCGCCTTTTATATCCAACTTTTTTTTTTATATATTGCTTCTAGTCCATCTTTTTTTCTATAAAACTTTTCGAAATTACTTCTCTTCGAATAATAGTTTTAATAATTATAATAATTTCAACGTATAAAACATTTTGCGTATTATGTATTATTCTAATATTTATAATAACGATATGTAATCTATTTCCCGAAAAATTGAAATATTTCATTTATTTAATTTTAACTTAACGATGTCTTTGTTTGTATAGATTCAAACATAGATTTGTTATTTTATATCCTAGTTATCCATGGAATTTGATTATAGTTCTATTATATAATAATTTAATTAGAGGACTTGCATTGTATTTTGCATAAAAGTAATGCGAATAAAATGTAATTTTTCGAAAAACTCCAAAATTTATATCTCTACAAATGTGTACTCGTACTGTGTACAAGAGATCGGTCACTTACTTTTGCAGATTTATCAAACATGAGTTCGAGCGCATGTTACAAGTGTAACCGGATGGGCCACTACGCTCGGGAGTGCCCTCAAGGTGGCGGTGCCGGTGCTAGAAGCGACCGTGGACGTGAACGAGAAGGTGGTTTCGTACGGGGCCGAGACAAATGCTACAAGTGTAACCAATTTGGACACTTTGCGCGTGAATGCAAAGAAGACCAAGACCTTTGCTACCGCTGCAACGGTGTTGGACATATTGCGAAAGACTGCCAACAGGTTATTGAGAATTTAATTTTTCTTGTTGTTGTTATACATGCATATTTTCAAATACTTTCTGTAACTGAGTACGCAACGAGATTTGACCGAAAACGGTGGTATCAAAGCATCATGTTGTATTATGCTATATCATAACCACGAGTATTTTGAACAGGGTCCTGAAATGAGCTGTTTCAACTGCAACAAGACTGGTCATATTGCGCGTAGCTGCCCCGAGGGTGGCAATGATTCTGGACGCTTTGCCATGCAGAGTTGCTACAATTGTAACAAGACAGGTCATATCGCTCGCAACTGTACCGAGGCTGGTGGAAAAACGTGCTACATTTGTGGCAAAACTGGTCACATAAGCCGTGATTGTGATCAGGATGACAGGAAGTAGGATATAACCGGAATCCGTGCCGCTCGCTTAACGATAAGCCGTTTACCGTCGCGCGCGCTACTACCGGGAATTGTAGCTAGGTAGGGATGTGCGAACGTATGTCTCTCGTTGATGCGTATAATCGCTAAAAAACGCGTTTCGTCATAATCGTTCGAATTTCAATCTCTCCATGCCCAAGCCCAACTCCCGGAAGCCCATTTTATTCCTAGTTTCTTTCCCCTCTAAACATCGTTGTTCTCTCTTCGCAAGGGTTTTTTCTTATGATGTCTTTGTTTTTATTGCTGTTACACTACACCATACATGCGCGCGCGCGCACAAAGTACATTTACACATAGGACACATTCAAGCATTACATGAATACACACTATTACAATGTAATAATATTATAAACATTCGATTGAATTAGAGTAGAGACATGAATCCTCTGTCCCCTGACCTTCAAACTATCTCGTACGCGCATTATTTTGTGATGCAAGATGTATGGATTCTTAATATATTTTCTGAGAAGAAAAACCGTTCAATAATAAGATCGACATTCATAACATTATATTTCGTCAGGTTAACTGACAATAATATTATTGCGTTCGTTAGTGGTTCACATTGAAACAACACGATGATGAAATTAACGAGACAATTAATAATTACATTTTTTGTACCGGAGAGGGATACAATAATTAAGAAAAAATTGCAGGTCAAAGAGATTATTACGTTCATTTCTCACATCCACGCATCTTGTATCCGGTCCTCCCTCTCGAACTCTCTAGCAACTCAAGAAACAAAAAATTAAGAAATTCAGAATTAATGGGAAAGGAAATGAACATGCCGGCCCTGAATACATATAAATAAGGTTTAGTAACGCCAATTTTTTCATGTGTAAGGATGTAATCGAGGATCATTGAATCATTACTTTTATATAACGAACCTAGTTTCAGATCTCTGAAAAACCTGTACAATTGTGAGATTGTCAGTGTTTACGAGTTTATATACAGTTATACTTGGTCTATATACTAGATTCTGATAAACTAGGACATAAGTGTGCTTTTTCTGTCAGATTCTTCAAGTGAAAATGAATATGAGTACTGGGTATGATCGTCAGTGGTTACTACACGTATATATGTATATATACATATAAACACAGAAGTCTATGCAAGTTTGCATATTTTGTACGTAAAAATCATAATTATTGTATTGAGCGTCACCATTGTTCATACCGTTAACGATTACTACGGACTTGAAAAGGATGCGGTTGCATTTCACCTTACTATATCCTTACACATTGCGAAATGTTTCGTTACTAGGTATATGTATATATATATATATGCACATATGTGTATACATATATACATACATATGTGCAGGAGCTGTATTTTGTACTGTAAAAAGCTAGCTGTACTCTGGTCGTTGCTGGTGACTAATTCTAATAATCCTTTTATTTATACATCACAGAAAAACAGTACGGAGTTATATTTTCATGTATAAAGTACTGCACTAATTTTCTTTTTTTATATATAAGTTCTAGAATGAAAAATTTTAGATACGATTTGTCTAGCATTTTTTGTCGTACGTCTGCCAAAAATCATGAAGTAAATGAAAAAAATGAAACAAGTGTAGCGCATTTAAAAGTCTCGAATATCTTTCTCCGAATATCGCGTGGTTGTAGGAGATTATTAGGTTTACTACAAGTACAAAGATGTGCTATGTTTTTCTAACAAACAAAAAAAAAAAGAGAGAGAGAGAGAAAAGAAGTGAAGAAGGTGGAAAAAGAGAGCACGAACAAGTCTACTTTAATAGGAAGCAAAATAGACTGCAACAAATTTTACGGTAACGTCGCGCTTATAAATAATGAGAGCAGTTGTTGGGTGTAAATTAAACGATGTCCCTGAATACTTTGTGTGACTCGTTCCACCGAGCGAGTGATTAAATTTAAATTAACAAGATCGTTCACGAGATCTTTGTTCAGTCTAGGTAGATTGTGTGTGCACACGTTATGCATGTGTTAATCCATGTCTCACTATTCAAAATAATATTCTTTCCCATATGATTCGACGGATCACGGATTTCTGCATGCAAAACCTGTACACGGTACACACTGATACTTTTACCAGCAGCGACAATGTGTATTAATGTTCAGAAGCCAGGCGTGCCTGACTTGATGGAACTGAAAGCGCCTTGCGCGTCGTATTGTGTAGTACAGGTGTCCTGCAACAATTTTATACACTTAACTGTTCGGGACTTAAACCGATCTCATACATGATTTTGGTAGTAGCAATCAGTGCGCTAGTGCGTCTGACGAGATTTGGAGGATCAAAAATTGTGTATTTCGCTAATGAACCGCAACCTTTGGTGCTCTCATTCGAATTAATTGGGACTTGATATGTGAAGATCAGGAATCCGTGTAAACAATTCTCCTTTGTTTCACTGACCAATATGTTGTATAGTTTGAATACATGCGTGTACACGGATACATGATTTTATCATGTAAGAGACACGATGTCTTACTGTGTAGGATATTGGAAGGACAAACAACATAAACTCGATGAGTACGCGATTCAGTTGCGAGGTTCATTTATAATGGGCACCGGAGGTTCAGACGAGCATATAAAAAAAAAAAATGAGTGCGATAGGGCACCTGCGCTTTTGTCTCTGCTACAAGACTTACGTACGAACATTGTAAAGAATACGACTGTTACAGTGTATGAATTAATTCGATTGGTGTATAACCGATCACAGCTCGACTTATA
>CM052324.1:0-155616 GCA_028455615.1 Lasioglossum zephyrum | reverse complement strand
CCAAGTTACCCGATCTTCGTACTCGACTGAGGCTGACTGAGGCCTTCGGAGGCTAAAATCGTCGCGCATGCGCGAAAAAAAGCGCCAAGTCTGGCAGCTCTGCAGCAGACATCCTAAACGCGACATAGCTGCCCGGTGCAGCCGTGGTTATCTGAGTTGTGTGGCAGTTGTGTGGTGTTTAGATATTCACGCTTTATATTATTAAAAAATGGTATATTTAGAAATTACTTTATGACAAAAAAAGTATCTTAATACTAGAACTGTTTGTTAAATATATAATATCTTTTTCAGTTACCATTATCGTTGTTAAGAACAGCACAAAATCATCCCATGGTATGTTTTTAGTTTCCGAAATAGGAGCATATTTTCATTGTATGAACATATATCTGTATAAATAACTCGATGTGATATTTTACAGCTTGTCGAGCTGAAAAATGGAGAAACCTATAACGGACATTTAGTTAGCTGTGATAGTTGGATGAACATAAACCTCAGAGAGGTTATATGCACGTCCAGGGTATAGTATAATTATTTTCTAAACTGGTAATGTTACAATGAAAAGTAAGAAGAAATATAATCAAAATTTGATTGCTTATATTTTAATTTTCGATGATTATTACAAGTAAATGGTCTACGAACAAGTCTCGTGAAATCCTTATATATTTTCAAGTTTCCAACAAAGACTTTGAATGCCAAACTAATGTTTATAAGAGTATTTAAATTTTCTTAGAGGAATGGTATATAAATCACATGCATATAGTACAAACAATAAAAAAGATCATGCACATATATAAGTCTTACAAAATAGACTTATAAACAGACATATTGTAGATCTGCGTGTGTGCAATGTGTCTTCGAAAAATTTTTAAGTAAGAATATATAATTAAAACTTTTCTAGAACTCATTCTTTTTAATCTCAGTATAAGAAACATTAACAACATAAATTAATATTCAATATTTACAGATCAACTCGTAAAAGTTTTACAAACATTTACTCTAATAATTTACATAATATGTGATTTAGGATGGCGACAAATTTTGGAGAATGCCAGAATGTTACATTAGGGGCAGTACAATTAAGTATCTGAGAATACCTGATGAAGTTATAGATATGGTAAAAGAAGATGTTCAAATGAAATCACGGGGTCGTGGAGAAATGAAAGGAAGAGGACAAAGTCAGAGAGGACGCGGAAGCGGAAGAGGTATAACTGCTGTTCTATACAATTCTGCTTGGTTTATTCTATGCATAGTCTTACTTTGTTATTTCTTATAGGTACTTTTGGTCGAGGTGGAAGAGGACCTGCACCTCTTGGTCGGGGTGGAGGTAATCCTGGTGGAAATAAACCACAAAATAAAGCAAGGACTAAATAAAACTAAATTGTATTACTTTTTTACTATAATTTAATTAATTAACAGATATATTTTTGGGTTGTTTATTTGTACATCCTCAAAAACAAAAAGACGAATTCATTGTAAACTACTGTCCGTAGCTGTAAAGATGGCACAAGAACAAAAGACTCTACCGCAGTGCTTCCCAAACCTTTCTTTCCCGTGTCGCACCTATTATATACACTACTGTGCAAAAGACAGAAGCACCCAGTATAATTATATGATATAATGACAAATAATATCTTTCTGTAGAAATTGTATTGTACAATGATTGATTTATTGCAATTGAAGTATTAAATAATCCGCGATAACACATATTCTCAAAACTATTCAATTAAACAGTGGACTCCTTTTTCAAAACTTACTCCATTCTTATTTATCATATTTATTTATTAATTATCATATTAATATTAATTAAATATTAATATGATTCATTAAAATATTAATTATCATATTTATTAATTATCTCACAACGCCCGGTTTGGGAAGCACTGATCTACCTGTCCATAATTTGATTCACGGATATTGTCACTTTCCGGCAATTCCGGTTATCTTTACAGTCTGCATCAGTGGTCTGCATACGATCACCGTAGCACTTACCACTGTCACAGATAGGTAACCTTATGATGTTTACTTTAGTTTAGCGCGGGCGCCGATAGACGTCGTTGTGTAGCTTAATTTGCTGTGTGTGTGTGCACGTCAGTGCGTACGTGTGTGTAATAAATGATTTTTTGATTTTGGATTAATCCATAGTTAATTCCGCGCAGAGAAAATTTTCGCAAAGGAAAAAGTTACTTCAAATGACCTCAGTGATCACGCCCCTTTCAAGGAAATATAACATTTTTGCCATACCTTGTATACATAACGGATTTACTTATTGGTGCATGCGCACTGGAAGTTTTCAGTGTGAACAGGTGTGTTATAGCCTATTTTCCCAAGAAAAAGCATTGATCATAATAGTTGTCCATCCTACCACAATCTTCCCAGACTGATGACATTTGAGTACTGGGAAGTAGGGTGGACAGCTATTGTGACTGTTGGTACATTGGTACATCTTGCAATCAGGTCCAAGGTCTTTGCCTCCGAAAACCGGACCGTATTATATCTGAGGCCGACAGTGTCATTGACACCTTGTGTTTATCGTTCTAAATGTTATGTATATTTATTGTTATTTAATTAATAGAAATGACACGAATTACGTTCTTACATCCGGACCTTGGAATCGGAGGGGCTGAACGATTGGTAGTCGATGCTGGATTAGCTTTAAAAAAAAGGGGTTACGATGTTAATTTCGTGACAACTCATCACGATCCGGAACACTGTTTCTCCGAGACTAAAGATGGAACAATTCCGGTTACAGTTGTGGGAAATTGGATACCCAGACATATTTTGGGTAGATTTTTTGCACTTTTCGCTTACATTCGTATGGTAAGCTAATTTATTTTCTATTAAATGCTTCATTTACATTTAATATATTAGAAATCATTGTTTTGCCTTAGTTGTGTTAAAGGTGCAATTAGTAAGATATAGAATTTTTGAAAATGATAATGTATTTCTTTTATTTTTACATGTATTTTAATTTAATAAAGAGCTATACTTTTGTACCTCTTTTCAGATATATGCAGCTATTTACATACTTTTCTGTGAACGTCAACCAGAAATTGTATTCTGTGATTTAGTCTCTGCATGCATTCCTATTCTTCGTCTAAGAGTTCCATATGTAGTATACTATTGTCATTATCCAGATCAGTTACTTTCACAACCAGACGGCATAGTTAAACAGTTATATCGTATACCGCTCAACTATTTGGAAGAAATTACAACAGGAATGGCACATAAAATATTTGTGAATAGTTTATATACATGTAAAGTATTTAAGCATACTTTTAAAAGATTACAAGTTCAGCCTGAAATCTTATATCCTTCCATTAACACTGAATTTTTTGATAAAACTAGAATTTTGTCTTTGGAGAGAGTATTAGATAAAAAATTACCACCGGATAGCATTATATTATTATCGATTAACAGATACGAGCGTAAAAAGAATTTAGGAATAGCCATAGAAGCATTGGCAGAACTGAAAAAGTACTTATCCGATGAAGAATATAAAAAAGTATATTTAATTGTAGTTGGTGGATATGATAAAAGAGTCGAAGAAAATGTAGAATATTATTTAGAATTAATAGGTTTTGCTGATGAATTACATGTTAGCGATAAAGTGATATTTCTTCGTTCACCATCGGATAATGATAAAGTATCCATTCTAAATCATTGTACAATTTTAATATACACACCACCAAATGAACATTTTGGTATTGTTCCTCTTGAGGCAATGTATACAAATAAACCAGTGATCGCTCATAATTCTGGGGGTCCAAAAGAATCTATTATCTCTGGGGTGACTGGATTTTTAGTTGATTTATCTGGTGACGCATTCGCGTCGAAAATAGCTGATCTAATTAAAAATCCAAGTGACATACAAAAATTTGGCAATGCGGGTAAGGAGCGATTTATACGGATGTTTAGTTTCGCAGCATTCAGTGCTCAATTACACGAAGCACTTGAACATTTAATTGGCAATAAAAAAGAAAAATAATGTTACAACAACAATCTACTAAAATACGTGAATTTTTATATATTTCAAATATTTTTAAATTATATCTTGTATATCGAGCAAATGTATGGTGACTGTAAACAAGGTTTAGAAAAATTATATGTAAATCCACACAATATAGACTGCATGTAACTGTGACTTATCACATTTTTTAACGTTTAAGAATTATATGTTCTTTCACTTGTCTTCGTTCGTTTATTTATATTGAAGATA
Source organism: Lasioglossum zephyrum (assembly GCA_028455615.1). Lineage (NCBI taxonomy): Eukaryota > Metazoa > Arthropoda > Insecta > Hymenoptera > Halictidae > Lasioglossum > Lasioglossum zephyrum. The sequence goes on along the minus strand of CM052324.1, from coordinate 151,400 downwards.
AAACTTATTTTATATATACTTATTCTTTATATTTATCATACACATGATCTTTACAATCAATTGTATAAATATTTTTTTTATATAATTTGAGACTAAGCGTGTAATTTATAATGCTTTTCATATGTTGACCTTCATGTAAGTTTGCCAGTTTTCCATAAACATGACAATAAAATCACGATACAGTGTACAATTCACTATGTAACAGTCGACATATTAATTTAGAACAATTTTCTTGTTGCATTTAATTAAGTAATTTCGTTCAATAAGAAATTAGTCCATTAGTTGTAAATTGTCAAGTTTTTCACTGGAATAAAAACCTGCTTTAACTTGTCTTCCACCAAAGAAGCGTCCATTCAAATCAACAACAGCTTTGATAGCACTTTCTATCCTCTTAAATTCCACAAAGATCCTGACAGCTTCTTCTGGAGCAGCTTCTGTTACTTCATGAATAATAACACGAGCAACATCACCATATTTTGTGTTACATTCATCTTTAACTTCAGGTTCCAGATCCTCGTCCACTTCTCCAGGACCAACCATATTACGCAGCAAAACAACCTAATTCACAACGATATATAGTTTCAAATAATCGTATTAAAAAAACGTCTGAAAGCATTCATGACATTCATAATTACTTGAAGTATTTGGATATTCACCTTGCTTGGACATTTCATTATTTCTGTAATACTAGGCTCTTCGGAAGGCTGTAGCGAAGGAGTCTGTTGCGGCAGAGGTGGAGAAACAGCAAGAGGTGGTGGGGGAGGCATAAGTTGTTCTCTTTCTCCAACAATTCTTCCACCTCTTTTACTAGTTTTTTCTACTTGTAAAGCAACAGACATTCCTTGCTCCTTTTTACCAAGTCCTTGACCTTCCTTGAAACCATATTTGGCCATTATTTTCGCTGCTACAGACGATGTTGCATATCCTATATTAGTTGCTTGTCTTGGCGCTGGTGGTGGCAGATCAGAAGGTTCTTGCAAGGAAGGCGGCGGTGCTATAGCTGCTCCACCTGCAATACCTCTAGACGTTGGAGTTCTTTCTTCGTCTCTCTCGGGAGGTATCATTGTATTGTTGCCAGAAGTAGTCTATAAACAAAATTATATTTGTATTACCTCCTACAAACAAAATAATATTCTGATATTTTTCTTGCATTTTTATGCATACCATCATACAAATATTTATTACCTGGCTATCTTCGAAACGTGAACTATCGCGTCTTCTCTTACGCATTTCAGTTTCTTGATCATGTTCTCTGTCACGTAAATCTCTTAATTCTTTAACAACTTTATCGTATTCGTTAGGCCACATAGGGTCGTATTCATTTATTACATTCCAATCAAATTCACCACCGATTCCAATACTGATAACGCTACTGGAAGAAAGTGGATTGCTGTGCGGCCCATCGTCGTCTCTGTCTGTATTTCCGCGATTTGATTTTGATTTTAAATCTATTACAGGTGCTAATACCGCTGTAGCTTTCCTATACTGCTCACGTTTTGGCTATACAGATTATGTCTGATCATTTTTAAGTTTTGTTATGGTTTGGATTTATTGTTAGTAGACTGCGAATTTTAGGCATTTATGGAAAGAATGGGTATGTAACAATTTACAACAGTGGACACATTAACAAGATATAAGGACATCTGTGTACCAGTTCCAGCTTAAAGTAATAATTAGAAGAAGAAACATATTTTTATTTGGCTCCTCTGTTTTGCAATCAGTGCATACACTTCTTAGTTTGCCTAAATACCCACAGTCTAGTTATTATAGAAGAAATTTACCTGTGTGGTAGCTGCCTTTTTTAATTGTAATTGAGACTGTAATAACTTAATGCTAGATGACCACCCAGCCACCTTTTCAGACGTTCGATGTTTATCAAAATCATCGTACAGCGACATGTCAAATTGTTATATACAACGTTTGGATGAAAATATTACATTTAAATTTTCAGCAGAAATGTATCCCAATGTGACAACTTGTAGTATATTCATTGGCTTTTGATTGTAGACCTGACACTGCTTGACACTCGATGTGTTTTGGTGTCCGTCTGTATTGTCACAGCCAGAGAGTAAATGAGAGTCAATGAGAGTGCTCACGCCCGGGTTTTGTCCGTGCCCATTATGGTGCTGCCCCCTACTCTAGTGCTTAGCCTTGCTTAGCCTGGATCAGCTCTGATCAGCTCCTACATCAACTCCAACTCTCATTTACTCTCTGCTCTTTGCCATCAGGAGAGTCGCTTTTGAATGTTTTGAAAGACAAACGTGACTGAACTTGTCTGACGTGCTTGCTCAACTGCTCAATAGTAACTGATAGTAGCGAATAGTAGGGAAACCGTCCGAATGAGAGAATCGAGTTATATAGAGTACATATTGGGAGAAAATACTGTATGTGTGAATTGGTAAGTTTTTACAGTACAATTTCTAATCTGTGTAAAATATTTCATTTTATTTCGAAGAATACAAAAACTTGTAAAAAAAAAAGAAGAAAAAAAAAAGTGAAAAATTAGTTTGGAATTAATAACACGGTTAGTAAAATGTATGTACACATCATAGTTAAATAATGAAATTTAATTACCGAATATCACATATTTGTGAGATATCCAGTAATTAATATGAAACTTTATTTACAGTAATAGAACCTGGACAAGTTCCGAATTTTGGTAGAAATGTCACATCCCATAGATTTTATTGATCTAACAATTGATTCACCAGCAAATAAAGCATTGCGATTACAAAGATTTGCTTCAAAACAACGATCACAACATGGAGATAGTCCTATGTATGTAGAGTTTTGAAATTATCAAGAAATTATTCTACCACAGTTTTATATATATATTCGTGTAGTATTAATAAAATGTTTGTATTTAGATATATTCCATCCGATAGATCAGATGGACCATGCAATGTAAAATCAACAGAGATAATAGACTTAAGTAATGTGCCTGAAAATACTAAGATTCACCATAAAAGCGACTGTGAACAAAGAAGAAGTGTATTATATTGTCCGATATGTTACGACGAATTATCTTCCGATAGACTTCCAATGAGTACAGCATGTGGACATATATTTTGTAAAATTTGTTTGACCAAAGCTATAAGTACATCAAAGCAATGCCCGATATGCAACAGACCTGCCAAATTGAGATTGTGTCGTCGTATATATTTTTAATTATATTTTTACATATTTATTCGATCGGTTAGTTTTCTGTTAAAAATAGTGGCCTAATTGTAAGCTAACTAGTTATTAAGTTTCTTTCTTACCTGTGTCATTTATAGTTGTCGGGATACTTCGATTTTAAATTCAGGAAAATTAAGTAAATATTTCTTCCACACTGCTATCGAATCGATAAACAGTGATTCTAATGCCACCTTCAAGTGTCCTATAAACATTTAATGTCAGAATTCAGTCGCAGATTGATCAATTACAGAATTCATATACGTTTCAGATATAGTGTTTCAACTTTTGTAGTTTCTTGTACTGTGTATTTTAAATTATTCTAATTGTGTGTATTGTTGTTAAAAGAAATTAATATATTGCGATATGTGCACAAACAAAGATAGTAAGATGAGATATTTCCTTGGTGGAAGTGCAGTTGGAGTAACTGGTAAATATTTAAAAGTTTTATTTCAGTTCTATTATTTATCATAATGTATTGATTTGTTAAATACTATTGTTTGCATTTATAGCAGGTTTCCTAATTGGAAAAATTATTAAAAATATATCTGACATACAAGCTCAAACTTCAAGTGAGTTTCTTATAATATTTTCATTGAGTAGAGAAAGATATTTGCTACAAAGAATAATATTTACTATTATTTACAGGGACGACAGGACCTATTAGTAATGAAAAAATAATGACATATTCTCAAGATGATAATATTCATAACTTATCTCGTCTTAATGATGTTCATTCTGGTCATGCACATTCTAAAACCAGTTCGCAATATAAAAATATGGTCCACAAAGACGAGTCGAATGTATCTAATACTTCTTTGACAAAAGTGGATAATCCTCTAAAAAATAATATGAATGATTTGTCATTGAAAGAGAAACCTAATAAGTTAGAGCAGAAAGAATTTTACAGTAATGTTACAAGATTTTATAACACAAGCATAGAAGACAACACCGAAATTGAAGATTCATCGAAAGTAGTAAACATTAAACGCACAGCTAATGCTAATGAGAAAAAGTTATTAAAACGTTCAAATCAATGTACAACTGCAGAATTAAGTGATACACTGAACATTTCGTTTAATGGTGATCTTGAAAGTTTGGTAACCAATGAAAATGTATCAGAAAATATTATAGATAATAATGAAAAGGAGAACAAATATTTACATAATTTCGTTTAAATTTTGACAAAAATTAGGGTTTTAATCAAAGTCAGACTACCATTATGTATTATTATATGACATTTGTGTACAAGAGTTTATTTTTTATTTTCCAAACGTACGTGAATAAATATATATTTTCCATGTAAAATACAGATTAAAGCAAATTAAATACATTTACGAAACATTAAGTAATAAATAGTTTATTTCATACCTCTGTTTGATGATTATTTATAGACTGCGAATCTTTATGCGCTTATAAGAAAATTGAGTAAATAAAATTAAAAATTGATGAAAAATTTTCAAAATTGAAAATTTTTGATCAATTGAAATTTCCCTGAATTTAAATTTGACATTTCCTTCAATTTAAACTTGAAGTTTCCCTAAATTTCACAGTTTTACAATTTTCTACTTTTCAACTTTAAAATTTGACAATTTTTCCATTTCAGCAGTTCCTATCTTTCCGAATTTACAATTTTCAACTGTAGAACTTTAGAATATTAAAAGTAAACTTACAAGTAAGCATACAGGGTTTGCATGTATATATATATATATATATATATATATATATGACTGTTAACAAATGTGCCAATGATTGTATTTGTCTTGCAATTTTTATTCACTGAATATATTTTATGATAAAAGGTATAACTCGTAAACCTGTTTGATTTTACTGGAAAATCTTTACTAGCTTATAATAATAGAAATAATAGAAATAATAAAAAGGTTTTCACTACGATTCTGGCTATCTGCATTTCAAATTTTGTTTATCCCTGAATTCAATGTCATATTCAAACTTCTGATTGGTTGAATATGTGCGCACGCCACGCCTACATTCCACGTTATGGCGGCGTATCACGGAAATGAGGTACACAGTCTGTTATGAAGAAAGGACTGTGCTTTGCAATGAAGTTGGTACGCGTAATAATTTTGAATGGTAATGCAGTTAACAGCGCGCGTTTAAAACGTGAACGATGATAAATCAGAACGAATTCGTAAATTCGTCGAACGTCAGATGGTGCCAGTTAATTAATTTACTGCAGTGAATTCTCAAGTTCTCTATATTGTGTCATTGACTCGAGACGAAGTGTCAAAATCGTTCGAGCTTGCTTTGACTTGTGTTACATAGATGAAACTCGATCGAGATAGAACTACTGGAAATTGGTTTTATGAAACTTGGCCGAGTCGAAATCAGACTATTTATTCCCAAGCAAAAAACTGTTATCGCATCGACTGCAATTTTACATGGAAATGAAAAGATGTATGTGACGCCAGAGCTTATGTTTTCTTTTTGTTAAATTCTCTCCGTGTGTTACAATTTCTATGCAGTGATTTTATAGCAGAATTCTACAGATCGCAACGCTACCCGCAATTGTTTGTTAATTTTCGAATGTTACACTGGTTACACTGATTGTTTTTTTTGGAACTTTATAAAATTGATCGAATAATTGAATTTATTTAACACAATTTTTGTAACTCTGTATGCGATTTTACTTATTTGTATTATATATTGTTGTCGATCCTTGATTAATATCAACGGAAAACTTGTTTTATTGTTTTATATTACGAATCCTATTATTGTGAACAGGCATGCTTTGTTAATAAATATTTATGTTATTTATCTTGGTTTATTCATCATTTCTTGACTGCATTCTATTTTCTTTTTTTTTATCGTTGTGTATGGAGAAAATTGTGATAACATTATGTTTCGTGTCGTTATAGTTAAGGTAGCATAATTTTTCTATAATACTTTGTATAATTTAATATAATTGCAGGTCATTAGATGCTCGCGGTGAATGTTAAATACGATGGTGAAAGATCTCTATATATAATTAACTATTGATATTTGCTTAATCGTGATATCAATCGATGAGAATAAATTATCGAACACTCGTCAGAATGTGTTTCCCTAACGTTTATCATTGATCACATCTTTGCTGAGGTTGGGGAGTGATGCCGGTTCATCAGATCAATGTTAATCCGCCTGATTGGCAACCACCTCTGTCGCTTGGTCCTTCCAATAATAATAGTCCTGTAGTTGATGAAAACTTACCAGAATGGACTCCAAGGGTAAACAGTGAACACATACATTTTTGATTCTATACTATTTTCATCTTAAAGAACTATTCAAAGGAAATATATTTAATGGAACATTGGTTTAACAGGAATCAACATACGCAACAGTAGTTACAGTCATACCAGATCATTGTCACTCATCCGTGAGCACGTTGTCCTCCAGTAATCATGATATTTGTAGGTGAGTAATGCTTTTCAGACCAAGAATATTCCTCTTTATAACAAAGAGTATCTTCTTTTCATTGGTTAATGCGTATTGCTGTAGTAGTTCTATTTTATATTAATTTTACATATTTTACCATGTTTCCATATGTACAGCTTGTTAAATCTAGTTGTACGGTTGACCAAAACTTAGAAATGCACAGGAAAGCAAAGACCGCACTTGACGAGAGAAGAATGCAACATATGAATATCGTTACGAGGTTCCACGTACCTACCATTGCGCAGCGGGGAGATTTCCCCTTATTGGGGACATTCAGCCGTACAGCTAGATTTGACAAGCTATATAATAGAAAGTTTGTTTAAATAGTTATTTATTACTTGACAGTTCTTTACATTCTGACGAATATCGGTTGTTAATGGCAAATCGATCGTCGGCTCATAATGACGACCAGCAGACGATCAGCTGTTGGCCGACGATCGATTGGCACCAACACATCTAAATATTTAAATAAATACCTACAGTATATTCATAAAATCTCAGTATTTTTTCTTTCATTTTACAATTCCGAGAAAACTTTCAATATTTCTTGGCACGTATAATACGTAACAAGCATAACTTTCTTTCTTGCTTTATAGAATATGTCACTGTGAAGGTGAAGAAGGTGCTCCTCTGTTAGCACCATGTTACTGCAGCGGTAGTTTACGTTATGTACATCAAACTTGCCTTCAAGAATGGATAAAAGCTTCTGATACACGTGCTTGTGAACTATGCAAATTCACATTTATTATGCATTCTAAAACAAAACCATTTTGCGAGGTACTAGCTTTTTACTTATAAGTTTTCGACAACGAAGAATTATGTCTTAATTTATTCTATAATTAAAGGAAACAATATGTAACTAACAATATTATTATGCTTTTGGCACACTGCTTCGATCAATTATTATTTTAAACACTATTTGCAAAATTACTACAATAATTTCTCTTTTTCTTCACGTTTCGATCTTACTTCAGATCATTTTCAAGAAAAATAGAAAAATTATGTCTGTAAATTATTAAACTTAATTATATTTTGTTATGCGTTAATTTAAAGAAAAGCTATGACAATGAAAGAAAGCAGTGATCTTTTCTTTAAATTAACACATAACAAAACATAATTAAATTTAATAATTTACAGACGCGATTTTTCTATTTTTTTTTTAAATGATCTGAAGTAAGATTGAAACGTCGAAAGAAAAAAAAGAAAATTATTGTAGTATTTTGCAAATAGTGTTTAAAATAATAATTGATCGAACGAGTGCGCCGAAGGCATAATAATATTGTTAGCAACGATTTACGATCGACATAAGGAAACATTTACAATATTTAACATTAATCAACCCTTTTTTCAGTGGGAGAAACTAGAAATGTCAGCATTAGAAGTTCGTAAATTATGGTTCACAGTTGTTTTTCATACGGTGGCTACACTTTGCGTAGCTTGGTCTTTATATGTACTTGTCGAACGATCCGTGGAAGAAGCCTTACGTGGATACGTAGACTGGTCTTTTTGGACTAAATTGATAGTTCTTGTAATTGGTTCTACAGGCGTTATAGTTTTTATGTTTATTCAATGTAAATCATACATTATACTATATAGAAAATGGCGAGCATTTAACAGGTGAATTAATACTGTGGTACAACCTTTGCAACATACAATGTATTAAAATTAGAACTTTAATACTTTTTTTATCCGATATACTAATAGATAATACTTTCTAGGGAAATATTCATTCAAAATGCTCCTGAAAAAGTGGTGCTTCCTCCTTCACCTACAGATTCTTTGCCTCTAAAGGAGCTCGGTCGTACCATATTACCCTGTAATATAGATCCTGCATGTGCCTCGCAGATGGTAAAACCAGATTCTGACGCGACTCCGCAAAGGCACGAGACTCACATGAAACTTTATGTATTCGATAAATTGTCCTCGCTGGAAGACAATATGTAACATGGTTCGAGGTAATATGGATGACTGCTAATTGTGTATCGATAATTAGCGGAATTGTAATACAAGTGTCAGCATGTCTAGAATGTGCCCTGATTCTGGACAAATATACAATTTCGGAAAAGTCGAAGTTTCTATTTCGAAACTCTCAAATGTCCGCCCTTATGGAGCACCTTAATCTGAAACTTAGTACTTCAGTGCTTACATTGACAATGGGATAGCTGAAAGTGTTCAGTCGTCGAGCCAGCACTTTCTCAGACATTTGTGTACATAATTATTGTATCTGTGATGTTATTAAATAAACTTTACCATATTTAACAATATATCAAATAATCTTAGCGTAATCATTTGAATTTCTTTTGTTCCCTTTTCAGAGATAATGCCCGGTTGCCACTTAAAATTCATTATCGCTATTTCGATAAGTATGTTTCCATAAAAGAAAATTCATTAATTTTTCACCGTAACTCTTTAATATGAAAAGAGAGCCAATTCGTTAATATTTAATCTAAATATTATATCCGGAATTCCTGAAAAAGTTATAGTCACGCAAATAGCCAACATGAATGTTTCTTCTTTTTACTATTTATAACTAAAATGTAACTTTCTAACTGTCGATAATAATAACTGTTTAAGTAATAAGTAAATATTAAAATATTCTTTATTACGATGGTATATATTTATCAGTATGTATTTACATATATACATACTTTGTTTCCTGTTTTTCTGGGATTACGACACACCATCTTATAGATGGCAGCATTGTTCTTCCGGAATACATACAGTTATTGGACGTTGAGGCAAACGTGCTGGTGTTGTAACGGCAGCGTCAGTTCGTCGAAGTTGTGTTCAGAGGTAAGTTCGTTTGATCGTTTATAATCCACCATTAATTATTCATCAAGGATCAATCCATCTCGAAAATATATTTAATCGTGTGCGAAATACTCTGAAGTATCGATACCAATTAATATTTTCGTTTTTCACTGTATTACATTGTTAAATACGAATGGTGCGCAAGTGTTTATTTAATAGACGTGCAACGTTATTTACACGCTGCACGCTCGTATTTTCGATTTATAAATAATAAAAGTTGTTGTTGTTGTACCTTACATAGATTTTTCGCATTGAAATTGACGAATCGAATCCTATAGTAGCAAAGCGAAATTGTTAGTATTTCAATTATTTCAGTAGATACGCTTTTCTTGCTACAAACAACATAGCGTCGCTAAAATGGCGGTTACATTACGTGTACAGTTCCTACAAAAATCGTTACCGTTACAAGCAGCCGCTTTGGTCATTTCTTTCGCGTCCTCTGAGAAATTTGCGGATTTATAACAGAAAAGTATACGAACGATTAGTTCTCGTGTTAATATTTTAGTAAAGTCACTCTCGTTTTTCGAAAATTTCGAGAACACATCGTACAAATATGTTAAAAATTTTTTTTAATGCGAATATATTTTACAATGTATTTTATTCCACTAAAATTGTAGAATGTTGATTTCATTAAAAAAAAATGAACAAGTGAAATAGTTAATAAAATTCTATTTTTATTACACAATATCTTTACAATGCTATTCTAAAATCCACAGGTACAACTTGATATACACACACATAGAAAAAATGGCGGACAACGATGATCTTTTGGATTATGAAGACGAGGAACAAACTGAACAAGTAGTTGATGGAAGTGGGGATATACCCACTAAGAAGGAAGTTAAAGGCACATACGTATCTATACACAGTAGTGGATTTAGAGATTTTCTTCTTAAACCGGAGATATTACGTGCAATTGTTGATTGTGGTTTCGAACATCCTTCCGAAGGTAAACTATATTCAAGACTATAACGAAACATTGCATCTTGTTCGAAAGGAAGATAACAGAAATATATATCGTCGCTATTAGATGTATGGTCGAACCTTGGTAACTCGAATATCAAGGGAAGAACTAAAAGCTTGGAGTTATACAGGTTTCGTTTCATCGAAGTCTTCAAGTTAGAGAGGTTTATCCCTACGAACATTTCAACTTACAGGGGGTTCGTACAAGAGTTAATAATTTGCTGATTGTAATAGTTTTGAAGAGAGAGAAGTTTAATTTTTGGAGATGAGTTATTTATTATATACATATAGTAAATGTCATCGATGTATAGTAAATATAATATTAAAGAAATTTTATTACTTTCCTCTGCATTAACACATCTTTCTACGAAACCTCGTAAAACATTTGCTGCTACTTTGGCTTGTTTAGCTTTCACCGTAGTAGAGAATAATTCGAGTTAATGGTAGCCGTATTTCGATTTATAAAGGTTTTTAAAGTGTAGCGGAAGGGAATGAACAAAATTTTTGTCTTATAGACGTTTTCGAGTTATCGAGGTTCAATTGTACAAACATTGCTTATGTATTTACATTTACCGAGACAGGTGTACTATATACAGATGTTTACAAAGTATGGAACAAGTTAATTTTATAAAGAGAAAAAGAAGGTTTTTAATCTAGCATTAGCAGTATAATATCGAGTTGGACTCGAGTTGAAGATTTCGAATCATCTATTATAAATATGTATGTTATTAATTTCTTTTAAATCAAAATCAAATTCTGTGTTATTTATATGTTGTTGTCGTTATCATATAGCTATAGGAGAATACATAGTCATACGAGGAATACAATCATCTTTCTTCTTCTAAAAAATTATGAATAGGAAGTTCTTCTAGTCACTGCAATTGCAAAATAAAGCATAGTACAAAAGGTTAACTGTATTACATAAAGAATTGTTTACACATATATGTTGATACACAAAATGATGATAGTAGATAGGGACAACTGATTCAATATGAATGAGATATGTCTTATAATTCAACTGATATTTAATTACAAAACGACATATAGTATTCTCTTTAAAAGAGAACCCAATTAATCGAATATAAAAATTATTTGCAGTGCAACACGAATGCATTCCACAAGCAGTGCTCGGTATGGATATATTGTGCCAAGCAAAATCTGGTATGGGAAAAACTGCAGTATTTGTATTAGCAACGTTGCAACAATTGGAATCTACAGAGAATCAAGTTTATGTTCTTGTCATGTGCCACACGAGAGAACTCGCTTTCCAAATTAGCAAAGAATATGAAAGATTTAGCAAATATATGCCTCATATAAAGGTAAGCTATATACACGCATAAACTGTGTGTATCTCGTAACACAACAACTTCAAATAACTCACAAGTTGTTTGTTGAATGAAACGATTTTGTTAAACAAAAGTTGGATGTATTTTCCCTGGAAAATCGTGCAAGATTCGTTCAAACAATTTGTAATAGTTATGTTACGGGATTGATTCTGTATACAACGGTATGTTGGTTAAGTTAATATTAAGAAATCTTCACATGATGAAAACTCCATCATAGCAAATAATGATGACATCTTCATTACTACCATCCACCACTGACGAAGATTTTTCTATTAACTTTGCTGACAAGAGTGTAAATGCTGCACTTGACCAATGCAATATCTGTTTTATGCGATTACAGGTAGGAGTATTTTTCGGTGGTTTGCCGATTCAGAAGGATGAAGAAGTTTTGAAGAACACATGTCCTCATATTGTCGTGGGAACTCCGGGTCGTATCCTCGCTCTTGTACGAAACAAGAAATTGAACCTGAAACATCTGAAACATTTTATACTTGACGAGTGTGATAAAATGCTTGAACTCCTAGGTAATTACAAGCTTTCTACGCTCTCCAGTTCGATAGATATGTACATATATTGTAGCTGTAGAAAAGGTCTTATTAAACAAATGTGATAATTTTCCTTTACAGATATGCGTAGGGATGTACAGGAAATATTTCGAAGCACACCGCACAGCAAGCAAGTTATGATGTTCAGCGCTACGTTATCCAAGGAGATACGTCCTGTCTGCAAGAAATTTATGCAAGATGTAATTAACCAATCTTCCTCTTCACTTCGATCTTCGATTGCTCCTACTTCGTTGGCCCTGTATTCATACCCAGGACAAATCTCTGACCAAGCTCTAAGTATTGTTGACGGCGCACCCGCGGGTTAGGCTAGTTAGACGACACTTTGAAGAAGTGACACAGAATTCAATCACGATTTCGTCCCTGAATGTCTTTGGATTTTGCAAAATCAAGTTTCACAACTTTAAGCAGTAATAAGTTACTGCTCGAAAGTTTCTCTCCGTTTATTGGATGAGATATGCTTGTAAGGAAAGGGAATGAAAAAAAAATCTTCAGTTAGTGTCGTTTTGTCAAGTTAATCAAGATGACAAAGTTGGCAATGTTTTGAAAACAATTTTATTTAAGTTCCGAGCTTCGAGATATTCATATTCTTTAATTGCCTGCTGCATATTGAAATTACCAAAGTTCGATGTAACGTTATACAAAATGTTTGGAGGAACATCATGTCTGTTGGGAGGGATGGGTGAAAACGAAATTTCAGTTTGTAATGGGAAAATGTTGAGGCAGGCGGCAAGGGAGGGATAGATTTTTCAAATGTGTTAGAGCAAGGCAGCACTTTTCGAGTTGGGTGGGGGGCTAAGAAGACTTCAAGACAACCTGAAGACAGAAGAGCGCAAGAAAGAAGATGCAAGAGGATTAAGGGGAACTTGGGGTGTTAATTAGTCGAGCAATTGCCAATGTTGCTGCAATTAAGAGGGATCTATGTTTAGAAATTAATTATCATTCCTGTTATTATAATTGAAAGCAATCTCGTTTTGATATTTTAAAAAGCAGTTTCGTGGAGGGTCAGTAATTCGAGTAATAAGAGTGAAATTGGACAGCAATGGAAATGTTAAAATACATAGTTTGACCGTGGTCATCCATACGTGAAAGGCACATGTCATAAATCAGTTTGTGTCGTCACGAATCATGAGCTAATTAAGTCGCGATGCTAGAGAATTCCAGAAGCCTTAAAGTTTCGTGATATACCGGGCATATCAAGAATAATCGTGGAAAATTCTGGGCATACATTTTTTAATGTACCAGAATGTTGGGAGAAGAGGTTTTGGTATCGAGTGGCCAGCGGAGGTGTGACACACAGAACATTCATGGGTGCGCCATCTTATTTCTGTTGGGGTGACTGCTGAGTTTTCATTGTTGGCACTACCCAGAGATGCAAGTCGCCGGACCGTATGTAACCAGTAATGATAATCCGATCGACGAAAATAATCGTAAAAATGAGAGCTCGAGCGGGAAGTTCTTTGAAGTATCTAATACGTTTTCTTTTATAGTTACTGACAGAAAAAAAAATGTCATTATCAAGGAAGCGGGAGAAATTGGAACATTAATCGAATATCAATTCTACACCTTTGCATCATTTGATTCATTCTTTTAGTTATTGTTTATGTAGCTGTTTATTTCATATGTCTAAAGTTTCTTTTTCTTTTTTTAAATTTCTGTTTAATCTAAATCAATTTAGTATATTTTTCAATTTTAATACAAACTATTGATTGTTTTTTAATATACCAGAATGAACAAAAGGAAATTTTTTATTGAGTCTCTAAAATTTATCATGGCTTGACAGTTGTTAGGGTAAAATAGGTAATCTTGTAAAATACATTCTTTGTGTAGCCCATGGAAGTCTATGTGGACGACGAAGCTAAACTCACGTTGCACGGTCTACAACAACATTACGTGAAACTTAAGGAAAATGAAAAGAATAAGAAGCTGTTTGAGTTGCTAGACGTTCTTGAATTCAATCAGGTTTGTTTAATGGAATGAATCGAAATTCTGTTATCTCTTCAGAATTTTTTACGTTTGTCAAATCAATATAAATTATTTGTCGATTAATTATTCTACAGGTTGTTATCTTTGTAAAATCTGTACAAAGGTGTATGGCTTTGGCACAACTTCTAACAGAACAAAATTTCCCTGCTATTGGAATACACAGGGGCATGACACAAGAAGAGCGGTTGTCCAGATACCAGCAATTCAAGGACTTCCAAAAAGTAAGTATTTAACTGATACATACAATGGAGTATCACCATATGTTGAAATTATTGTTTTTCTATTAATGTTATTATATAATCCATATATAATAAATAGTATCGAAATGTGTGATCGTTTATGGACAACAGTTCATCTCTTTCTCTCTCTCTCTCTCTCTTTTTTTTCAGCGAATTCTTGTAGCTACGAACTTGTTTGGCCGCGGTATGGATATCGAACGTGTAAACATAGTATTTAATTATGACATGCCGGAAGATTCCGATACATATCTTCACAGAGTAGCCAGAGCTGGACGTTTTGGAACAAAGGTTAATATTGCCAATAAATCCAGTAATTTACAATTTTTTATTTATTGTGATACTATTATTTGTATGTTATTCTGTGCAGGGCTTGGCTATTACGTTAGTGAGCGACGAAAGCGATGCTAAAATATTAAATGATGTCCAGGAAAGATTTGATGTAAATATTACAGAACTGCCAGACGAAATAGATCTGGCTTCATACAGTAAGTTTACGTACTAATTTAACCATTCGAAAGGCACGCTTAAACTTTACGATCAATGGATTCTTTTCGCTTTTTCAGTTGAAGGACGATAAATCAAATTACAATTCCTGAGATATAAACTTTCTGACAAATCCTCACTTAAGGTAAGGGTGCGGGATGCATCTTCTCATATCTTGTCAATGCAACGATGGGTATTTTCAATAGTCAAAAGTGCTAGATAAAAAATATAATTGGCATTATTCGGCAGCAACGTAGTTGTAGCACCTTTATGAAAATAACTACAGTGACTCTTACTACTACAGACACAGATTTACAAAATGTATTTTTTAAATTTGCAATATAAACACATAAAAAGGTTGTAAAATGAATCTTTTAGTATTTTTTTTATACAATTCCGATCAATTGCAACTTTAGAAGAAAATTCTCTTCACATCCTGTAGTAAATTGCTCTTACTTCCCAAAAAAGTTCAAACCGTATAGTATAATATTAAAAAAGTTATCGTTCTCTTTACAGCGTCCGAAA
Organism: Lasioglossum zephyrum; assembly: GCA_028455615.1. Classification (NCBI taxonomy): domain Eukaryota; kingdom Metazoa; phylum Arthropoda; class Insecta; order Hymenoptera; family Halictidae; genus Lasioglossum; species Lasioglossum zephyrum. The sequence goes on along the minus strand of CM052324.1, from coordinate 135,875 downwards.
ATTAATTCGTTTCAGTGTATGTCATTTTAATTATTGAATCACTTAGCATTGCTGCAGAGGGTACAATATAATAGGTTGACACTAAAAATACGGATACAGCGAGTCAAAACAATTTCATTTTCGGGAACATGATTTCTTCTAAAAAATGGTTAACTCTATAAACACTGATACGCGCGGCACTGTCTTATAAACGAAGTAATTGTGCGTAAAAACTATTCTTCGCAGTGTAATCGAAACACTGATTCTTCGTGACCGAGTTATCAAGTTAGAATACCATAAATGTTACGCAAAATAGTGGAAGTAGTGTAATTAGAGAACTAATACATGTAACTTGGTTTAATATTATTTTTACGACTGGAATGTGTATAACGTGTGGACATATTTTTCGTAGGCTAGAAAGCGTAAGAGACACTGGAAGCAACGGAGACGCAACGGATGGTTTGTTGATCGAAGGTGCGAAAAACTGTTTGAGGAAAATTTTATATTTGATTACATTGGATCATTCTTCCATGCTCAATCCCGTAAGGCGAAAGGAAAAATTAATGGAGTTTGAAGAAACTAACGTTCGATAATGTTAACGCAGTAATGCAAACTATATTTCTTCATTGTGACTATGATGTAACGGGAAATAAAATATAGAATTCTAATCGCTAGCATTAATTACAATTTCCTGAATACTGAAAATTCAATTCAGTACTAGCAACAGTTTTTTGCGAATATCTTAAAAACTAAACGAGACCCCCTCATATGTGAAAAGGAAAGTTGTTCGAAATGTGTAGCTGTATAACATATTTGAATTTCATCGAAATCGGAGGGGAGTACCTCTTTCTAAATAATTACCAATATATAAGCATCCAATTGCAAGCATTAATTATATTTTATCCTTTCTTTTACCTTCTTAAAGTTCTTTAGAAATTCCTTAGAAATAGCTCTACAGACAGTTTATTAATAATATAATTCCGGGAAAATATTCTAGAAAACAAAGCTTTAAACGACAAAAACATTGATTCAGTATATTCGATTTATTTTCTCATGTAGAATCTCCCCCCTCCACTTTCCGTGACTATGTTATCCATTATGAGGCGATAGTGGGCGATAGTCATTACATTTTGTAAACAACGCAGCCAATAAGTATCTTAGCTTGATAATCATTGCAGTCCCATTGCTTTTGCTGTCCATGCAGAATTCTCCTGTAACATCAGTTTCATCTGAAAAGAGAAATACATTCTTTACTTCAAATTAATTATAATAAACAGTGGACTGTAATCGTAATGCTAATACTTACTATATGTCGTGCCATAATATTTATAGCTGCAGCCATCGAGTGGCTACGGACTTGGGCGGCGTACGATCACTGATATATATTCTATGGATAGGAGATCCTTGAAACAAATTCAAAATCACACGAGTGTTCAAATTCACTTTTTGCAAACTTCATTAATCATTACTCAATTCACTTTGCTACGACGGCGTTCTTACACTGATATGTATACATATCAGTGCGTTCTTATAAACCATATTTTTCAAGTTTCGCGCCATTTATGGTAGTACATTTGGTTTTCGATGGGGGCGGTGGCGTCTAAAGTCCTTCTTCAATTTGTTTCAATCGCTGTACGGCTGGCTTATGGCAATACCTATATCAGTGACGGTAGATGGTATTTAGATGGTAGATGATTCAGAAGCATCGTGATTTATCGTGAATGGTTGAGGTTGAATCAGTGATGCCAGAACGTGGGTTTTTTGGCTTTTCTCCTCCTCTGCTGCTGCCGGCTCAGTACCCCCACTCCTACTTCTACTGCGCACGCGCTACACACGAACGTACCTCTACTCTGCCCGTGTGAGTGCCTGTTCGATTGCACGTGCGCTACACTACAAGTAGAGGTAGAGTAGAGGTACGTCGTGTGTAGCGCGTGCGCAGTAGATGTAAGAGTGGGGGAACCCAGCCGGCAGCAGCAGAGGAGGAGAAAAGCCAAAAAACCCACGTTCTGGCATCACTGGGTTGAATACAGTTGAATAGTTGTAAACACGTGCCGGGTTTATTAACGAGTGTAGAAATTTCGACAAAATGGTTCAACTAGATTTAAACATGTCAGACCCGTTCGAAATAGTTGTAGGAACATACGAGGAATATCTGCTCGGTTATAAAGTGGACAGTGTCGTGAATGTAAATGTATAATTCACTGTTATTTTTTTTAGGTTATGTTTCAGTACACTATTTATGTGTATACTATTACTAAATATTATGAAATAATTAATTGTCGTATTTTCAGAAATACAAGATGGAGAAAACATTTGCAACGCACAGTCATATAGCCAGCGTGCGTAGCCTCGATACGAAGAAACATTATTTAGCTTCTGGAGGTGCAGATGATTCTATCTGTTTGTATGATATGAATCACAGAATGGAATGTGGTAAACTTGTACATCATAATGGTAAGCAACTATGAAATTCCATTTGGATTAGTTTGTAAGACAATTTCCTTATATTTCATTTTATTTTTGCACAGACACAGTGAACTGTATCGCATTCACTCCAGAAGCATCTCATATGTTTACATGTAGCAACGACGGTACCATAGCTGCAATTCGATGTGGGAACTGGCAAATTGAAAAACACTGGAAAAAGCCACATAAAGGGTTCGCTGTAAACACTGTAGCTATTCACCCTACAGGAAAAATTGCCTTATCCACTGGAGCAGATGGAATTCTTCGGACTTGGAATCTAGTAAAAGGGAGGCAAGCGTATGCAACCAACTTGACTCCGAGAATGAAACTAGATGCTCGCAATGTTACTGTTTTAAAATGGAGTCCGAACGGGGAAAAGTATTTATTAGCGGTGAATCAACGAATCGACATATATTCTGTAGAATTTGCAGGAATAGACAGCGAGATCAAGTTGGATGTGAAGATCGTTTGCGTGGAATTCTTGAAGGACAATTTGATCGCTGTAGGATTAGAAAACGGTCAAATCAGATTTTATGATCTTGAAAAGTCCGAACAAACTGTAGAAGCCGTAGCTCACGACATCAGGGTAAAGTGTATGAATTTTGTAGGTGATTTGTTAGTCACTGCTTCCAGTTCCGGCGAGATCAAGCTTTGGAGATACAGTGAAAATAGTTTGGACATGTTACAGAGCATAAACTGTAGTGCCAGAATTACTTGCTTAACTCTGGCGCTCGTACGCAATAACTTTGATAGCAAGAAAGAAGTTACATTAGAACAAGAGAAAGAAGAAGTTAAGAAGAAGAAATTTAGACTCTGCCAAGAGGTTATCATCGAAAAGGATGATGATTGGGATGTAACACCAATTAATCGAACGCGATCGCCTGACGAGAAGAAGGAAAAGAAAAAGAAGAGAATACGCACGGAAGAAACAAATGTCCAAGAAATTCCTAATAAAAGAAAGAAAGAATTGAAGAAAAAGAGGATACACGAGGATACAGAGGAGGAAAACTATCACAGGGACGATAGTATCCCAGTGGAAAAAAAGAGGGCAACAAATGAAACCACTGAATATAGAAAAAAGAAAAAGAAGAGAATACGCACGGAAGAAACAGATGTGCAAGAAATTCCTAATAAAAGGAAGAAAGAGAGGAGACGCGAAGATGCGGACGAGGAAAACTATCAGAGGGACGATAGTATCCCAGTGGAAAAGAATAGGGCAACTAATGAAAACATTGAAGATAAAAAAAAGAAAAGGAAGAGCAAAAAAAGCGTAGGCTATACCGAAGAATTAGAGCGAATTCCGATTGCGAAGAAAGTGAACAAACCAAAAGGATCTGAAGGAGAAAGTATATTGGAAATCAATAGTGGAATAGTAAACAGATTAAAAAAGAAGTCGACGCGATTGGAAGAGTACGACGACAAAGTAACTGCAATGAAGACGAAGAAATCGAAGTCGGAAACCAATGGAACGATTTTGAGGAAGAAAAAGAAGAAGAAGACGTGAAATAATACACTGGACGTCAAGAATAATGGTCTGGATTGGTTTAAAAACTTTCATTCGCAATTTGTATAATAATATTTACAAGGAAGATCTAGAAATAAGTTCGAGTCACACATTAGTACCTACGTATCAATATGTTCCAAACTTCTTACTCATAACGTAAATGTACCACAGACCCGCGCGGTCCTGTCCACGTATCGTGACATGTACGAACTTTCTTTAATTAGTTTTATGTTGTTTGTCTAAACAAATTCTCCTAAGAGATTGCCATTGTCTCGTGTTGTTCACCACAAAACGCACTTGTCGGCTGGGTTCATTGGACTTCCAATCGGACAGCTCCACGCGTTCGCGAAGTCCTCGTTGTTGGACAGAGTACCGATAACTCTGAAATGATTCGGTGCATGTACTCCTTCTATCAGTTTCGACTTCAACGCGCCGTTAGTGGAATTACCACACCAAATCTGTAAGTTAGAGATAAACGTGTATATACATATATGTATATGTACATTCATTGCGTCGAGTTCATTTCGTCTTAATGTGAGAAATTCTGACCCTGTGATTAAAAAAATTTCCGAAATAAAATACGACGAAAAAACAATGAACATAGTATCACTCGGATATTGGTACGATGTCGCGAATTCATCTCTAGTAATTTCATTCGCGTTGAAAGTTTTTCTTTCCTGTACTCGTGACAATTGAAATTTGACATGGCCACTTCTGAAATAACATTATTTCAAATACTATTTCATATAATACGTTTTTTTATTTCGTAATTGTTTCCATGTCTGTGATCACTTCTACAATAACATTCTTTGAAATACTATTTCAAATAGCATGTTATTTTATTTTATAATCATTTGAAATAATTCTTAGAAATAGTTCTAAAATTGTTTTTCGACAGAATAGCGCACTATGTAACTATGCGCAATATCATGCATAATATGTAACTGTAATTATGACGAGAAAACCTACTTGTGCAAAACCTATGAAAAAGAGTTGGTCCCGAGTATATTCAGCGAATCCGGGCAAAGCTTGTTGAACGGCGGATCGTGCTTTGTGTTTTTGATACGCCCTGTAAGCTTCTCGTATGCCGCCGTTGTCTGCGATGTTCTCTCCCTGAGTGTTCACGCCGTTTACCTAAAAAGCAAGATCAAAGGACTCTCGTCGTCTATCGTTGTAAAACCTTCACACAGATTCTCCTAGATTCCCATCAAGCCCGATGCTCACCGTGAAATTATTGCCCAGCTCTGGCAATCGGTAGTTACTGTACTGCTTGATTATGCACTCGACTTTCTTCTGATAATGTTGCAACGTTTCCTCGCTCCACCACTGTTTTAGATTTCCGGTCTCATCATACCTACGACCTTAATTAGCGACAAAAATTAGTCTAACCGGATGGATTCCCAATTACGCGCCAATTTACTAAAGTCAGCACGAAGTGTACTACGATGATTGTAGGGATACCTTGATCATCGAATCCATGAGTCAGTTCGTGGCCCATGATCGCTCCCATAGCTCCGTAATTGATAGATCTACGAGAATCCATGAGTCATTAATCAATTTCTCGTAACCTAAAAGAATAATTCACCTAACCGGTATCGATTGATACATACTCTAAGCCGTTTCCATAAAACGGGGGATGTAAAATGCCGGCTGGGAAGGCTGCAAGCATAACGCAACGTTGCAATCAATCGCAAGGACTTCAATAGAAATGTATTCGTACACTGATAAATTTCAAACAAAACTGTGGAATTGTTCTTTATTAACTATCTTTTCTGTAAACAATGAATATATGTACATATTCTGAGCAGTCTATAGAACAGATACAATGCAAAAAAAATCAATTACTCGATTAACTTGCGAATGTAATAAGGAAAAACAAAAAATGTACTGAAATACACGAACAATAAATAAGTATATATTCGTACAATTTCGAACTTTTTACAATTTGAGCAAAAAGAAACGTAATGTAAATTAATGTGACATTAAAAAATTATTAATTAATGTTTGGCTTTTAAACTAATTTTTATAAACATTTTTTCAGTATTGCAACAGGTATGTCTAAGCGAACAAACTTGGCTCCTGTTTACAGAATGTTTTTGTTCGGATTCTATAGACTTCTCAGAATATGTACATATTCATTGTTTCCAAAAAAAAAAAAAATAATAGTTAATAAACAACAATTTCACAGTTTTGTTTGAAATTTATCAGTGTACGAATACTTTCTACACCCACTGTAGTGTTATAGCAGGTTACACCACTATGTACATTCGAGTATATGAAAACGCCAGTATATTATCTAGTTTTCTGGATACTCACTAACAGAATTCAATATTGCGCTGTAAAACGCGTTCACTGCTGTGCCGGTTGATATCCATCGACTCTTATCCGGTTTTTCTCGTAAGCCGTTTAAACTTTTCTTGACCCCTGCATCAGTTAGCCTCAAGAAGGTCTCGAATAGTTTCCCTGGCACAATCTCTGACTGCGGTAAGACTTCATTAAATCATTTTTGTTAGTACAGTAAAGTCCCAATCTAAGCCGATTCTCGGTTCTGTGCTGTGACATAGGTCGAGGCCGGACACTATTTTTTCCGGAAAGTCTGCGGCACGGACCCGAGGATTCCTCTTAGATCAAGTTATTATGGGAATATGTATTCGAATCCGCTCACCGTCTCGTAATACTTATCCAGTTTCTTTGAGTCCGCGATCCATTCTGGGATTCCTACGAACGGTCTAATCGCCCGCAATTTGTCGTGTGCACGGCGTCTCGTCGCGACGTCCATCCAGTCTAGTTCCGTGAGCATTTTGTCGAATGCGTCTTTCACATCCATCAACATTTCTAAAGCCTGAAAACCCCTCGTCCTACTAGAGATTGTATTTTTGTAAAGGTGCCGTGGCCGAAGGATACTCTTTTCCTTGCATAACTAGAAGTTTTTTGCCTTTTTCTCTATGTTATCCAGTAGATTTGGACAAGAACGTGTGAAAAGACCAAGTTTCGATCCTGCAGGGTCAATGGTTCAAAAGTTATAAATGTTTAAAGTTGAGCGATTTTCAGTCTTTTTGACAGGTTTGCGCCGCCGCGTTGTTTGCAGTGTCGTCCGTGCGTCACTTAACGAACGGAGCAGCTAGGTGGTAGCACAACCTGTCAACAACACTAGAAATCGCTTAACTTTACACACTTATAACTTTTGAACCATTGATCCTCCAGGATCGAAACCTGGTTTGCTCGCATCTTCTCGTCCATATCTACTGTATAGCATAGGGAAAAGGCAAAAATTTCTGACTATGCAAGGAAAAGTTTACTCTGGCCGAATAAGAGAGGTTTACCAACTTTTTCCCGAGCCCGCTCGTCAAAGTACCTCTCCGCGTAAACGTAACTCATCGCCATGCCAAAGTTCGCGTTCGCATTCTCCGTGCATTCTCGCCATCTGGCTCTCTTCTCCTTCAATCCAAAAACTTTTCGCAAGAATTGGAAGACCAGCTCGCGAAACCGTTGCGACGTTAACGGAGCGACTGTCGAGTAGATGCTCCACCATATATGGAGAGCTGTAACGTGATCAACATCGATGAGAACAAGATTTTGTTGTATGTACGTATACGTATTGTATGTGTAACGTTTTGTAAAATCGCAACGTATTATATAACAATTATGGGAAACGCAAATGATAGTTTTATAAACGTCTTACAAATCTAATAAAGAGTATAGCCGGATAAGATAGTCAAAAATGCCCTTGAACCGAATTGTATCGACGATGCGTCATTCGATAGAGCACCAAGTAAAAACATACAGTGCAAAGTTTCGACCCTGTATCTCGATCGGGAGGGTAGTTACGGGGTAAATTCGAAAAATCAGTATTTGTCTTATTTTCCCTAGTGAATGAGGTTTAGAAATTCTGAGAAAAATCTGACACGTGTCAAGAACCCAAATATATACTTACTGAAATCGCCACGCATGCGCGAGAAAAGTTGGCTCTGATCGGAATACTGCGACAGAGGGAGGCGAAACGTGTTATGAGACCAGACCGCGGCGGATGCGTGGGAAATAGCGTCGCAGAAGGGGAAGGTAGAGTGGGAACACAAATTTTCATCTGGCAACTCTGCTTGGTAGACTGTAGATAGTTTAGACTGAGAAGAGGCGACAGGAAAATAAAATTCTATTCGGAAATGAATTACCTATGGTGTACGGTGGCGTGACGGCTAACAGCTTCGGAAGTTTCTGCAGATATTGCAGATCGACCACGATCGCACGATCGGCAGTAGTATTTATCGTTACGTTAGTATTGTCGAATACTGCTTCCATGTATCTGGTCCAGTTCCACTGTTAAGATTGACAAAACCGGTTTATTCGCCCTTATCTATTCTAATTAAATTCGAAATATTAGGTTGTTGCATATGAAACGTCCAATCCTTAACAATAATGTTTGACAAGCACAATTGTTTTCCAAATAATTATCCTTGTAACGCGTCGAATTAAAGAAAATCTACCCAGGGGCGCCAGACAGCCTCGGCGCCACCCTGAAGAGACAGAAGAAGCTCACCGCGGCCGAATATTCGAGAAGGCCACGGGGTTGAGAACCTTCTCGATCCCTAGAAACGCGTTGTTTAGAAACGCTCACTTTAGCTGCGCCTGTGGGGGAGAGGACGTGGTAAGGTCTCCCTATTTTCCCATATTCTACAAAGTTTCAGCTTTAATATAAAAAAATTTTGATCGCTCTATCTCATTTCTATCGGAAGTTCTTTGATTTTCTCGCCGATTTCGTCCGAATTGCCCACTGTGGGGCGCGGTGCGGCTTGTTGGTCGGCAGTGGAGTAGGTAGGTACTGGACAGTGATAGCACAGGCGACCCCGGACAGTACACGAGGGGTTTACTGTATTTCTTAATCAACACCTTTGATAACAATTTGCATTCTGAAATGGGAAATTTCATATGCAACAGCCTAACTTATAGATCGACTGCTTCGATGAAATCTTTGTCACCTGTTGCGCGTGTAAATCCGTCAGTTGTTGGAGGTCATCGATGGTTACTTCGTGGAACATGTAGCTTCCGCTTCGTCTTTGCTCCGCGGTCGCCATTATCTATCACGAGCGAATGAAACGTGAAGACTAACAAGTTAAATTCCGAGTTTTTTACTTACGTACCTTCGCAAGTTTCGTACTAAAATCCAAAATCTCGTTGGCGAATGCGGCGCTCTTGTTTCCCATGCCAGCCAGTTCGACCGTATCCTTCACGTATCTTTTGTACTCGTTTATTTCCGAGCGAAAGCGCTGCGGGTCTAAAAGGTAACGCTCGCTGATCGCCGGGGTTACTTGTGCTATCTGAAACGACCTGGGTTATGAAAAGCAGTTTGCAACTGGGAGAAATCGAGTCTAATCCTAGGGCAAGAGGCTCTTCTTGTTTGTGTTTCTTGTACTTTGCTAACTGACATTCTTCCGGAATAGAAACATTTAATATAAGTACACTCTCCCGATACATACACTACTGTGCAAAAGACAGAAGCACCCAGTGTAATTATAAGATATAATGACCGACAATATTTTTATGTAGGAATTGTATTGTACAATGATTTATTTATTGATTTATTGCATTTAAAGTATTAGATAATCCGCAATACAGTAATTTCTCAAATACTCTCCAACAGCCGTATTCTGGACGGACAAGTTTGCATGGCATAGACGACAGTATTTTTTTTATGACTGCGTCTACCGCGCCGACCGCGCCGGGATTTCAATCTAGAGCCGAACATAAAAAAAGGATACAATGATGTCTGAGTCTACCGCGCCGAAACTTCAATAGAGAGCCGAACATAGAGAAGGACAGAATGATCGGGTGCAGTGTTCCGATTGAACCAGTAATTTTTCGCGCATGCGCGGCTAAAACAGTAGTGTATTTACAATGACGCAGCAGAAAGGCCAGGGCCTTGACGTCCTGAGGCAGTTATATTGGCGGGAGTGTATCGTTATTATTGGCGGGACGAGTGATCGCCTTAAAATTTAATTGCTAACATTTTAAGGATAGTTTAACCCCTTGCCTTTTCATATGTATACACTAATCATTTTTTTTAAGTCTGCGGAGCGCTCAAGCTAACCGATTTCATCGAAAAGGTTACTGAGGCTTAAATTGCCGCGCATGCGCGAAAAATTGCTGGCTCAATCGGAACACTGATCTGGTGGCCGAAACATCCCTTTCAGTCTGCGTCAATTTCCCTTCTTGTTGGTTCACAAGTGAAATTGCAGTTGCTGTTGAAGGATCAATGAAAAAAATGTTGAGCCATGGACTTTTGAGGATGATGGAAGAATCGCCGGTAAGAATAATGGGTTAAAGTTACAAGCATGGATCACAGGTTTCGTCAGACCCTACACGTTTCCTCACCATCATTCTGTTTCTCGTAGTGTCACGAACGTCCTCGCTCACGTAGAAATGGACAAATATATTCAAGCCTAGAACTCTTTGCGCCGTTCCCGCGAGCTGCGAAACGTCCAAGGTCCAGTTGCTAGAATGCGTCGGTGGGATCTTCGGTAAACCTAGCTCAGCCAAGATGTCGTGGATCGGCTTCATTCCCAAAGCCTCGATGCTCGCTGAAAACAGCGATCCGATCTAGCTATTGTCCCGGCGATAATCGATTCAAACTTAGCTCCCTACCCCTTCGATTAATTGTTCTTACTCGTGTCCATGCAAGTTCTGTACAGCGCTCTGGCCAACTTGACCGACCTGGGATCGTTTTTGCCATCCGGTTCCTCGAGAAGGATCCTCAGATTTTGGAACAGCTGTTCCCTGAGAAGGCTCAGTTGGTCCCAGGCGACTTGACTCTGCGGTATAGGATTCTTCGAGATCCATCCGCCGCAGGCGAAATCGTAGAAATCGTGGCAAGGATCGACCGATCTATTCATCGACTCTATTATCCTGGCGGCTGTAACGGTGAAACGTGAATATCCCGGTGACGCACATTCAGTGTTGGGCAATGTTTAAAGAAATCAAAATTTAAATAACATGTTATTTCTTGCTTGGATATTCAAATAAGAAGCAAAAATAATTATTTACACGGATGTTTAAACTGCGGGAAAATTTTATTTTTCGCCATGATTTCGATATCACACTCACCACTGTGCGCCGACGATTATTATCGCTGATCGTCGGTCGTTACGTAAACGGGTGGTTAAAAAATTGCTCACAAACGGACGGAGGTGAAGAATGGCAGGAAGGAAGGAAGGAAGGAAGGAAGGAAGGAAGGAAGGAAGGAGGAAAGGAAAGGAATGAGGAAAACCTTGGCTTCGACGGAACGTCGCGAAACGGTACCTGTTTTGACGCATTCTACGCTCTGGCATATCTCTTTGTAATCCTCCTTGTGGAAAACCGCTACTTGTAATGTCAGCGTTACGACCAACGCGATCACGGTTACCATTAACAAGCCAACGATCATCATCAGTTTGGGGTTCTTTCCGCTCGACTTCTTTCCCTCGTTCACCGAGTCGTGCTGCCTGTTCGGATCAATGAGAAAAGAACCATTCGCACAGACAAGTTCGCGGTTTACGTCGAAAAGGGGGAACGGGGTTGCGTACCCGCCTTGACACGTTTCCGCGCTCTTCAATCTAAAAGGATGGAAAAATGTTGCCAATTACCACGAAAGCACCGCGTTGTTTCCCCTCGATTCTCCCGGCTGCGTATCCCTGTCATGGTCCTCCGGATCGGTCACCTAGGAAAAACGAAAGCGTCTGTCAACGTCAATCGTCATCGCGCGTCGCGTCGTCAACACAAATGGAGGAAGGATATCTCTCCTCGCAGTGCCGGATTAAGACCCGTAGCAGGTGTAGCAAATGCTACAAAGCCCGCGCTCGCAGGATTGTCAATGAATGGGGAAAATGGGGAAAATGGCCCAAAAACTGATTTTTCGTTTTCCTTCAATAACTATCCTTACAGATGAGATAGGGGACAGAAACTTGGCAGAAATGGGTCTTTTTCGATAGGGTATCGAATGGCACAAGTTCCACTAAAATACCGCCGGGTGGCGAATTTCACTAGCAAACCCGGCTACAGCCTTTGGTCGATAAATACCGTACGCAGATATTTTTGCTAAAAATTCAGTGGTCAAATCACAATCCAAATAATCCTCAAAATGAATCCGAAGGTCAAACACAAGGTCATAGACATATGTCCTCCATTAATCCCTGCAACTTTTATTCCAAACATTCCTTTTCACCGAATATGCTTATATGGAAAGTTAACCCCCTACACAGTGGGACGAATGGCCATTTTAGATGGAAAAAACTCATGTTAGAAAGTAGATATAACATTCATATACGCGTATACTTCTTTGGGAACGTTCACTGACTCTAACCTCTAACTCATCATAATTCATTTTACAGCGATATAAGCATGGAAATCAATACGTGAAAACTTCGAACCGTAATATGGCGAAATCGTACATTTATAGTCGTTACAAAGAAAATTGTGTCTACAATTAGATTCAGACTTTACTGTATTCATAAGGATTTAAATGACGGTTCGGTTAATATTTTCTGGCTAATAGAAAACCAACCTTGGAAGAACAAGTCGGCAAGAATGTGCAAATGACATCAGCGGATATAATCCATATAATCTATCAACTATCAATTCGAAATATGAGGAGAAATCTATACGATACCAGACATTTTAACTTGTTTCGTCCTCCAGAGAAAAAAACTGACATGACCAAGTCAACCGTTAAAACCAGGATACATATTCCGGTAGTTGAGCTGCTGCGTCTTAATGGGTTACAGGAAGCTGTCGGCTCGTGACTAACTAACTACAACCGCGTGTCTTCGTATATATGTACTGTTTGGGATGAGCAACGCACGGCGCGACGTACAATTCCAACATTGTACTCTCCACGACGACGTAAAATGTAAAAACTGTGCGAATCACGGTACGCGGTCTCTCCTCGCGAGCATCTCGGTGGTTCGGTTTTCTGGTTCTATCGTTGAATATTTCGAAACGATGAACGAGGGACAAAGTTTCGGTCATGCTCCGTTTCCTTCTACAAACGAATCTCTGTTCAGCGGCAGAGGCGGATCTAAGGGGCCCCAAGCACTTAAAATATCTTAACTTAAAGATTTTCGAAATGACCGAAAAGGTTCAAAAAACCCTCCATAAAATAATCGCACAAATCCAATGTAAATATTAAATACATATTGTGCGATTATTTTTGTCACAATATTTATGTCCTTGTGAACAAAACGTAATACCTCGTACGGATCTAAACATTTCGACGAACCGCGCAAACCGGCGCGCGGCGCGCAGAACAGCGAGCCGAACGGCAAACGGAACGGATTTATGCAATTTCTAGAATTTCTTGCGAACCCTACTCAAGTAATCAAAAAATTTGGTAATTCTTGCGAAAGGGTCACTGTACTCCGATTTTCATGAAATTTAAATATGTTATAGATTTCGACACTTTAAACAACATTTTCCTTTTCCAATATAGGGGAGTCGCTTTTAGTTTTCGAGATATTCGCAAAACACTATTCCAAACTTAATACTGTATTGAATTTTCTGTATTCTGTAATCTTTCAAAATTGAAGGGGAAATTACCTTACATATGTATCATCCCCTATATAGAGTGAAACCATGTTTTCTATCTCATCTCCACAGCATGTTTACAAAAACAAAAAGTAAATGGACGCCGCGCGAATCAGCGTTACGTTGCCACGGAGTGTACAAGAACACAGAAAATTCAATACAGTATTATAATATTAACAGTTTTTTGCAAATATCTCGAAAAGTAAAAGCGACGACCCCCCTATATGGGAAATAGGAAAAAGTTGTTTAAAATGATGAAATCTATAACATATTTTTTTCATCAAAATCGGAATACAATGACCCTTTCGCAATAATTACCAAAAGTTTTATCAATAATTTCAGAGAAGAATTTGAAGACGTTGAAGAAGAGGCAACTGATGTTTCAGGGCTATCTCATTTAATGTATCAGAAGTACAAGCTTGCAGACACAAAAAGAGAAAAATGTTTTTTGATGAAAACAAAGAAGTCGGATACGAATTTACAATAAGAGCAAATTACATTACAATAAGAAAATTTTATAGTCAATTCATTTTATGTTATACATATGTGATAACACCAAGGCAGACTATCTCGAAGAAGTCGAGCGTATGAAGTTGTTGCAGACCTTTTTCGAATATCTTTTGATTTGAGTTTATCAAAAGAAGAAAAAAAGATATTTAGAAAAATGATATTGACGTTTATACTATTGAAGATGAATGCACATTTCCAGGTGTTGAATTATTATTGAAATTTTTTTTAACAATTCCGTTATTTAATGCGTCAGGAGGAAGATCGTTTTCTGTTTTGAAGCGTGTAAAAAATTATTTAAGTAGCACTACGGGAGAAGAAAGGCTAAATAATATGGCTATTCTGTATATGGAGCAGGAAATTTTAAGCCGAATTGATACCGCCAAAATAACTGATGAATCTGCAAGAAACAAAGCAAGACGGAAATTCATATAAAATAAAAAATATGTGAAATGTATATATGTTTCTTAATAAATTCATTTAATGGCTTATGGTATGGAATTGCTGATTAATTTTCTTTTTTGTTTATAACTTAATGAGAGTTTTCTTCAAACTTTTTTTTGGAAGGGGGCTCGAAATTTTGACTGCTTAGGGTCCCCACTTGCCTTGGTCCGCCACTGTCAATCACAATCGCGCTCTTTCGTACCAACCAGTACGTTATGCAATCAAACCGATACTTCTGCATGGCACGTATGCGCATAGTCAAAGAGCGAGCAACAACTAGTTATACAACAAAAGTGTCATCGTAGCCGAGCGTCGACGAAGATCGCGATCGTCAAAGTGCTTCTTGAAGGAAGTGTCGCGACGCAGTGGCCGATTTTTTTTGGCAATGCGGAACAAAAACCTGCATGACTTGTAAATTTCATTTATCGAATACATCTGTTAATCTTGGTAGATAGTAGAAATCTTTATTTCACGTGTAGTTCACGTAAGTACACGTATTAACATGTCGGTATTTTAATTCGTGATCATTTTTATGATACAGTTATTAACTTTCGAAAGCAACATATGGGTATATAAAATACATATATTATGCATACTACTTTTAACGAACGATCCTTACACCTAAAGGTGTTTTTTTAAGCCCGACAGAACTTGGAATTGTAAAAAATTTTAATCAAATTCTTTTGCTTATTCTTATATTCGGTATTATTTATTTATTCATTATTATATACTCCAGTGCTGAGTTATAAGTCTCTAAAAAACGGCTAAGTTGTTTCGTGTAATGGGAGATACATAGTGCGAGAACTTGGCTGGTGCACTGCCGTGCACCTATAGATCAATGAAAATTAATTAAACAATATATTTAATAAATGCGAAAAATATTTAATTACCTGTAGTTCAAAATGACTATTTTAAATAATTTTTGGTGAGAACTTCTCTCATCGTTCAAAAGTTATAACTAGACTGCGGGTGTTTATACAAAATAAAAAATTTCTGCATTGATTCCAAGACACAGAAACTAAATAAAAATTTCTTTCTTCTTTTAATTTTGTTATTAACCACTTCGTTCTCTTGGACGTATTGACACGAGACGTCAAAAAGTTTCGTACAAGGTCGGTTACATGTAAACACGCGACTCAATGTCCTCTCATGAGCGGCATGAAAACCTCGGAGTGGCATGCGCCGCGAGTTTACACGTCTGTGACCTTATACGAACGATTTCGAGGTCGCGTGTTTACACGTATGTGGCACCTCGGATGCGACATGGCGTCGCGTATTTACACGTATCCGACCTCGTACGAACAGTTTTGAAGTCGCGTGTTAACACGACTTGTAATTTCGTATTCTTTTCCATTTCCTTTATATCGTTGTAGTGCGTAAAAAGACAAATTGAACGAAATATGAAAATATATACTAATAATATACTGCAGTGGAGTAAAGCGAGTTACAAAATTTAAAAAATTTAAAAGTCGATGCGGCAGCATTTCCCGTTATTCGATCAATTTCAAATTTTGCACAGATTAGTTTTTCGACCAGCGGCACAATTCTACGGGTTGTCCCACAAAATATTCGTTATTCGAAAAATAAGGTCCACCCTAGTGTGCATGCATATGACCAATGTTGTCAGCTACGCGGCGCGTTATCCGAAAATCGCGATCGCCGCATGATCCTCGACCTCGAAGGTACTCCGACCGAGAACAAACGAAGGCGTTGTTGCATTGTCGTGTTTATGCGAGCTTATGTTTAATGCAAATCGACGTGTCCCCGAGACGAGCCGTGGCGGAAAGAAAGCTCGACGACTCGCCGCGCCGCGCCGGAGACGTAAGAATATACTATTACATACTTGAACGGCGGTGATGAGATCACTTCGTATTGCGACTATAATTATTTTTTGATTATAGAAATTCGAGACTGGCCACGCGGTATGTTCGTGGTATGAAGCTTACCTTGTATTGCATCTTTTCGCTGATTCTGCCTGCCTTCTCCGGTCGTCAGCGGTGTCTTCGATCCGTCTGAAACAGAGAACGGCTTTAACGAAACTCGTTGCGGATCGGCTAAATTCGATTGAAGCGATCTAGACCGGAGAGAATCGGAATCACCACGATGATCAGCTGTGAACGCTCTGTTTTGGATGACCACGACCGAGCGATACTTTATTCGGTTGTTCTCGTTCGATCGCACGCAAGGCCGCTATATCGTATGAAATGAAGCTGTAATGATCGAGCGAACAACCACGACCTACAGTGGGTGTAGAAAGTATTCGTACACTGATAAATTTCAAACAAAACTGTAAAATTGTTGTTTATTAACCATTTCTTAACTTGCGAATGTAATAAGGGAAAAGAGAAAAAATCAACTGAAATACACCAGCAAATATTATTCGTGCACTCCTTAATTCGAACTGCGTAGCGAATAGTTGTTAACGTAAATCCATACCATGTAAACATAAACAAATTGCGGTCTAAGTACTATTGATCTTCTCAGCATATTTTGAAACGTTGTTGACATCAATAGCATTTCAACATTCCTAAATATTCAAAGTTATCGTTGAAAAATGGGACGGAAACGTGCGGAAACAACGATAGTAGAAAGAAAATGATTATTAACTAGCACAATCAGTGTAAACGTTTAGCTGAAATTTCGCGTATCGTAAGTAGACCTCGAACTACCATAGAAAGTTTAATTGACAGGTATGGGCGACGAAAAAGACTACAAAATAAATCAAGCAGTGGACGTCCACGAAAAATCAATCAAAACACTGGTAGAGTTATTATTAGAATGGTAAAGACAAATCCAAGAGTAAGTGCAATAAAAATAGTTGAACAGATTAAAAATAATTGAAATGTTGATGTATCTGCTAGTACTGTGCGCAGTTTTATGCGAAAGTCAGGATATCACGGGCAGGTGGCCCGTAAAAAATTTTTCGTAAGTAAAACTAATAGAAAGAAAAGATTGGAATTCGCGCAAATAATGATGTAGCTACACCAGTGGAGTGACGGAATAAAGTGATCTTCACAGATGAAAGTAAGTTCAAGATTTTTGAGTCTGATGGACACTGTACCGTTTGGAGAAAAAAAAATACAGAATTGAAAGCACAAACACTTAAAACCTACTTAATTCCTTACTTATTGCTTCCTTCCTCATTTCCAATTCCCCTAACTTTTGCACTTTTGTTGGTTTGGTATGCTCTTTGGTATGTCTATGCTCTCTTTTCTCTCTTTCTCCTCAACTTCTCCAACCACTCTTCAACATTTCTGTCTCTTTTCCCGCTGACTACATCCTCGATCCTGCTCATTTCCCCCATTATCCTACACCCGGTTGTCATTTTCTTTTATTTTCGTTGATTATTTTACATGCCAGCCGAACGATAAATTCAATGTCGAAGGGTTGAGCGCGAAAGTGTGAGAATAAATTCGTCCGTATATTTTCGCCGCGAGGAGATTAAGAAAACACATAAGCTCGAGGTGCTAACGGAAACGTTCAGTAGGAAAGAGTGTGTATCGTTGTGGTTCGAAATAAGCTGCGGCTATTTTTACGAGATCTCTTCGTTTTAGCGAGATGAAAGTTTACAGGGAACCAAGCGATCTGCCGCGTCGACTGTCCGCCAAGAACACGTGGCCGCTACGAAAGCGTGTGCTTATCATCGGTGGTTGCTAAGCGCGTATTATTGGTTCCCTTTGAGCGTCCCGTCGCGTCGCGTCGCACAGTGCGACATTTCGATCGTTTAGTTAGGAGAATTAAGACTATTAAAGGGTGAAATCTACATTTATTTAACTACTGCTTTCCACAGTAGAAAAAATAAATATTCAAATAAATTAAAAATACCTCGGAAAGCAATATTCATGATTATTATTGAAAATAAACATGTGAAATTTGCATAAAATTATGCTCTGATAATAACAAAAAGGGTGATTGTTTTTGTTTTCTAATGTTTTGACATTTTGTAACAGTTTATAATTTTTTTGCTCTGTAACTGTTTCGTGAATCCTAATAAATTTTGAACATAATTTTTATTTTATATAAAAAAAATGTAGTTTCTAGTTGCGTTTCTTCAAGGTTTAAATAGGGTTTGAAGTGGAATTTTATGAATTCTCCATAAGAAGGCGTGTTAAAATGTGCAAACTTTAAGTGGCTATAAATATTAAACGGTGCAGTAAATCAAACCCAAACTTTGGTAATTTCATTAATTTAGTAAGAATTATATCTTGTGAAATTTTCAAACATTTTGTTGCGTATTTATACACCTCCAGAAGATCCTTAAGTTTTTAATGCCCCTAAAAAGTCGAAATGTCACACTGTGCGAAGGTCGTTCGATTCACTTTTTGCAGAAAGTCCGCGCGCGTGCTCAGAGTACAAACTATGTACTCACCGGGTGCCTCGAGATCACTGGAGGCTGTTTAAAAGCACATCGCTCCTCTGTTTGTGCGACACGCGCCAGGTTCAACAACGAGAGGACGTCGCTTTTCCGTTCAAGTACAAACGCATATCTTCTGCGTGTCTCTGCCTCCGCTTCTCGCCGTCGTTCGTTCACTGACAACGTTCCCCCCGGATACTACGCACGCCTTGGAATCCCTTGGAAGGATGCGACACGGAACTGACAGTAAACTAAACTGATGTTTCAACTCGCGAACCGCGCGCGGCACAGCGCAGCGGCGCGGCGTAATCTTCAAATCCCCTACCACTTCCGCGCCACGATATTGCCTCCCTCTTCTGCAACGTTGTCGAGTGAATCTCCGCCACGCGACGCGACGCCGCGCCGGTTCTTTCTTCCGATGCTTGCGATCGTCGAGTATCGCCGGGGTTCGTCGTTCTTCGGCCAGGCGTGTTTTAAAAAGCTCCAAGGACTCATGAACTACCCACCCACACACGCTACCAGCATGATTTCCGCCGACAAAGAGCTTCCGCAGTTTGCGCTAATGTGTCTCATCGTCTTTTTCGAGGGACACCGCCGATCTATGGTCTGGAAAGCAGCTTTTTCGACGAAAAGTCTATTCTCCAAGATTACGATATCGAACAAATTTTTCCTGCGACAATTGCAAGAACCCCTCGAAACTTTCGAATTCCAAATTATTCATTTCAGATTCTTCTTAAAGTTCAAATTCGAACTTCAAGTTCGAACTTAATACATTAAAAAATTATGGATTACTCATGTTTGAAAGCCCGAACAGCCAGTTTTCAATGATTATCCATTATTCATACGATTTTTCAGACATTTCCGGTAGTGTGGCAAAAAAATGTTTCCTACAGAAAGTAATCTTTAGTTTATTCATTATTATATATTTATTATTGAATAATGTTATAGCTGATGCCAAGACGAATCCAACGACCTATTTAATCTGGTCTTTGAGTTTTGAAATAAAGGTGAAATAGGCGTGAACAGCTACCGAGCCGATCTGGCTGGATCTGGCATCTGGCCCACTGCGCGGTGCGGCGCGGCGCGGCACACCGATTAAACATGTATGAGCACGAGTACGCTCGCGGATCTACGATTCGGTTGACTTTATCGCGAAGACGAGGTCGCGCCCCTGCCCCTGCCTCTGCCACTCTGCTTCCATCTCCATACTTATCTACATCTCCGCCTGCATCTCTTGCTTGCAAATCACTTGCGAACGCTTACACACAGTCCCCTTCGCGTCTTTTCTATTCGGATGCAAAAACGAGAAACAAACAAGATTTTTACAGTGTAGCGACCATCGGCGGACGTCACTGGGAAATCGCGACCGACTAATTTGCCACGTGGCCAACGGAGGATTGCGCTGTTTTTGTTGGTTCCGCTTCTGATCGAGCGAAATAGACCGAACACTCGGTACTAGTCAACCTTGGCCTGACCTAGCTAGTCAACCCATTGGCTGATTCCAGAGCTGGGGAAAATAGTATTTTAAATAGTAAATAATAAATAATCCTATTTATTTACAAGTATGTGCAGAATTTTGAAAACAAAATATTTTATTTGATGCAGTAATTTTTGAAAATAAAATAATTTATTTGAGGCGGTAATATTTCCCGAATATTTTTGAAAGCCACAAATGGGGTACATTATTTCGTTTAATAATTTTTGTTATGAAACGTATGTATATTTGTTCAAATAAATTCTATACATGTTTATCAACATTAATAAATGTTTTATTGGTAGAAACAATTCCCAGGGCGATTGCTTGATCACCTAACGAATTCTCAAGTCGTAAAGATAGTTATAGCTTGTGTCCGAATATTTTTGGGAGTATTGTGGAGACTGTATTTTGGAAAGCGTCACTCTCGATCGAGTCGAACGGAACAATCGTCTCGGCTCGTTCGTGCTCGTTAACCACAGCGGTAGAAATCACAGGATATGAAATGAAATAATTACTCCGGCATAGATTTCTCGTAAAAGGCGATCACGCCGAGGCAAATTGTCTTCCGAACTCGGAAGGCTTAGATCCATTTTGGTCGTAACACTAGTCTCTCGTTTATATCATAGTAATTTCCAACGTTCGGTCTGGTTTTCTTGTTTCAAGCGAATTGTAATGAGGATATTTTCTCGGTTTCCTTTCTCGTTGTAGGTCGCGGTTCGACCGAATGGGAATGGGGACCAGGTGAAGGCTGCGGGCGAAGAATTCGCGACTATTTTATTGAAAATGTAAAATAGAGTAGTAGTCCAGGTACAAAGAAGAAACGGTAGATTGTACACGATTCGAGCACACATTACCAGTAGAAAAGACCCGGCTAGAGGGGCCCGTCGTTTGAGCCTGGATCCGAGACGTTTAATCGTTCACGCGTCGTCCACGTGGTATCTACAGTAGGCGGAGTCCTTGATCAGCTCCTGAGGGATCAGCTCCTCGACCGGGGATTGATGCGACACAGCAGCAGCGTAGTTCTCCGCTTCCTTTAACACCCTCAAGAGATTCCCACCGACCAATTTCTTGATATCCGAGGCCGACCATCTTCGGTCCCGCGTCAACTCAGCCAGCAACAGAGGGTAACCGGAAACGTCCGGGAGTTCGACCGGCGGACTAAAACGGAAGCGCAAAACGATTCGAGGTGCCGTTTTATATAATAAACTCGTTCGAGTGTGTACGCGTCGCATAGCGTTGACCGAGAGAAAATGCTCGTTCGATGCGATAGTCGGGACATTTAAATAGCTCGCTAACCTTAATATACCGTCGTAACCGGCCCCAAGACCCACGTGGTTCACGCCAGCTATTCGCCGGATATGATTGATGTGAGCTGGAAGGCAAGCAAGCACACGGGTCGTCCGTTTCTAGGAACGTGAGGGATTTCTCGAAAGTATAATCGATATTTTAACGCGTCGCCGCGTTCTCATACCTATCACGTCGTACATGGTAGCCTTATCGCCGCAGCTTAAATGCGCGCTGTCAAAGCTGACCATAACCAGACCACCGTTCACCGACTGAAACAAACACGAAAACGATGATTCGATGATCCAACGATTCGCCGTGAACCGCTGCGCCGAGGGGACAACGAAAATGAATTTGCTCGGAGAAATGTTGTATTCGTCTCGCCGCGACGGTTCTCCTCCTTCTCACCAAGTTGCGGAGCACATCATCCGGAACGTTGCTCGATGAATTACAAAGCGCTTTCGCAGCGCTGTGAGAAAATATCACCGGCGCCTTCGTTATCATTAGAGCGTCCCTCATCGTTCTGACCGAGACGTGCGACAGATCCACCAGCATTCCTAAACGATTCAATTCCTTCACGACCGCTTTGCCGAACACCGACAGCCCGTTGCTATGAAAGTCCATCGTCTCTATGGCACTGGGCTCCTCCACCGCACACGAATCCGCCCTGAGGAATACGAGATTAGACATTTCCCTTTTCTCTGTTTGCTTCCATGCAGGGACTTAATACCGGTATAATTCCGAAATCGCCACCATTCTTGTATATGTACCAACGATAAGATTCTATCTAGCATTAGTAATCACTCATGTAACCTAAGCGTTTCAGTTCGTCTCTCTATCTTCAGTTCGACATTCTATCTTCTGTTATTCATCCTTCAACTTCATCCCTATGATTCAACCCTTACTGACCATTAGACCTAAAAAAGCAACCCTCACTTCTCGCGAGCATTCTTTTTTCATTCTCATTTCGCTTCTGATCAATCTTACAGAGTCTTGTCTAGACTCTCTAGTTCTTTTTATATAACGTCTGTAGTTTGTATTTCGCTCAGAAATTCTACTTAATAAATATACGCATGTTAAGTATCCGGAATACAACACCATTTGTGCCCGAAACTTTAATTGTCTATTACACAAATAAATATCATCGGAATTATATCACATTTGATGTGATTTTTATCAGAAAAATGCCAGAAATATGGTTATCGAAGTCCCGTGAAAAAATCATGACAAATAACGAAGTTGGAAATTTGGATTAGCTATGTTCACATTTCTCGGCGACCGAGGCCTCTCGAGTTCGACTGTCCTTCTCTACGTTCGGCAAAAGTCAAAGAATACTGCCCCTGGTGCATAAATGTCCCTCGGCGGATCCGTGCTGGGGACTTATATGGATAAAATATTGTATATAAAAATAAAAATATACTGGTATATGGCGTGATACTGCTGTTCCGATATTTCTTTTTCTACAACGGCCGGGAAGAAATTAGCGAAAAATACCGGTATGAGTCCCTGCTTCCGTGACGTGGACTTACCAAGGGGTATTGCATTTGTGCGTCAAAGTCATATACCTCGCACCGAGCCGCTGAAAGCTCCTCAGCACGGCCATAGAGGTACCGATGCTGTGGCCACCCTCGATTCCCACCAAGCTACCCATCACACCATCCTTGTGCGCTTTCTCCAACTCCTTGCTGCTCGTCACCAGCCTCATCCGCCGTGGATACCTGCCCGCCAATCTACGTATCGCGTCGATCTGCTCCAAGGTGAGTTGAACAGCGTCGAGGAATTGTGCCTCGCAGGGTACGTACACCGACCAGAATTGCCCGCCGACGATTCCTTCGCGCAATCGCACCAGGTCCGTCTGCCACTGGGGACCCCAGCTTCCGTTTCGCGACAAGTCCTCGTTGAACGGAAAGTCATGCAAATTCATGCTTCCCTGATGCTTCCGAAGATTCCACGCGAAATCATTGTGCCTGAAAAGTTGTCTCTGTGATCGGCTGCTCGAGGGGCGCTCGAGAATCCGAGATCGGTGGCTACAGTCGGGTCGGATTCCCGACAAAAATCGCGCAATGTAAGACTATCAGTGTTCGATTACCGAAGACGTATCTCGTGTATGTTACACGATCATCTCTCTATGTTTATATCAATTTCTAGGATTTCGACCCGACTACTTTGTCACTACTCTTGCGCCGGTACGACATACAGTACTACCCACTTAACAAACAGATATCGTCTAAAGACGTAGATGTTGGGAAAATTGTTGGCATTTATATCCCCGCATTGTTTCCGAGTTTGTTCAAAAAATATGTCGCAGTCTTCTGCTGTATGTGAACGTATTAGTCCAGTCAATGAATGCTTAACGCGGGGTGTAGAGGGAAAAATTGAAGGAACACAATTTTCGACTTTGGAACTTTGTTCGAACTAATTACGTAGAAGGTTTCTTTTTCGGGTTTTCGCTTATATCTGGGAAACTATGCGTTCTAGCGATAAGACCATTCTATACAAAATTAAAGCTGACAAAATGTGCATGGCAACAGGTGCCGTTTCTCCGTAAATGAGTTTGTTAAATAGGTACTACTGACTTCTGCGATTACCCGTCAACCAGAGGAATTTCGGAGAGCATTCGTCGCACCACTTTAAGTCTAGCCTCCAACAAGTGTGAACTTCGCAGTTCCAAAGCTAGAGGTAGTCCCACACCAGCGACCAGGGCGCATCCGAGGAAGAAGAATCCTGCCATAACTATCCACCGTCTCAGCATGCTCTGTCCTGTACATGTACAGAAAAAAAAACTAGTGAATTCTCCTTTTATACCTTTATCCCCATCTCGTTAGATTCCATATACCGAGTGAGGCATTAACTATTGCCACCTACAATAACTCCGAAAAAGTAGCGCGCGTTATCCTATGGCAATGATGGCGAATCTTTTTGAAGAGTGTGTCTTTATTATCTCTTAATCTTTATTATTACTTAAATTATTTCCATTCAGCTATACTTGTTTCGTCAGTAGTTTGCCGATGTGTGAATTAAAAGAATCGCAAACAATTGCAAATGTAATGATTTGCGAGAGTGGCGTACCACGTTCTCTCGGCGTGTCTTTGTCCTTGTCCAAGGAAGTGGAGACACCCGGATCCTTTCCGTGGTGCAGCGCATCACCGTTAGGCAATTTTCTCATCAATTCCGGCGACGATAGCTGCAGGCAAGTCTACGTCAAACATGTAATTTCTCGTTTAAAAAAACAAGCCGGCTTCTCTAGAGGACAGAATGCGAATTGATTTTACGCGAGACATAGCGCGTTGTTTGTGCAGCAAAAATAGTAAAATCGACCTTTCGATATAAATCGTTAAAGATTGACCGAACATTTATTTACAATAAAAATTACAATTTAGAGACAAATGGCTAGTGATCACCTTTCTAAACTAGGAAGATTTATTGCAAGTTACATTCGATAGACAACATTTTCCTTTTATAACGTGCAAGAATATTTATTACGCATAACAGAACATTATCGTGACATAAAAATCATTTTCTAACACTATAATTCTATTGATTATTTATACAAAATTTTCCTTCTTATCTGTACCAAGTAATTTCTTATCGGCATTAGAATTATCGCAGTCGAGTCGAAATGATCTACATTTCCGATTTTTTATTTTACGATGACTGAAAAGATGCAGACACCTCTACGGGAATATATTAAATAAATTCATTTATTCGTATGTTCGTAAAAATTCTGACGAACTTTAACGAATGCTCCCCTTGCAGTTTTTATAAAAAATTCAAAACAAGTCACTTCATACTTCTCTGCAATTCTAGTGTTAACAGATCAATCGAACGTTCGCATAGCTCACCTCTAAAATGTCGACTTCCTTTCTTCTCGGAGGGGGTGGCCGGTAAACCATGCCATCTTTATTAACTCCGTAAAGTTCGAACATGTTTCGTTATTTTCACGAACTCGACGTTACCTCGGCGAGAACCGTTCCTCAGGACTAGTAAATACCGAAGGGAGCGTCTCGTTTCGGTGGGACATAGACGCATGCGTCGGCTCTCGTATCGACCCGATATCAGCCGACCGATAAACCTCTTTTAAATCCACGAACTTTCATCCAATCGTTAAGATCGACGAGAAATCGGCGCACAGTGTGTCGTCCAATGGAAGGAAGTCCGAAAATCAAAGTGCAAGATTTGCAACTTTGTGTATCCTAAAATGTTCGTAACAAAACGTAGTTTCTAAAACTGCTTTCAATTTTAACTAAATAAATCAATTTGTTATTAAAATTGGAGCTGAAACTTTACTGTTAAATTCCGTGCATTTTTTTAAACACGCGTTCCTCGTAAGTTACTAGGTTTTTTAATTTGATTTTTATAGGATGTGTTTAGTATTATAAGAGACCTTCAATGTCCCAAAAAATTTTTATTAAATAATCGCAATTTGTCCTAATTTTTTATGTTCAACACTTATCAACTTTGATTCGAGTTTAAAAAAAAAAAGTACAACTAGGTAATTCCTTGAATTTTTTCTCAGTAATTGGTGGCATATTAAACTTTAATTTCGCGTTGGTTCTAAATCTGCTCACATTTGCTCACGTGGAGAAAATAATAAAAATCCATATTAAGACGCTCGCTCTCGGCGGCTTTCTGCGTAGTCTACAGAAGAAATTTGTTGCAATTATTTTTAAGCGCATGTCATTTCAATAAGTACTTATGTGTTCAATTTGATTCTTATAAATTATATATTTAGTTTTAAAATTGTTTAAATATTTACAATCTTTCAATTGAGTATTAAAGAAAGTACCAAAAGGTTACTTTGAGATTTTGTATTGTATTAATTTAGAGCACATTGGATTTGATATAAGGGTCAACCATTAAGTACATAAATATATGTATACAAATGTGAAACATAGTAGAAATTTATTTTGACGTTGAGACACGTGCGTTTGCCGTCCACGCTTTCAACAACGCAATCTATCGAAATTCCACTTGAGCCCGCGCGAAACAATATGACACTTATGTTTACACATTATGTTATTCGAAATGTACCGGAGCGATCCCCACTCCGCGCGCTCCCTACTCCACTACGCGTTCTCACTCAAACTCCGACCCCGCATACAAAGTTCATACTCTTTTAAAAGTCCATTGTTTGTTGATAAACGTACAGTACGTGTATCTTATCGTTAGAAAACTATTTCTTCTGATAAATCTATTGAATTCGAACCATTATTTTCAGCAATAATATCTAAAATAGAAATTGAATTAAAGACAAAGTAGAAATATTCTCAATATGTATTCTTACAATGAAATATTATTCTGCATCGAATAAAATATTTTATTTTTAAAGTTGCACGCATACTTTAAAATAAATAGGATTGTTTACTATTTACTGTTTAAAATACTATTTTACCGAGCTGTGCACTGAGCGATGCTCGTCTTCCGTTTGAAAGAATAGCGAGTCCCGCGCTAATAGGAACGCGTAGGAAGCTACGAGACACGCGTCGCTTCCGAGCTGCGCAGGAGGATATGCGCGATAGTCAATTCCTGCCGCCGTACACCGCCATATTGTTTGCGGTAGTTCCGTACTAGTTGGTCGGTTTGTACGTTGTCTCGTGACTGTTTCTCTCGTTCAGTGAGTTCCCTCGGGAAACTTTGCAAACATTTCGCGCAAAAGCAACATGAAGAAAACCAAGGACGTGTCGGACGAAGACGAATATTCCGCGGACGATCCAGAAGAAATGGAGGGGGCTTCTGAAGAAGAGTGGACTCCTGAGCCCGGAGTCGAAGTAAGCCCACGCTAACACTTTGCCTCCCTTATTCTTATGCATTTTCAACATTTACTCCCTTGTTTCCATATCGATCGTGATTATCCATATTCCAAGAGAACTTAGAAATCGAACTCGATCTCGAGCGAAAACATTTATACGCCATTATTCGCGAGTAAAGATCTGTCAATCGTAGTCTCCCGTTTCGATCCGCTACTTTCCAGAGAAAGTAACGGAAATGTTTTTGAACGGTTTTCGAAATTAATTCGATGGTCCCGTTCGAACAGTTTCCTGTTCCTTTGTTTATATTACACGGCTGGCCATGTTATTATCAAATGCAGGTCGTTTTTCATTAATCTTCTCAAATATGAATTCGCTGTGTTAACAGCGCCGTCGAACCCGTGACAAACACGTTACTCGGTACGTCGTACATTCGCGAAACTTTTATCTATGTACATACTGTAGCGACTAATTTCGATTGATTATCGTGAATACATGGGAGTCATCAGTGATTGGTGTTACAAGGACAAGGTTTACGGCTGATCGACGTAATTTCTCTATGCAAAAAGAATTTTTATCGACCATAAATGCGAAGTCGCGTCTGTTGTCGCCACTGCCGCGAATTATCGTTGCCGGCCGGTCAGTCGGTGGCGCCGGCCAATGAATTCTTCAAAACAGTACAACCACTAAAACCTGTGCGGTGTATGCATGCGTGCGTGCGCCGCGAGTGATTGTTTCGTGTGTTGTGCATTTCAGAGTTTCTCTCGTTATTTCGGATTCCGATCGATTTTATAAATTCGAGTAAATTTTTAATCAGCATGCAAAATCCGTTTTACGTGGAGAAATATTATTTTCACGATCGCTGTATGTAGTCATTTTTGAAAAATTTATTATTATTCCAACACATTCACTGTCGAACGTATTTTCTTGGTTTGCCTCCAGCGCCGAAGCGAAATTGTCTCTATTATTTAGAATCATATTATATGTATATGTAGAAACACTATTCTAACCTTTAGCACTCGAGTGGTGACTCTGAGGTGCTATTAAAAATTGCTATACCATTATTCAATGTATTGTGTATACTATTAAATATGTTGGTATACATATAATCGTAGGTATTGTACGAGGTATTACAGTCAAATCTCTATAAATCGAAATGAAGCTTCTTTTAACTCGAATTTTTTTCCTCCTAATGTGGAAGCTGAACAAGCCAAAGCTGCAGTAAATGTTGTATGAAGTTTTGTAGAAAGATGCTATGGTATCAAAGAAAATGTATTCTCTGCTTTGGCTACCATTGAAAATACCATTGATCAGAATCTGTTCATTCATTAATGCAGAGACAAATCACAGATTTCTTTATATGTTATAGGAATATGTAAGAACCTAGTAGATTATATTAGTACTTTAAATCTATTTCTACAACTCTCTTACTCAAAGATTTTAGTTCTTCCCTTGAGATTCGAGCTATCTAGGTTCGACCGTATAACAATTCCATATCCATGACATGAAAAAAATTAATGTACGAATTGTAATGCAGTTACAAAATTATAAATGTTATTCTTTGCAAAGGTTACAAAGTTTTCTCAAGTTCAGTTGCAGTAGTCAGTAATGGTCAGCTATGGCCATCACAGCTCACCCTTGAAAAGTTTAGCACTGGTCCGTAGTGACCACCATAGCAGTCGATGTACCATTTCATGTTTCGTGTACCATTTTCATTTTTAAATATTGAAAGAATATATTCCAATGAATGTTACTCAGAGTGGTACTAAGAAGAGGCCTCAGAGAGAAGCTGCCAAGAAGCGGCAACATTCAGAAGAGGAAGAGGACGAAGAAGAAGAAGAGGACGAGGAGGAAGATGATGAAGAAGACGACGAGTCAGATTCTGACACAGGAAAGAAACCTAAGAAGAAGAGACGGTCTAAGAAAGAAGAAGATGAGAAAGAAGATGAAGACGAAGAGGACTCCGATGATAATAGCTTCAACGAATCATCTGGAGAAACGCCAAAAGACTTTACTGTATGTTGATGCGCAAGGTCGTTCGATTAATACGGGATCAACAAATTATTTCTATTGTGTATTTTGGTTTTTACAGTCTGGTGCATTTGTTGTCGCAAAGGCGGACATCGGCGGAAGCACGGAACCAACGTTATGGAGGATAGATGGAAAAGCGTTACTGCAAAAGTTTTTACCCTTCAAAGAAGAAGGAAAGACATTGTACAAAAGCACATCAACCGTAAGTTTTAAATATCAACTGTAATGCTGTCGAAGTTGTTACCAGGTTTTCAGTCGTTTGTTTATTGCAGTATTCTGGATGGTCGGTGAATAACAAAGATAAATACTTGGCTGCACAAGTTACTTTCAAAGTTCAAAGTAGAACAGAAACAATTGTTGAACTTCATCTTGATCAGCAACAACAGGACGTTGTAAAGTAAGCTCTTCGATTTCTTTATATTTGCTTTATATTTTGATTGGAATCATAGAGGAATTCATTTATTTCTTATTTTCGTTTTCAGGGAAGAAAAAGAAGACTAAATATAAGATCACAGAATTGATCTTATTTGTTTATATACATTTTAAGGTATGCTAAGAAAGAATACATCCACATTCACATGTACACAATAAACACTACACAAGCATATTACGAAAGAAAACACATAGAAGCAGTTTACAAATTGATATTCTAGCAGATTCGTGTTTGAGAATAAAATTGAGTGGACCATGGACCTTAGTTTGTTGCAAAGCGTAGCTTTACGTATAATTGATGGCATAATCGAGTCCAGATAACCGCTTCAATTGACGGTAAAGCTACTTGTAAACCATCATTATCCAGTTAATTAAATATACAATATCCACTCACATTTTATATTTTATAGTTTCAACAAGATTTCAAGCTTTATTCCAACTACAAATTATTTTTAAAATGCTGTCTTGTATTTTACCTTGTAACAGTCACAATCATGATCTCAAAATTCACATGGCCGTCTACTGTACTTTAAATATTTATATCGTATAGCGTTACTTTGAGTAATTAAATCTTGCATTATGTTTAGTCAACAAAATGCAAAACGTTAGATATAGAAATCACAGTGTCAGTTACCGTTTGTGTTGTGTTCCTATCATTGTGTAATTTTCCCTGAAAAATCATGTTGTTCCCAACTTTTTACTTAAATTCTGACGAATTTTTCGTGGCCATAAGTGTGTAATGTATAATAAATTTATGTCGATAGCAATAGTGTGAACAAGAAATTAAATTGTACCGTCACAAATCATGTTCAATGATATATCATGTTGGGACTAGTTTTATGGATATAAATTATGGATCGCATTCAAGAAAGAAAGAAAAGAGGGTAAAAACAAATTGTGTTAATTATTTATTCAGTGTTCCCATATTTGTACATTTCATCGTTTCTTAAACAAAACAAAAAAACGACTATCCTGTTTGTATAATCTTCGTCTGTACATCAAACTTATTGGAATGTGGGCATACAGTAAGGAATATAATTTTAATTACAAGTTAAAAATTTTGAACATTAAACGATATATTTGAAAATAATTCTATGAATTCTCTACCTAAAAGTTTAGATAATATTGGATAAGAAGAATATTTAAAGTTGTACTTGAAGTGTTTCTATTATATTTGTAGTACCTATAAGTACATCTCCTATATTCATATTTTCTTGAATTAGTAAGCGTTTGCATTGATATATAATTGATGTTCCCGAGACGTTCAAATATAAATCAATATTCATTTCATACTGAAAACAAATTATTAATTGTAACCATAAAGTACAGAGAATCTTGAGCACAAATAAGAGTATTATAATCTTATCGAGTAAAAGCTGCGCACATCCAAATTTTTTACAGTTCAGACCTCTCTCTCTCTCTCTCTCTCTCTCTTTTTATACTGGTTGTGCGAATAAATTTTCATAGCAACTACACTTCTTCAGAGTGTCTATTCTTCAAAGTGAAGAATGTAAGGTAGTGTGAACATCAAAATAGGCAAAAAAGTTAAAAATGTGCGAAATAGTTTGTGTTTTTTTTTTACCTTTCAACAAAAAGCAAATTCGAGAAAATTGTGTAGCAATTACTATAATCCGTTTCTAATGTTTATCTCAATATTATTAGGTAGTCTGTCATTTTGTAGATGCTAAAAATTTATTATTTATTATATTCTATAAAATATAATATTAAGAGAAAGAAAATATAGTATAAAAAATATATACTTTAGTTTTATGCAATTCATAAGAATGAACTGAGATACATATATTCATATCTCTATAGGTCGGCGCTAACAATTTATTTTTTATCTAATATGTACTATTAGAAACAAACTAACTGTTCACACAGATCTGGAATGTAGTCTATTAGCATTGATGTTCGCGCTACAAATATAAGCAGTCATGAAATATTTACAAAAAAATATTTTTTCTCTCTTCTAAAACATTTTCGTTTGAATGTTTTTTTTTCGGCCGCAATTGTAAGTGAAGTATCAAAGACTCTACAAACAGTAGGCATATATTCTGAATTTGAACAAAGACATTGCACGTACGTACCAATGTTCAGTAACCTTTACATATTTCGCTAATTTATTACATTTTAATTATAAATAAGAGCATGCAATAAACGATGTATTATTACACAATATCACATTATTGCTGGACAAAATACGGCTTGAAATTCGACGAATTTCTTTAATTGACCCTGGGAATGTAACATAACGTTATACCTTTTGATTTTAATAAGACTTTTAAATTATTTTAATCATGTTTACAGTCTATTGCATATATACACGATGGAACTGTAAAATTATTCGTACGTTGATGTAACAATAATATAACTTCAAATGTTCAACAGAGAAGAAATCTGCTAAAAGTAACAAGTATAATATAATACAATAAAAGTAAGATTCAAACATAACGAAATATTATAATTGTATGTGACAATGAGAACTTATTTGTAAATGTTGTGTATTGAACATTGGTATTTGTTCTATATTATTATATAATAAGAATAAAATTTAAAAACATAACAAAATAGTTACATCTTTATTTATAACTACAAAAACACGAGAATGCAACTGTTATGAATAAAGATGTTCCTTCGTACACAAACCATTGGCATTGACAGTTATTATGGTATTAATTACTTCCTGAGATACTTCTGTGTGCCAGTTTTACTAGAAGTGTGATGATTTAAAATGCCTTTACGTAGCGTTACTTACTGATACATATAAAATAAACATTTTGTCCTTCGAACAGATCAGCAAAGTGGAACTTGAAACATAGTGTATGAGATAAAATACTTTCTCAATTTGTTTATCAATCATTGTCACCGTTCGCTTGTTGCCGAAAATGGTTTTGGCGTTAAATTTATTTATTCAGATCAAAAACCAGGTTCCAACCGTACGGATAATACACTGCTTAACATTTCACGAATTTCCGCCATTTCCCTTCGATTTTTTTTCACTATCTTCTCAAAATTCTTATTCTCTTGAATAATTTTGTCCATTTTTTTCCAATACTTCGTAGAACCAGATCGGCAACAACAACAATTTGTTGTACCCTCTCCACTATCGATACACGTTTGTCCTAAGGACTGACTTTTCTCTACATAGTGTTTACTGACATTATGTTGTTGATTTTCTTCCTCTAAACTATCATCTACACATTGAGTTGAATCATCTATTTTTCTTGAAATCGCATTACAATACTTACCACAACTTTCGTCTCTATTTTTTGATTTTATACTTTCATCGATCTTTTGGAGTGATTTTGCTTGACTGTTCTTACTGTGTTCACCGATATCTATTTTTTCCTGCGAGTTTATTACTTTCTCTTCCATTGTATCCGAAATACACGTTTTGGAAGTACAATAATTTATCGCATCTATATCGTTTATTCTAGCCTGGCGTCTCAAGGTTTTCCTTCTCTGTGATAAAATCGACTCGTTACTACCATTCTCAATCGAGTGAACAAAACTATCGCTGTGTCTCCTCGCATGTTCTATTGATAAATTCTCTTCGTATTGTTTCGTATTGCAGAATCCATCGCTAGCTCGTCGAATATCAGAGTAATTTAGTAATGCTGTATTTAAGAATGCAGCATCCTCTTTGCTATCAATATCATCCTCCGAGTTCGCGTTTTGTATATCTACATGCTCTGTATACATCTCCAGTGATTCCATAATGTTATCGTTACAAAGTTGCATGCTGTTGTGAAACGATAATTTTTTTGTTACTATCTTGTCCATTTCTCGGATTGTCATATCTTGAAACCCTTTATCATCATCTATGTTCGTGTTTTCTAAATTCCTAGATATTTGTGATCTTTCGGTAGAATTAGGATCACTGTTTAGATTGTCTTCGCACGTTCGCTTCGCATCGGAAGGATTGATTTCAATTAGGTCCCCGTCCTGTCCAAACGCAAAAGACTTTTGTCCTGAAGCATGTATGTTTTCATACAAGAATTTTGCCACATGAAATCGTAATATTTTCAGTTAAAGAAAAGTCTAAAATTTATTCGTTTCTTACCGATAATCATGCGTTTATTACGCATATCAGGGCTTTTCGATCGTGGCCTCTCCAAAAATTGTCTATTATCTGGCGATAGTACGGAAAGTGTACCACTTTGTTGAAATGGACTATACTGCTCGTAAGAATTGTACATCGCATATGGATCGTGTTCATGACTTTCATGTTCTCGTAAACGTTGCATAATTTTTTGTACAATTTCTGAAGGTGCTACGTACGGTGAACCTATTAAATATGATAAGAAATTATTTCATACTTCTTAATGCTTAATAAGGACTTTGTAATATACTTCACAATAGCGATAACTCATAATAACAATAATAATGATGATGACGAAGTAAAGCAACAAATAATAATTTAATAATTAGTTGTTCTACAGAAATTTCATGATAAAACATTTCGGGTATGCTCTACATAATCAAAAATAAATGATGATTTGTTTTCTTTGATACCATACAATACACTAATAATACTGTGCATTTCGTTAAAAATTAGCTAAAACAAAAGAGATTGAAATACGTTTTAGGGCATGTTCAGTGTTCAGACACGGCGGAAACCGCGCGTTTTCAACCGCGTCAAAATTGACAGTCGTTCAGGAAGAGGCGGTAACCGCGCGGACATGCAGGAGAGGAGCGAAGTTTTAGCAATCATAGTAAACAAAATCGCGCGGTCATGTGTGAACGAATGCATTGACGATAATGTAATAAGATCCGCGCGGTTTCCGCCGTGTCTGAACAGGCCCTTAAAGGCTTACACATTCACAATGAGCTACCAAAATAAATGTCATAATTTATAATTAAATGATATGTCCTATCTGTCGGTAGACTTACAACTTTAATTGGTCCAGAATGTCTGCGTTGTGGATATAATCGAGACACAGATAATGTGCCATCGTTTCCTATAAAATTATTGTTTCCATAACATAGTATCACTACCGACTGTCATGAATTTATCCACAAAGCTTGCGCATATTGTTCACCATTAAGTGTATTGACATTTTTAGACTAACTAATTTGTTGTTCAAAATTTCATTATTACTCTTGTAATGCTAATGAATAATTTCTACTACATTTTACCTGTTAATCCTCGATATCCTAAAGATACAGAATCAAAAGATTCGCTAGTTTCTTGTTGGTGCTTCACAAAATCATTAATGGCTATGCCTTTGAGCTTCGACGGTTGTAAAAACCTTTTTGGTATTCGGGAAAGAGAACCATTTTCTTGAGGGCTGCCTGAACATCCACCAAATCCTAGGCCAAGTAAAATAGCTTCCGGATCTGCTTTCCTCAGTTCTAACAAGCTTTCCACGCTGCTACAATGACTGCTATCAGACTGTAAACTCGGATCACGTACCAATTTATGAGGCAGTGAGCTGCAATCGAACAGAACTATATTTTTAAGCCTGTATCTCATTTCCAGGATTATGAGGGTGCAGGATGCGCCTTCTCATTTCTCTATAATGCAAAGATAGGGATTTTCAGTAGTCAAAAGTGCTAGATAAAAGATCAATCTAGTGCCCAAGCTTCCCAAAGTGGCCTACTTTTGTGGTTTCGAAACGTAATTTCCCACAGTTTTATGAAATGGCTACATGCGCAGCTGTATGCTTCCGCATAGTGCAAATTACGCCTAGTAAACGCAAAGGTAGGCCACTTTGAAAAGTTTGTGCGCTAGATTGATCTTTTATGTAGCGCTTTTAACGACTGAAAAACCCCATCGCATTCATTATCGAGAAATAAGATGGCACATCTCACACCACTGCAATCCTCGAAACGAGTCTATCCCCTAGTAAGAAAATTCTGTTCTTTGCAATACCTGTGTAGGCCAGATGTGTTAACTGTTGGTGCATTAGGAACATGAATAGGTGCTGATATAGTCATGGTTGGGGATTTTATTCTCACAGGATATGGAATGTCTTTAGGCTCTGTTGGTGTCATCGTAGAAGCAGTAACTGGTTCCAAAGGTACATCTTGACACGAACTTGCCATTGATAAGTTTGATTTTGTGGGTAATGGTAATGAATCAACCCATTGTTGAACTGGGCCAGTCCGGCGCCTCATTTCCCATAGACCACGCAGCCAATCGGTTACTTTGATGATTGTGTCTGTGCCAATGCTTTCTAATGAAATTTGAACAATAACTATGGTCAGATATCTAAGACTCATGATATTTACAGCATTAATTTGATTCGAAGCAATACTCTTATTAAATATGTGCAACTTACTGTATATACATTCATTTTCGCGGAACTAAGTATATATGTGTATCGTATACGCGCGTAAATATTCTATGTAAATACGTGTCCAATTACATAATTACGTGAATTGCGAGTTTTGTTTTTAAACATCTATTAAAAAATGTAAAGGATTATTAAAGTACCTGGATCCATGTCGCACGGGCTACAGGGGCAGCGCGAATAAAATAAGAACGTCATTAAAACGGAAAAAACCGAATACGTATTCTTGTAGAAATACGCATTAGCTGAGTTATTGTTTTTATGTGAGGTTGCAGGATTATAATTTCGACGTTACGGGCATATTATTGCATTCGATGCTATCAATTTCTACCTACCTTCTAAGTAAACGGAATATCACAGCGCACAATGCATTCTTAGACGAATGGAAACGCTTGCAAACACATGTTCAGAGAAGCATCGTTCTCTGAACGATTTGTGCTCCGCGAACCGATTGAGAACAGAACGGACACTTGTTACTCACACTATGGGAGTGTTTCAGGGCCGTTTGATGCAGTGGTACTATCACTATCCATTGGATTGTATCCAAATACAAGACGAACATTTCTGATCCCTATCATATTTTTGCTTTCGCGTGTTCTAACCATAAAATAACGAAATTTTCACGGAAAAACAATTATGTTCAACAAGACGCGAAGAATGCGTTTCAAATAAACTATATATATATATAATGTCATTCAAACTGTAGTAATACAATATATAAATTACATTCAGTTGCATAGACCCCACTTAGATTAAGCTTAAATATATGAAATAATCTCTTAAATCTGAGCTAAATATGTCTCTTTCAATATGTAAATATATATGTACATGTATATTATTATATCTTGTCGACGACACCTTACTTATGCTTATACACGCTAAAATATATTAAATATATAAATATATATAGTTAATTCAAAAGTGCACACACGTGTCTTATATATATGCAATGCAGAGTTTAAAGTATGGGTGTGTTGACAAGTACATATATAGTCGTCGAAGTGCACAGGAGAGTCTTTAGTGCTAAATGGTGCTAAATTACATAGGAATCATTTAGGAATTTTGTTGATGTCATCCCGTGGGAAGAAAAATAAGAAGAATATATTAACGAGGCGACCTCGTCATGTGGTTGGAAAGGAAGAGAGGTATCGCCAGGAAAGAGATGCATCTGATAAGGAGGACGAGAAACCAGGTTAGGCACATTTTGTTCCATGATTTTGACAAAAACACGAGGAATCATATTGACGAATTTATTCAGAGGAAGCCGAAAAATGGTCACCTCCTTTCCCGGTCGCTATGTGGGATCTTGGACAATGCGATCCGAAGAAATGTTCCGGTAGAAAACTCGTTAGGCATGGTTTGGTGAAAATACTGAGGTTAGGTGTTCGGTTTCCAGGCTTGGTCCTGACTCCAGTTAGTCAAAAGGTATATCTACAGGGTGACAAGAAATAACGGAGTTTAACATTTCTTATTATAATTCTGTCAAATTGACCAATTTTGAAAAACCAAATAATAAGAATAATAACATAGCCTTTAGTATTCATATATTTAAGAGGCTTTGAAGTGGCCACCCTTTGCGCCAATACAGAGGCTCAAACATGTTTCGAAATTTTCGGCAACGGGCCAGAGCTCTTTTGGTGTCATTCGTTCTCACTCTTGGCACAGAGATTTTTTCAGCAACTTGAAACTTTTATAGGGCTGATCATAGGGCTGATCATGGACTACAGTGTGTGGTCGATTTTGGAGGCCAGGGCTTGTGCTCAGCCTCATAAAAGTTTGAATGTCCATTTTGGTGAATGATCATAACAATGTACAACATATCGTACCATTTATATTGATGGTTCCGTGCGAGAATGCACTGTAGTCAGAAGGTTTAAGCGAAATATTCTGTTTCAGTGCGTCAGTCCAACTGATCGTGATATTGTACGTGATTACGGTTGCGCGGTCGTTGATTGTAGTTGGGCACGTTTGGACGATACTCCATTCAGCAGAATGAGAACTCCGAATCCTCGCCTTTTGCCGTTTCTAGTCGCTGCAAATCCAATCAATTACGGCAAACCTTGTCAATTGAGTTGCGTGGAAGCTTTAGCAGCTGCATTAATCATAACAGGATTTTCAGAGGAAGCCAATTTTTATCTTGGAAAATTTTCTTGGGGTCATGCCTTTCTAGAATTGAACGACGAATTGCTGAAGAAATATTCACTTTGTGCGAATTCGGAGGAAATTATAGCTGCACAAGAACAATTTCTCGCCGATGCCAGACAGGAAAAGATAGATAGATTCGGTAAATCTACAATGGTCTATTCAATCGTGAATCCAGGCAACTGACATTACATTCTTTTCGTCTCGACAGCTGTTTCAGTTTTTCCGCCGACTGATTCGGAAACTGAAGAAGAAGAGGAGGACGAAGAAGGGGAAGAAGCAAAAGAGAAAGTAAAAAATTCGATATCTGCGGATACCGTTTCGGAAACAGGCAAACACTTAAACGATTTAAATATAACTTAAAGATTGCACTTCCACATAAGATACTTTGCGTGAAGCGTGTCTTGTATTTTTTCAAGACATATGACATACATAGCGGGAAGATATGTATCTGCTGGAAGGAATTGAA
Source organism: Lasioglossum zephyrum (assembly GCA_028455615.1). Lineage (NCBI taxonomy): Eukaryota > Metazoa > Arthropoda > Insecta > Hymenoptera > Halictidae > Lasioglossum > Lasioglossum zephyrum. The sequence continues at coordinate 97,191 of CM052324.1, read as the reverse complement.
GAATGTACAGAATATTCGATTATGTGTAGGATGTACAGAGTGTGTAATTCTATAAACTGAAATAAGAATTTATTTTTATGTTATGAGTCATTGAAATCCATCAAAATCTTTTGGGTACTTCCCATTAACCTACAAGCCCGAAATTTGGTACATAGGTCCACCATAATAAACCATCGAAAGAGTAATTATCAAAGTTTGAAATCTTACACCTCCAAAAAAAAAAAAGAGAAAGTGCAGCCATTTTTTGGATTCAGAAAAAATAAGTGTAACTTAGGAAAAACGCCGAAAAAAGTGGTTATTACATTTTTGAACATTGTTGCACCACTCACAAAAATCTGAAAAAAATTGAGCGTAATACTTACGATAATATCTCATTGGTAAATTAAAGCGGTGATAAATAGTCAACTTAAGATTTCTACATGAAATGTGCATTTTTCCGGTTTTTTCGTGTTTCTCATTTTTTACAACTACAGTTTGCAACGGAAAAATCTGAAAATGATATCTAATATGTGGCTTAATATCCGAAATGTGTCAGATGTTTTTTCAGAATTTTTAATTGTCAATAAATAGGGAAATTCGGCAAAAAACTGGTTTTTCGATTTTTCTCAATAACTACTCTTACAGATGAGATATGAAATTTTTTAAATTTTAACTCGGTTTTCTCCACTGCAGTGTAATTATTAGTATATATTTTTATGTATCGTTCAATTTATCTTTTTACGCACTATAACGATATTACATGTTGTTTCTATATTGTATCTTTTTACGCGCTATAACAATATTACATTTTCTTTCTATATTGTTATAGTGTGTAAAAAGACAAATTGAACGATATATAAAAATATATACTAATAATATACTTCAGTGGAGAAAAGCGAGTTACAAAATAAAAAAAATTTCAAAGTCGATGCGCCAGAATTTCCCGTTATTCGATCAATTTCAAATTTCGCACAGATTATTTTTTCATTCAGTGGCACAATTGTAGGGGTTGTCTCCCAACAAAAATCTGCAAAATCATTTTCGCCAATGTATAACGAAGGTCCACCTTAGTGTCCAAGGCGAGTTCAAATATCCCGGGTGTGGAACACTGTGTCCTATGACGCATGCGTGCCTGGAATAAGATTCAAGATGGCGGGGGAATATCCCGACAGGCGAGAGCGAGCGATCGGATGGCCGCACAGCTGATAGGCGAGTGACGTCAGTAAAACAAAGCCATGCGCGGTCGATCGGAGCCGCGAACCAGACCGAACGAACCGTGCTGTCTCGCTGCCAAACATTGGGCGTCCGCGAAACAGTGAGCTGGATTTTCCAAGGTTTCTCGCGGGGAGAGGTACGGTTGCGCGCGCGACTACGCTCGTCTCGCGTTCTGCTCGCAGACGATGCCGTTCATATCGAAGGATTGGCGCAGTCCTGGTGAGGAATGGGTCAAGACCGTCGAGGGTTGGGAAAAGAAAAAAATCCTCGAGTGCGCCAACAATAAAACGCTTTCACTCCTACTACGGTAAGTGCGACGCAGAGCGAGCGAGATCTGTGGACCGTCGTCTCGACTCTTTCCACCTTCTCGGTGACACGTTCTTTGTTTTGGAAAATAACAGCGGACGTAACACGAGCAGGTTCCGTTCAGGTAACTCTGGCCACGGTGGCGTAGCTTCCACCACGGTGACAGCTGTTCGTTTGACAGTTGGTCCTCGGTTTGTTTACAATTGTGCTACAGTGTCAGTTCGTATCGGTCGCGACCCTCTTCCCGCTGCTCGCTGCTCGCACCTCGTAACGTTCGCCGGGAATATTCCGTGTCGTGTAAACGACTCGCTTGCGTTTCCGTCCATGTTTTCCGCCGCATTTTCCGTATACTAAATGTCAATGCGAATCATTCTCCCGTGGACATTTTTCGGTCGATAACGAACCGATTCGCTCGCGGCGATTCCATTTGCGATGTAAATAAACACCGCGACGGAAGTGTCTTTTGTGTCCGACTAGTTGTTCTTTCCACAGTGCGTGTCCGATCCCACGTCGATTCACGCGTTACGTTCGCAAAGTTTATCGATTCATCGTCACGCGACAACTTTTCTCAATGGAGTTGTTCTTCCACGTTAGGAACGGCTCGGCAATAGAACAAAGTACAGTAATATCTCGTTCGCGGATCCTGTGTCATCGAAGCAGATCCCAGAGAATAGCTTCCCAAACGTGTCGAGCGAAAGCGACCCAGATACGCATAAGTATTTAAACGAAAGTAACTTATCCGAAACTAATGTTACTGAAATCATTTATACATGTACAACTTTCTTAATAAAAGTACACGTCTCTAATCTGGCCATGTTATTCTTATCCTCCGACAACAATGCTTCTCGTAACGAAACAACAGTTCCTTCAAATACATAGTCCTCTTGTTTAAGCGAGGCATTACTGTACTGAACATTTCAAACAGCTCCACGGTGTACAGACTCTCTTACGATAGTTGGCAGAAAATTGCGAACTTCTAAGCTAATCTCTTTGTCGACTTCTAACACATTTTTTTTTAAAGGTGACACACCATAATTTCTCTGACGAAGAATAAAATACAATTTTGTTGAGAAAAATTAAAGTAGTCTTTATTTTTTTGATTAAACACTGGTAACTTTTTTTATTGCAATTTATTATCGTATTGACGAACCATTGTTTGAACCATTTATTTATCAGATTGTGGAAAATGCGTGAAAAATCAAATAGAAAATATAAGAAAATGGTTTTTTCCGATTCGGGTGAAGATGGACGAATAAAATCAATCGCTATTAAAAGCACAATGGATCTAGAATATGTAGCGTGCGAAAAGTCGGGGAGGGGACACTTTCTCGCATTCAGAAGATACGAGGGTGAGTGCGAGGTACTTGGGTACCGTTGCGTACGCCTTGGGAGTAAACGCGTTACGTTTAGACTATTTTCTCCGATTCGGACAAGTTCGGGCAAACAAGATTCCAACAAAAACATCCTGTAAACAGGAGCCAAGTTCTCTATGGCCGTAAAAAGTTGTGAGATCAAACAAAATACGGCCAAGTTCGTTAGCTTAGAAATACCTCTTGCGATACTGAAAAAAGGGATTGTAAAAATTAGTTTAAAAGAACGCTATTTTATTTTTAAACGTTTTACGGCAAACATTTTGTTTTACTTCACAGTTGGAAAATTAGACTTTTCGTCATTGTCTTTCTTTGTGTAGTCCGTGTAAGTTTATGCCGATTCTACCACAATTCCAAGAATAACCGTTCTCGGTCGGGTGACGTTCGCGCGTTTTCGCAAACCGCTTTTTCAAGACGCCGATCTGCGCTGGGTTTCGCAGATAAACGCTGCTCGCGTTTTACGTTCACGACGAATCGGTCCAATTAACGTGCGCGCGTGCTTGGTTCATGTCTGCATCTATTCCCATCTTCCTTTGTGAGTCGGTACGCGGACCACCGTGCCTACTCGATACGTGCACCAACACGGTCTTGTGCGCACATTACAGTCCAGTGCCGCGCGTCGCGTCGCTTCGCTTCGCGTCGCGTCGTCGCGAGACCGTGAAACCTTTTGCGAATGCCTAGACTCGTCTGCAAACGGACAGGGACGCGAGCGGACAGTAGGGTGGACCCTATTTTTCGACTAACGAATTTCGTTGCGGGACAACCAGAGCTGGGGAAAATAGTATTTTAAATAGTAAACTAGAGGGGGGTTGTTTGTTGTTCGCTCGCTTCGCGAGCTTCGCGGGTGGGGTTGTCGTAGCTCGCTCGCTTTGCGAGCTCGCGAGAGGGTTAGTGGTATTTACGCATGGCTAGTAGGGCCTGCAGCTATTAATGTTTTTTATTTTGTGTGTGATTCTCCACGAGCCACACAAAAAACTTCCCGATTCGGTAGTTGCAGTATATTATTATCATTATTCATTTAGTGTACGTTTTAAGAAGATTATACATTTTCAGGGAAATTCAATTTCGAAATACCATATATGCGACTTACCCCATTAAGATTCTGAACCCGTCATTTATTGAACGAAATAACGCTAAAGAGGCAGTGAGCTCACAATTTTGTCCGGTGGTGTAGGTAAATTATCGTCGGAGGAGAAATATCCCGTGACCCTGTCCCGATACGGAAGTAGGTCGTGACCTAGCTAAACCAGACCTGTACCAATTTCGTGAATCTACTTCCGTTTCGGCGAGTCCCGGGTATAGTGATTGCAATACGGTACTGAATATCGTTCCAATATGTCGTCTTAATTATATGCTCAAGTTTTTTTTGTACGCGTGTACGCGTGCGTAGACTGACGAGCACAAGTGTACCCAACAAAAACAGCTAGTAAACAGTAGCCAAGTTCTCTATGGCTGTATAAAGTTATGAGATCAAACAAAATACAGCCAAGATCGTTAATTCTTGCAATACTGAAAAAAATTAGTTTAAAAGGACGCTATTTAATTTTTAAAGGGTTACATGGAGGGCTAAATTATTCAAACTTGGCCATTACTTTTTAATCAATGGCCATAAAAGGTGTTAAGTAACGGACAAGTTTGAATAATTTAACCCTCCATGAAACTCTTTAAAAATTAAATAGCAAACTTTTAAACTAATTTTTACAATCCCTTTTTTCAGTATCGCAAGAGGTATTTCTAAGTTAACGAACTTGACCGTATTTTGTTTGATCTCATAACTTTTTAAGGCCATAGAGAAATTGGCTCTTGTTTACAGGATGTTTTTTGTTGGGATTTTATCGATTTTTGTTGATTGTTTTTTTCATCAGTATTTGTTGCGACTTCGAAGCTAATAAAACTTATACTTATGTATGTTATTCTATCCTACGAACCTATTTCGTAATGTTTTTTTTTATTAAAAAAACCCTTTAATGTCAAACTTTGACAATTATTCCTTTGAATGTTTGTCATGGTGGACCTATGTGCCAAATTTCAAGGTTGTAGGTCAATGGGAAGTACCCAAAAGGTTTTGATGATCTGTCAGTCAGTCAGTCAGTCAGTGAAAAATTTAGCGATTTTTGAGGTCCTATATCTCGGAACCTACAAATACACTAACATACTGCAGTTGGACAAAAGTGCGTTGCAAAATTAAAAAATTTTCAAAGTCGATGCAGCAGCATTTCCCGGTATTCGATCAATTTCAAAGTTTCCACATATTAAAAAATTCGTTAGTCGAAAAATAAGGTCTACCCTAGTGCACACCTCCTTGTATCGTGACGAGTATTATGAGCAATACTGGCGGTTACGTAATGTCGCAGATTATTGGTGCGAGGTTCTCTCCCTTCTGTTGACGCGTAAGCGTGTTGCATCAAGGTCTCTGCCAGTGGCCATGCGTCTACCAGGTATCCACGATTCGGCGACCTGAAACCACGTGAATTGGGAACTCGTATAGTATCTGCTTCCCATTTTTCCTTTGTCTACTTCTGATCGCGTACACAAACCTATTCCCTGTTCAATGAAAGAACAGACGACAACAACTATTAAGTTAAATAAGTTAATAAGTTAAACTACTTCTGTAGTCAGAATTTTCTGTAAACTGGCTTTGCTTTCCAAAATATGAGCTGGTAACCACCTTCGCAAGGCAGAAGAACTTTGAATTTCTAGGTGATCGTTATTATTAATTAAAGGAGGTCATATAATTTTTCCATATTCCTATTCAGAAAAAAGACAAATTCAACGATGTGCCATAAGATGAAATTCAAAATTTTCAATTAAAATGCGTCACACAATCCTTCTATCCGATCGATCTCAAACTTTGCACACACATTTGATTCTCACCTAAATAAACAATTCTGGAGGGTGGCGTGCATTGTACTCGTTGGAACAAAAATTAAGAAGCACCTTAATGTCACAGCACAGAACCAATCGTCTTAGATTGGGACTTTACTGTATATGTGGTCTAAGGTTACAGTCAATGAAATCGATTATAACCGTTAGAACGGTGCACGGATCACAAAGATCGGGCGAACCGGTCTGCTCGTTAGCGATTCAGCCGATTTCCCGCGAAATCGAGAAAACGAACGGGTGTGTAATCGTTCGGTTCATTTGGTTGTTGCAGCAGCGACAAGGATGCGCTCGACAAGAAGGAAAAGGACAAAAGAAAGGGTGAGTGTTAATCCTCCGCCTGAGATCGAAGGGGCGCACCCGTTGCCGTTTCTTCGAGGTTCCCTCGCCTAACATTTTATCTTTATTTCTTGGTGTAATTTTAGAGAACGTCGTGCAGCCGCATTGCCACATCACGCTCAAATGCACGCGCGAGGTGAGTGACTCGTTCCAGACCTGTTTATATTTAACTCGGACCCGTGAAAGGGGAAACGAGGCCGCGATATGGGATTCGTTCCGTTGGAAAGGTCGTACGTTTGCTGCCCGCATGGATTCACCCTTCAACTACGATCGACGGTAATTATTACGTTTAGGGGAGGCAGCTCCGATCACCTTGACCTTGACCTTGACCTTGACATATGTTGTCAAGGACAACATTCTGAACAACTTTTCTCATTACAACTAACTCGGTGCTCGGTCTTAGTTTTCGAGATAATGGCAAAAAACTATTGCTAGTACTAAATTGAACTTTCCGTATTTGTACACGTTCCGTGGCAACGTAAGCCTGCTTCGACGCAGCGTTAGTTTATTGTTTTTGGAGATGACAGAGAACACGTTATGGAGATGACAGAGAAGACAGGGCTCACTCTACATATACAGGGTGATACATACATATATAGAGTAAGCTTCTAATTTTGAAAGACTACTCCTGGTATTTCGTATGCGTGGTCGCTCCGCCCCCTACTATTTCAAATTCTGGATGACGACTATAATGCAAAGATCATGCGAACAAAGTGAGGTGTGGTTATGTCGTGAAGGGGCCAGAGATGGTCTTTTTTTGTGGGGAAATGCAGTACGTATGCCTCGATACCCTGGGGGGGAACCGAGGTTGTGTGAGACCGTCCTCGGTAGGGGGTCGTCGTGCTAACAAAGCGCGGCGATCCCCTCCCGAGGCCAACTCCCTAAAATCCCACACCCACCTAAGCTAATGTAAGGAGGCGCCAGGGTATCGTGAGAATTCAACTGGTCGCCTCGATAGCTAACATCCAATCCGGGGGGGGGGGGAGTGGTTAGCTCCCCCCTTAGGCCGGAGAGAGCCTGCGACCACGCAGACGAAATTGTGAATATCTCGGAAACTAAAAGCGACCTCTCTATATTGGAAAAAGGAAAAAGTTGTTCAAAATGTCGAAATCTATAACATTTAAATTTGTTAAATATCTATCTCAAAATGAGAATTTTATTCAGTATTTAAATGATCCAGTGGATACATACAGTTCATTATTTCGAAAAAAGCATCAATGCGTTCATTAAAATTGTACATTCTTTTAAATAAAAATTCGGCAATATAAATAGTACAATGATAATCACGTATGACAATCTTTCAATATTTTGTGTATGAACTCCATTTTCAGGATCAACAAAATATGTAGTTTCTTGCAAATATCTCGAAAACTAAGACCGAGCATCGGGTAGTTGCAATGACAAAAGTTGTTCAGAATGTTGTCCTTGACAAGGTTATGTCAAGATTAAGGTCATCGGAGCTGCCTCCCCTAGACGTAATAATTACCCGGTCGACGTCACCCTGGGTTCTTTAACATAAAAGCTGGACAAAGCTATCGTAGAATTCGCTCAAACCCAGCACTCCTAAAGGAGGAGTGGGGGTGGTTCTCGAGACGACAGGTTGGAAAATTTTCAATTAACCCTATTTTTCTTGGGTAAAAGTTCTCAAAAAATTATTTACTGTAGTCTATACAGTCGGAGACAATATCAAGTGGATATTTTAAAAAATCGCATAACTTTCTAAAAACTGGCCCTAAGAACTTGAATTTTTTAAAGATGTTAGACCGACTAGTTGGCTAGAGAACTAGTGAAGAAAACTGTTTGTTTAAATTGCAATTGGTAGGAAAAGGCTATACCCGGGTTTGGTAGTGAAATTCGCCCCAGGCGTGATTTTAATCGAGCTTGGACCATTCGATGGCCTATCCAAAAAGACCCCTCTCTACCAAGTTTCAGCCCCATATCTCATCTGTAAGGGTAGTTATTGAGAAAAATAAAAAAAAACAGTTTTTTGCATTTTCCATTTTGCATTTTTTCCATTTTCCCTATTTTCCTTATTTACAAATAACAGAACGGTTTAACTTATTTCGGGAAAACTGTGTGAAATTGACACGAGTGACGGATGAGGGTTAAATAAACAACACTCTAACTAAGAAAACTGAAGAACAAATTAACGTTTCTACTGTTTTAATTTGAACTTATTCATTGTTGCTGTGAATGGATAAAATTTGCAGTCCAGTCTTTAGTGAAGCTAGAGTTGATAGAAAGCAACAGATACGCAAGGAACGGGCATGAGAGACAAAGAGGGAAGAGACCGTATAATGGATTGGGATTAATGGGGATTGGATGAAAGGGAAAAGACAAATGAAAAATGGTGACAGTGGGGTTAATCTCTTGTTCGCAGATTGCGGGTTTCAACGGGTTGAGCGACGCACTGAAGAGGCTCGACTTTTTATCAGCAGTACACGATTGTCGACGTTTCAATTACATCGTTCGACTGCTCGACCTTCTGGTCAGTCACAGAATGGGCGGTCTCAGCGGATGCGCCCAGCGAGTTTTGTTCAACATGCTGGAGGAAGTCGCGCTGGAAGGTAAAATTCACGAGCCTGCGGAATAGTTCCCATTCACGATCGATCAATCACTGGTCTCTTCTAATCTTTTTACGATGCGTAGTGTCGTTGTCACAGCAACAAACCGGGAGGCTTCGTCGCCTAATCGAAAGAGTGCGAGCGTTTAGCGCGGGCTGCTGTTGGGGTGGAAGACCTTTGGGCTCTGTAATCCTCTGGGAGAAACACAAAGCAGCTCTCGAGAGAATTTTGCAGATTGCATCGTCGATCACCATAACTCAGGTACGGCCAGCTCATAACGCTCTTCAACACATATCTGTTCCGACTTCAATAGACGATTCCCATTGTCCAACAACAAAAATGTTTCCATGTAACTGTTGGCTGGATATCTGACAGAGTTTTTCGCGCTGATTCCGAATCTGGCCTTTATTCTTCCCCTACACGCACACTTTTTGAGAAATAAGTCATCGGCCCTGTGGAACTTGCCGTTCTCGGCACACGCGCAAGGTGTCAATACGCGTCTCTTTTCCCGTGTCGGAAGCTCGTCGGGGAACGCTCCAGAACCCGTCGATTCAAGGTCTCGCGGCTCGTTGTTTCCTGGTCCGGTCCTTCGTTACATGCGCGCGTTATTGGGAAATGGCGGAGAAGTGACGTCGCAAAAATTGCAACGTCACAGGTTATATGGTACTGTGGTGATATAGAGAGTGAAAAAAATTTAAGGGAACAAATTAGTTGGAACTTAGAGCCCCTAGAATTCGTCGAAAATATCATATTACGCAGACAAAAGTATAGCGTTCTAAAAGAAAAAGTTAAATTGATTTTTAAATCGCCCTCGCCACAACAGGTATGAAAAAGTATTTATACCTAGTAACGTCCACCTTCGTACCGAGCAACTTTTGAGACGAAACAGACACGCTGTATGTTTACGCGTCGATTACAGTGATCAAGTACATCCGAGCTACGTTGGTATTTAATCGCGACGGTGTTTGTTTTCAGCCGGATGAAAAACAACAGCCGCAGTGGTCCGACTTGCCTCCCGAATGCCGTCGAGAAGTGCTTCTCAGACTGAGCGATCCACGGGACATCGAAGCTTCTTCGAAAGCGTGCGAGCATCTAGCCGTCCTGGCGCAGGAACAAAGAATTTGGCGAGAGCTTGCACAGTACCATTTCACGCCGCAACAGATAACCGCTACCAGACAAAATAATCCCGGAAAAGACTGGAAAACTATATTTACCATTGCGCGAAGGTGAAAAAACAGCATTCGCCACGATTTCAAATAATCGAAACCGGCCTTCGCTAAGGTTGCAGCAATGTATCGGATAGCTGAATCATTATTCGGCAGCTTTATGTTTCCGAATAATGCAAATTATGGCTCGTAAATGTAAAAATTGTTGTATTCTGGATATTTAATATGCGTATATTTATTAGGTACAATTTCTAAACGAAATACAAACTGCAGACGTAACGCAAAAGATGTTAGTAGTCTAGTCAAGACTCGGTAAAGACTGAACAGAAGTAAATGAGATTGAGAAAGAGAACGCCCGCGAGAAGAAGAAATCAGAGCAGTAGATATACAGTTTAAAGTAAAGGTTTAAAGTAAAGGTTGTTTAGTAAAATGAGGGTTGTTTTAGGTCTAATGGTCGGTAAGGGATGAATCATGGGGATGAAGTTCAAGGATGAGTAATAGTAGATAGAATGTCGAACTGAAGATAGAGAGACAAACTGAAACGGTTAGATTACATGAGTGATTACTAATGCTAGAGAGAATCTTATCGTTGGTATACAACAAAATAGGACTTTTGAGGGCGATTGCGACCTAGATTGGACTTTTGTCTCGTAGTTTTACTTATTGACAAATCTCATCTTTTGCCGAGTCTTTTGTCGAGAAGTGAGACGGTGCATCTTGCACCCTTGCAGTCCTGGAAACGAGAGTTTACCACCTCAACAGTCGCGATACACTGATTTTGAATCTCTATGACAATTGTACGAATTAAATAAGATGTGTTGGTTTTTCTTATACAGTAACGGGCAAAAAAAAATGTAGACATACTTCGCTAGTTCTACATAAAACGTGATAATACAGCCTATTCTTCAATTGAATGATAAAGCTTAGGCGATAATAATTATACGGTGAATATGATAATCATAATATCACACAGTTTATTTTCGTTAATATTAACAATATATAGAATACTACCTACGAATTTGCATGTTATCATCATAATTTCTCGACCGCAATAACGTCTCACCTTTCGAGTATGGTTCATACAATTGCAACACGTATTTATCGAAAATGAATTTGTGCGCAGGTCGTTCGGACTCCGAGAAGAATATGCAGAGATGATTCAGTTGTGCCGCAATTGCCGTTGCTTGTTTTGGCGGTCGCTGGGTCATCCTTGCATCGCCGACCAGGATCCTGCATTTCAGGAAAAGCTAGCGGACGTGGATCAAGCCTCTCTTCATGTTCCGATTCCTCCGCAGACCTTCCTCAAGTTCTTTTCCCTGTGAATGCTTCGCATGTGGCCGCGAAGCCCAAACGCGATTGAATAACTACAGAATTGTCGGGACCGACCGCGATCACGATCATGATCGCATCTCTCCTCTATTCCTGGGATTTGCCAGCTAGCGGCGCGGCGCGTGGCAGACTATCCAATCGAAGTGGATACTCTCGCGTTTGAAACGCGTTACTTTTCGCCTAGAGCAGAGGTCGGCAAAATGTGCTCTTTTTGGCCGGTTTTCGAGGGCGATTACATCGAAATGCTGGACATCGCGTTTAGCACCCCTTTCCTTTTTTTCTATCGCCTTGAGATTTTCAATTTCCATGTTTTCAGTAGTGTGGAACACGAATCTGAAGTCAAAAGATGTTTTAAGGTTGATTCATACACATCAGTCCGATAATTGCCGCTGTTTTTCGGTGTCCGTCCGTCATTTCCGAACCCTATTCCTATGATGTTGTAAACGGGAGTTGTGGAGCCCATAAAAACCTTTCTTTCTATGCCACGCTCAGCAGTGAGCCGTCAAGTGATAATTCGGACAATCATTCTCGCAGTATGGGATTAACCCCAGTAGCATGAGTAGCAAATGCTACGGGCCCCGCGCTTGCAGCAGAAAATTGATCTTGTAAAATTTGGTGGCAATCGTTCGCAGATATTTTTACTAAAAAAAAGGTCATTCATTGTGTTTTACTACATGTATTATCCTGCACAGCCTAGTGCCTCCTGGTAACATTTACTACGGACCCCGCACTGGCTTAATCCGTTAATCCGGCACTGCATTCTCGGTTGCAGACTGTTTCCCTTCATTAAACCTGGCTAACTTTATGTTGACGGATGCTCAGAATTGACGTGCATGAATCGACCCTTTTAACCATTCAAAAAATTTTTTCTAAATGTTGGAAATGAAAATGGGATGACTCGTTGATTTCGAAAATTCGTTAAAACCAGGATGTACTTTTAATATTCTATAGTTTTTCGGAGCCAGTTATGCCGGTGTTAATAGCAGTATTGCTTATTCGGAGGTTCCCGCCACTTTTTCAAATCCAAATGCCGGCCGCAGTCCCTTCGGATGTGAATTTTTCTCACAGAATACATACCAAAGGGAAAGGTCTACGAAGCTCGTAGACCTTTTTCGGCATAGCTCGGTATTTTTTTTGAAAAATGAAAAAAACTTTTTCGAAATATAAAAACAATTTTTTTTTATATGCTTTATAGACGAAGAAAAACAAATTCGTCACCGTGTTTTCCCTTTCAATTCACATTTACTGTAATATAAATGTAATATTAGAAAAGAAAAGGAACACTTGTTGCTGACCTCTGGCCTAGAGACTTTAACATTGTCGTGCAAACTTCGAACTAACAGTACGAGAAAAATCTTGTTTTCGCTGGTTACATCGTGCTCCGATATTTCACTCTGGTTTCGAACTAATCGCGGAAATTGCTAGCATCTTTTTCTCGTTAGTTTCGTTTTTCTCGAGAGCTTCAAGATTCTTAATCGCGGCGCGGCGATGCGTGAGATTCCGTGAACGCGTACTTCTAGCTCAAATAAGTTTCACATACCAGTGTAAATTGAAAACGTTTGAATGTCGACGTTACGAATTGTACAAAATCCTGATTCGTCGCGCGCAAAACGTGAAACGTTGGTCGGTGCTGGTCGAAGTGCGTGAATACGCGCATGGCGCACTTCGGCGACGCATGCACGACCCCGTTTAGAAAATTGTGCGACCGCACGCGGCGTTCTTTTGTCCCTCCTCGCGGCAGCTGTTGCAACGACACGAGTGAACTTTTCCGTACCTAACCAGAAATTCATGTCTTTCTTCAACGTTATCCGGTAGTCTTGAACGGAGAGGAGATGCGAGAAATCCAAGTGCCGATCCTGGAGGACCAATAGTTCAAAAGTTATAAGGATTTAAAGTTGAGCCATACACAACATAGCGGCGCAAACCTGTCGGAAACACTGGAAATCGCTCAACTTTTCACACTTGTATCTTTTCAATCATAGATTCTCCAGGATCGACACTTGGATTACTCGTATCTAAATCTACTGGATACCATAAGAAAAAGGAAAAATTATAGGAGAGAGGCTAAAACTTCTGGTTACGCAAAGGAAAGAGTAGCCCAACGACACGGTTTCCATTTAGATGAATTTACTTTCGAATTTTTGCATTTATTTCAGCCGTTTAAGCGTTTTTACACTTACTTATATCCGTTTTTATATGTATATTATACGCGCATACGTTCCACAATGAATGTTCGCATTTTATCCTGATCGGAGACGGAGTTCAGAAGAAAGAGCCATGTTTGAAACAATTCAAAGACCAGTATCCGAACACAATCTTGTCACAATTTCGAAGCCAATGCGATGACAAACTGACTATTACTCGTCGAAATAGTAGAGTTCGTGTCCACGGGACCGAAGAAGGAACAAAGAAACGGAAAGAACTGCATGTGCTTCGTCTTCGCGTTCTGTCTATTCGTTCGAGAAGGGAAAAAACTCCTATTTACGATGCTTCGTACACATTTATTGTATGTACTGGTTCAGCAGTAACGTCGTCGGATTTTCCAAGATGTCGTAGGTATATGATATTTAATGATCGTTTTATTTAAAACGCTAAAAATTATACTGCCAAAATGGATGCTATTGCATTTAGACGAGTCGAAGCGTTTTCTGTAAATTCCGTTCACAACAAATACGGCATAGTTGTTTTGATATTGCGTTTTTCTTAACAGAAAGGCAACAGTTCACGATCGTTGCACGCGTATATACGTATAGTTTATTATTACTACCTTGACGGATTAGTGAAAATGAATGGAACGACCAAACAAACGACGTTTCATGCACCGACCTGTGCGCTCTTGGATCGATATTATTTTACTTACGTAAATAACTGTAGAACAGCGTTGTGTAAAATGCTTTGAAATAAAAAATTTATCTGTATATATACATATATATATATTAAATTGTTTACTGAATCGTGTGTAGAAAAATTAATGGAATTCCATCTGACATCCTTTCGGGTCTCTTTTGCAGAAACCTAATAATAAACACTGTCCAATAAATTTTTACTTTTTTTATGTTTCCAAATAGCTGTTGGGTGGATCCACAGAGGTTGGGCATTATTTGGCGAAACAAATATTTCAAATACTACTTAATATTTTCGACCTTATTTTGCTTAAAGAAAATAGTATTTTAAATAAGATATACAATTTACCACAACATAAAATGTTTCTATTTTAACAATGGGAATCACAAAATAAAATATTTCTATTTTAATAATCTGAAGCACATGTTACGGATAGAGAAAACCTTCCGTTCGTTTCCTCACAGGAATCTCTTTCAGATCGTCTCTGGAGGGAAGCGTCCTAGATAACCTTTCATATCTTGGTTGAACCCTTTCATTAGGACTGAGCTCTGGCTCTGATTTCATGGGAAGTGACAAAAAACTAGAGTTATTAGTCTGGCTCTAAGTGCCCTTAGATTATGAACAAATCAGTTCATTCATTGTAGGGGTATATTCCTTCTCCATTAAGACTGTCGAAAATCTCGTCGAATTTCTTGATAATCATTGCAGTCCCACTGCTTTTGCTGTCCATGCAGAATTCTCCTGTAACATCATGCAGTTTCATCTGAAAAGAGAAATACATTCTTTACTTCAAATTAATTATAATATAAACAGTGGACTGTAATCGTAATGCTAATACTTACTATATGTCGTGCCATAATATTTATAGCTGCAGCTATCGAGTGTCTAAGGACTTGGGCGGCGAACGATACTTTGAGAATTACTAGCAGTGGGACTGCAATGATTATCAAGAAATTCGACGAGATTTTCGACAGTCTTAATGGAGAAGGAACCCAGATAGCGAAAATTCTGAAAACGGCCAGAGGCACGATATGACCGTGTGGGCTCGTAAAATTCCTTTGGCCCAAACCGGGCAGAAGCTGCCTTTGGCCCGACGGTCTCGTAGGTCCGAGGTATAGGTACTGCCCTCTTACAGTCTCGGACCTGCGTAAAATAGGGCAGAAAACGAGACCGTCGGGCCAAAGGCAGCTTGTGCCCGATTTGGGCCAAAGGAATTTTACGAGCCCACACGGTCATATCGTGCCTCTGGCCGTTTTCAGAAGTTTCGCTATCTGGGTAGACCCTCTGATTTTCATTCTCGGGGGCTAGTACTTGAGTAGACACGAATCGTGTCACATCGTGCTGCATCTCGACAATTCAGCTTCCAGTTAGATCGGGCTAAAGTTCCTTTCGAATCGAAGTTAACTATACAGATTCCGCGGGTTCGGCATAAAATCAATGTAAATCAAATGTAAATTTAAGAAGGAAGGGACACACGTTTTACAACATACGATCTATTTATTATTTACAACAACGTACCAATGTTACACAAAACGTACTATATCGTGTTTTTTTTATTTAAATCACGTATCACACAATTTACAAAACGTTGCTCATTCCCTCGCCTAATGTTCAGCTCGTTTATATGGACAGCATTTAGACCTCGTTCTCAACGTTTCGCGAGACTTCGTAATTTCCCAAATCGAAGAAGAGGTGCGACCGGGAAATATAAAGAAACACGAGTCGGCTCGTGCAAAATGAAACCGCAGAGGTGTCTTATAGAGGTCCGTTCTCAGCGGTTCACGGCTGTTCAGCGTGTCGTTTTTCATTGTGCGAAAGCGTGTCAAACATTGAAATTTTTTTTATTTTGTGTCATTGTGTCAATTTGATACCGAGGGACAGATTCAGTTGGTGAAACGAGGGACGGATGAGGGTTAAGAGATGGTGAAACGACAATGAAGACCCGATCGCTGAAAAACCGTGAAGAAAATCGTAGTGCGAGGGGTTACGTAAACTTAATTTTTCGTTAAAAAAATGAATGCTACGAATTTGGGGTCCAGTGGCGGCTCAAGTCAAGTGGAGGCTCCAAGCGGTAAAATTTTTTTGAGCCTTAAAGCTCAAGTTAAAAATAGAAGTTGCAAGACAACTCTGGTAAACTTAATTTTGTCGTAAAAAAATTGAATTTTTTGTAAAAGAAATGAATGCTGCGAATTCGGGGCCCTATGGTATTCTGGGTCCCAATGGCGGCTCGAGTCAAGTGGAGGGCCCAAGCGGTAAAAATTTTGGGACACTGAAACTCAAGTTAGAAATAAAAGTTCCAAGAAATATCTCATAAACTTACTAACAAAAAAGAAAGGTAATGAAAATATTTCAAACCGTTACACATTAAATAAATTTCTTTGAACGCGGCCGCGTAGTCCACATACCGTTAGATCCGCCACTGGACACTGCTTTTAACGTTCTATTAGACAAGTGCATAAGATCGTGTAAAAAGAATTGTATAGCCACCATTCTTTTCTAATTGTAGAAAATAATGTTGACTATATGACTGTTTAATAAACCATTGAATTTTATTCTGAAATCGGACACGAACTTATGCGTCAATCATCTGATAGATTACATGAATCTTTTGATTTTTAAAGCGTTAAACGAAAGAATGTCGCAAGAATCCACTAAACTGTGGATGTTTATGCACGTCGACGGTATCGTAGATTGATTTCACAGAAAGATTTAAATAAAAATATATTTCTTAGAGAACGACGCGATCGTTTCTCGAGTGCAAACGGAAAGTCTGGACAACATCTTTATCGTTACTTATTTATATTTTTATTCCACTGTATTCTGTATTATGCATAAACATCCGCAACCTACTTATCACATTTGAATTCCTGTGTCGACGAAACATCTCAAAGTAAAACGTAGCTCAGTAAACATTCGCTATAAAACCTTTAAAATTCTCTCAAGTCCGATGCGAACCACTCGGGAACACGAAAATTGACTAGTCAACAGTTACTAAGAGGAATCATAAACTCCCTTTCTTCGAATAAAACTCTAAAAGTTCGGTGCGTGCGACCGTAACGGATGGACATCGGAGCTTTAATTCTTGGCCATTAGAATCTCGCCTGCGAGAAAGAAACACAGTTTCGAAACTCGAATACGAAGAACTTTCACGGAAATCTTCGATCCCCGATCCGATTCGCGTTTCGAATAGTTCAGGATAATATCGAGTGTATTCCATCTATGTATCTGCAAACGCTTTCCAGTCATTTAACCGCTACACTGATAAGGAGAGGTCACATATACCTGTGGGGTTGTCGATATTTCAATGAACCTTCTTGTTCTTAATGAACCTTTTCTAGAGACAAAATGAGCAGACACGTGTCCGAGCTATTTCGTCAATCTTTCACCAACAATGTCATTGACAATATTACAACTTTTTCATCTCTTTGTAGACAAGGTGTGACCCAGACGGTTGGTAAAACCGGGTCTTCAAAAATTAAGTCGAAAAAGAGAAATAACATTTTTTCGTTCGACACCTACCTCGCTTTCGAGAAAACCGGTATAACAAATTTATTTTATATGTGTATTTGAATAATATGCGATTCTATGTTTAATAGTGTTCTATCCGTCTCTGTGAGGGATAATAAATTAAATTCGATTCTAGTTAATGACCGGAAATTGTTGCCCGCCACCATATATGTATCACGTAAATACAACTAAACTCAACCGACTTACGTTAGACAGCCGAAAAGGTGGACGGATGGCTGCCATTATAAATACCGGATGGTTCACTTTCTGTTCCTCTATCCTCAAGTTAAGAACGAGTCTGGACGATTTGCTTTCGGATTTGAATGCGAACCCTGCCTCACCATATTTTTGATTGCATTCTACCGACCGAAAACGCTATACACGAAAGATCACGATTTAGACTACAAACTATCGAGCACCTGTTGTTGTTGTTTCCTCGAGTACTCGAGCGTTCACTTCAAACACATTGTTGCGACACCATTCTACCATCAGAGTAAACAGACTGTTATCAATTGATCCATGAAATTGGAAATTACAATATAAGAAAGTTAGAAATTAAATGAACTTCCGCAACTGTGAATTCACTTGTTTGCAACATACACCACTGCCAAAAAGTTCAATATTTCAAGTTGATCTAATCATTTCATAATTGAATTGGGCACCGCACCGGCATAATTCAAGAAGTAAAGATGAAAATATTCAAGAGCCAACACAAATCATTTTCATCGGCTGCTGATCGAATGTCAGTTAAATATTGCGTTTGGGGACAAAGTTTCTTGGTATTTTAATCCAGAAATCAATCAAGTTTTTCCGATATTTTCAATGAAGTTTTTAAAGTAAAACCATAATCCCGTCACTGGTGCCTTTGGAAGTTAGTGTACGCTGAAAAAATGCAAACTGAATCTGGTCGTACAGCATTAAGAGGAAACTGAACAATTTCCTACGAAATGGTTTGCAAGATGGTAGTATGTAATTTTGTTGGAAGAACAACAAGTATAGACGTCATATTCTTTTCCCAACACACTCTCCTCTTTGGAACACACACGCGACATCGTTGACAACCAGTAATCGGCCAGTGTATGCGCAAAAATTACACATAAATATTATCTATTCATATTATACGAATGTATACACATAATCTGCACGCGTATATTTTCACCGGTGCGATGGACAAGTCGTGCGCGCGTGCGTCGCGCCCAAGCGCATCTGTATACAGGACGTTTCAAAAAGTCTATGACATCACGAATCGAAGACGCAGTTGAGCTCGAGATAATTATTCTATTGTAGGCGAAATTTCGTATTGTTTTTACTTACAACCTATCCACACGTACGCGCTATACAATATCAATCTACGTTTTATGAATCTGGTACATCTGTACATCGGGATCACTTGATCGAAATCCGCTTAACCGAGAAGAGACAGAAGATTCAATCTTTACTTATCTCTCACATTTATGGAATAAAGAATTTCGACTAAGGCATCGATCTTTATCCTACTTTTTCTGGTAGATTAAACAATAATACTTTAAACGATAATATGGCTAAACCACATCCGAGGAAACCAAAATGTTTAAACTTTTTCAAATGTAATCTTTGTAGATTTTGACGAAGAAATTTCAAAAATCCAAGTTTCAATCTTAGGAATCCACTGGTTCAAAAGTTATACGTGTTGAAAGTTCAGCGATCACCATTTCGTCGGAATTGCCCACTGTGCGGCGTCCTTGCTAGTCAAAAACGGTGAAGAACTCTGAACTTTAAACACGCATAACTTTTGAACTAGTGGATTCCTAAGACCGAACCTTGGACTTTCGACATTTTCTTGTTAAATTCTACAGGATTCTATAAAAATGTTAAAAATTATTGGTCTCCTCGGCTAAGAAATTGACAATTATGGGAGATTCGTTTATTTTTGGTAATTCTGCTCAGTAAGCAGGCGAAAAGGTTTCCAAGGTTTTGATCCTTTAAAGCAACAAAATCGCTCGCAGTGATCGCAATGTACGAGTTACCAGGTATATTAGTTATAGAAAATGACACGCCACTTTGTGGAACGCTTCATTGTCGGACATTTTTCTTTCTACACTTAACATACCATTACCATCCTCGACACGCGATGCAATACACTTTCGGCGACCCGAACTATAAGTACATTTTGCAAAGGGTGTCCAAAACGTACGCAGCGTGCAACGAAATCCCGTACTTCCTGGACAGCCTGTACACACCTTACAACAAGCGTAATTCGTTAACATACAATAAATCGTATCTTCGTTTGGCACATTTCGTCAACTATAGGATTCGTACAGTACAATACCTATTCAGGTATTAAATACACACACGTCTGTATACTTGTCGCCGAGTATACTCGTATGTATGTACAAATATACTTAATATATTCATATATATATACCAACTCGCTTTAGTCTCTAATAGTCATAGAATACGTACAAATATTCCACCCGGGGTAACGACACTGTGTATGTACTTTTACGTCATATACATAGGGCGTTTCGATAAACTATGGGACAATCGGGAAAAAGTTAATTCTTTACAAAAATCTAAACCGGAAATGTGTATTCGGTATCTGGCCAAGTCGTATTTAAATGTTTAACTAAGCCGACACCGGTTTAATTTTTGTGAAAATTAAGTTTTCAGTGAAACAATTCCATTCGAAAGTTTCAATTGTACTTTCACCCAAGGAATCAACCCGTTCCTGATTATGGGCATAATTACTAAAACATCCTGTATATATTTATATTAATGTACAGAGTGTCTGAAAAGTTTCTCCATAAACTTTCTCATGAAATATAGCAAAAATCAATACCTTCGGAAAGCATTCCCTTGTTTATAATAAAATTGTCGATCTACTTCAAATTCGATTGCTCATAAAAATCACCGAAGTATGATTCAAAATATTTAAAAGGCCCCATCAGGCATACACAATGTTTCGATCTAATTTTGAACCGCAGATTGCATTAAACAGTAGATATTTCGAAAGCAATTAGAAACTTATCAGACACTCTACATACGTGTATATTATTTATAAGGGTGATTTAAAAAATAAAAACGTGGTAAAAATGGACTAAATTCAAGCCATTATGACTCACAAAAGAATAAAAGATATTGCAAAAAAGATTTGTCGACGAAACATTGACTGTTGTGAAATTAATGAAAACATTACCATTGAAAGACATAGATTTGAACAAGCGCTTTGTGTGGTTCTTTCAATATATTCCATAAAATATTCACGGAGTAACATCAATCTATATAATAAATTACGCCACGTATTTTTCAAATAGGGAGCAGCAATGTTTCTTTAAAGATATTTTAAGGAGTCAAAAGGCTCCGAAGTTCTCATCGGCCGATTTTCTAGAATCACCTTATATATTTACATGAACCATTACTTTCCACGTTATTCCATGAAGTACGTGATCGACCTATCTACCTCTAAAAAATTATAAGAGGAACGCAACATTTTGTTATCGTTAATATGTATGTATACATATACATATACATACATATATATATATATATATATATATATATATATATATATATATATATATATTTACTTATATCTCTATATGTTTGTGTCGTTAAAACGTGACGCGCTTAGCCGAACAGGGAATAGGCTTGGCAAGCGTGGGAGTTGCACTCTCGTAAGTTCAAGTAGCTGTCACGATCATCTCTTTGATCTATTCGTCGTCGCCTCGGGACAGACTTCGTCGTGTCAGAAGTGTGTTTCGCGGCTTCCCACGTCAAAATGGAAACTCGAGGACGATCGAAATCGATTATCGATCGGGGAATGCAAAGGAAATTGCGAGAGGTTCGTTCCACAGATTAACGACCCTTAAATGTATAAACTCGTTTTCGGTACAGACGGGCAAATCGAGTCTTTGGCAGAAGGTGGCCACATGAAGAAACATGACAAATACAGTACAGCATGTAAACACGGACCGCGTCGCCGGAGACGCAAACAAAAAATAACGTATCGGTCAGACGGTACTAGTGCAATAGTGAAATTTCTTTATTTTTTACCACGTTTCTTACTACGTTTTTATTAGCTCGCTTTCTTGTCTGTCTGTTTGTCTGTTCGGTGACAAATTTTGCAATTGATTTTAAACTAATTTTCCGATGAGCTAGAGACTTAAAATTACAAACATGGCTCAAAACTATGATTGTAGATTGTAGATTGTAGATCGCAGTTTTTCTGTGCGTTTCGGATCGAACGATGCCCGTCTGTGGTCTGTGGTCTGTGTTCGGAGAGAAGGATAAAATAGGTTCAATGATTGGAAACATACGAAACAGCCTTCAAAGAACAGATCGACGTCAGTCGTGTATCGTCGAAAGCGCAACTCCGTGGACCCATTCAGAAAATCCGGCCCGCAGTCGGAATCTTTCTTTTATTATTCTGTTTTCTTTAATAATATCTTTGATAGGATTTCTTTAATCTCTCTTTTTCTTTTTGTTTCATTTTACTTCGTTTAAATAAATATATCCACGAACAAGGCACTGCTCGACAGGGAGGAGTCACGTCGTTGATGGATGTTGACCGCGCGAGGGATGCTTTCAACGACTAGTGTGAGTTTCGTTTCAAATTGGCCATCGAGCTTCTTCGAGCCGTTTCCTATCGCGAAACGTCGGTTAAAAAGTGGTCGGGGTACGTTTTAGAATATACCTGCGAGTCGAATCGATTCGAAGCTCGATCGAGAGCTTCTTCTTTCCCTTTCTCGTCGGGAACGCAGTAACGACCATTCTCTGACAATCAGAGAAACTACTATTTCTCGAGTTGGAGGGAGTCCCGTTTAAAAGCCGTTCAAATCTATCTTCTGTTGCTTCGAACAGTACGAGGCAAATCGTTTCATGATGTTCTCGTCGCGAAAATTCTAAAAAGAAGATTATATTCGTTGATGGTTTGTCGGTACACATTATTATTGGGTGGACCTAATTTTTCAACTATTCAACTTTGAGCACACCGCCCTCTAAAGTAGTTCCATTTCATAGAGAACGATATATACAAAATTTCAGATTGATCGGACGTCGGGGAGACGTGACACATCGAATGCGATGTTTCCAAATTTTTCGCGCATTTTCCTCTTCATATTTTGCAAGAATTACTTTTTTCTTACTCAATGAAACAACTTTAGGGGGCGGCGTGAAAAAAAAACTTGCAGAAAACATTTCAGCAGGTATAGCCAAGGTCCACCCTAGTGCACGTGTGAAAGAAATCAAAGTTAACGGCTGCGACAGCAATGGTAGTGCGATTCTTTTGCGACGATGTTGCGGCGAAATTAACAGCGACTTTAAACTGGCAGCTGGTTCGCTGAAAATGGAAAGTTGACACTCTATTCGATAAAGGGAGTGCGCAGTATCTAACTATCCCCAAGAGCAAACTGTAAATGTTAGTTGCCATTTTCGCCCTGGCAGAAGTTGAGGACAGAGGTGAAGGTAGGCCAGCAGGTAGAATTATTACCTTGCAGATCCGCGTATTTTCGTGATTACGTACACTGAATCACCGGTCGAAATATCTTTGTCTAGAATATTCTCCAATTATACAATCTCCACAAAAGTGTTTGAATATTTCAGATTCTATGACAACGAAACATATCGCATATACTACTTTAATAGATGTACAGTAATGTCTCGATATATGTGAAAACTTTGGGACCTAAATGTCGCTTAGATTTTGTAAACCTCTAAATCTCTTGTTCGTGACATATTCGTCACGAACGTTTCTCCGATTAGAAACGACACGAATTTGGGGCACGAATTAAACAACTAAATATGATGTAAATTATGGTTGGCCTGATTTTAAGTCGAGAGATGTCTGAATACATTGGTGAAAGTTTGAAGAAGCTTGACGGTGGTGGGGATAGACGTGTGACAAGTATCGTGTACATCGAGACGTTGCTGTACCGATGAGAAAACGAAATGAACGATAGTTTACTCGAATATTAGTAGAGCATAATATAAGAATATTAATAGAACGAAAAGCATAGAACCGTTTAAATCGTTTCGATTCGAATGGTTCCAATGAACCGACGCGACGTGATTAAACCAGAGAGAAACGAAAAAGAACGGACGAAAGCTCTACGCTCGACCTAGACTTCTTCCAGGGCAAAGTCAGGCGAACGTGGTCACAGTGAGCGTTTCGCCCACCGGCAGGTCGGCATGCGTTATAAAGGGAAGCACTTGGTCCGTTTCTGTGCAACGGTGGATCGGCAGTCGACCTTTGAACCTAGGGTGAAACTCTCCGGCTTAACGGTCTCCTCGACGGAAATCTTTCCGAGTCGTTTCTTCGCTCGGAAAGGTGTTGACCTCGGGGATATGATCTCGTACAGATCGCTCGTTCTCCCTTGTATCTGAAGAATCCTATCCTTCGGACTGTTCACCCTTTGATCTATGGGAATGGCAATGTCAACTTCCGCGTAATGATTCGGTTCGTTGTTGTTCGCAACCTCCAGATCGTTACTGCGTTCGTTCGACTCAACCTCCTCGCTGGGACTGTTAAACACATCCGAAGAACAGCTCTTCGTGTCGCAGTTTAACGCTAGGTCAGAGTAGTCCGCCATTTCTTCGATCCCGGAAGGTAGATCTCTGGCAGAGGCCAAGGAGATGGCTCTAGCCTCTGGTTTCTGAGGCTTCTCCTCGTCGGCGTAGTCCAACGAGAGACACTTCTTTTCGAAGAGAGCTGGTCCTGGTACTTTCCTGTCAGTCTCCCCCCCTTCCTTCTCTCGGACCTCCTTTCCACCGTATTCGTGCTTCTCGTCCAAACTGCCTTCCTCCGTTCTCTCCAACGAATTCAAGACTCGCGACGGACGCCGAATGCTGTTCTCCCTCTCGACGGACAGACAGAACTCCTTGTCGGTCAACAGGATACGTCTAGGCTGTCGAGCTGGTGTTTTATCAACCTCTATATCCCTCTCCTGGGAGGGGGTCCTCAGCTGACTCTTCACCTTCCTCAATTCCGTCAACAGATCCATAGTTTCCTGAGAAGGCTCGTGGACGATACGTCGCTTCGGACGTCTGACAGGCGCGCTGTTGTCTTCCTGGTCGCTGGGATGATCGATACCTTGTTGCTTCTTCAGCACGGACCTAACAGTGCTTCGAACACTCTCGTTTCTACCTTCGAACCAGGACGACTCCGCGTCCTTCGTCGGCGACGTTGGAACCTCCGACACGATCGCCTCGAAATCACCGTCCTTCGAGTCTTCGTCTCGGATCTCTATCGCCAAGTCGATCTTCGATTTTTCATGCTGCCTGAAGATCGCGCTCTGAGTGCTTCCACGGGTGCGTCTCTTGAAGTCCGCGTACGTTTCGATCGGTGCCTCGTGCCGCTCGAATTTGTCCTGTAGCTGTTTGAACGTCTCTCTGCTGTACTCTTGGCCGACACGGCGAGCCAACGAGTCCTCGGACGAAGCTTCCCTGCCTTTCTCGATCTGATCTCTCGCTTGGTACCCTGCAGCGGCACGATCCTTCGACAGAAGATTGTCCGAAGAGATGCCTCGTCTCTCGAACTGCGTCTGTCTGATCGACTTTGTCTCGGCTTCCTCGCTCTTCCCGTTTCTCTCCAACATATCCTCGTACGTCTGCCGCCTGATCTTCATCGGGGAGTACAGGTCCCTCTGCGAGGAGCCAGGCCGCGAGTTATCCGTACGATCCGACGAGACGTTCGAGATCGGTCGTTTCGTCGGCGAGTTCGGTACGCTGTCGCCATCTTGAGATCTGCTCGTCAACTTGTAACGAGTGGGCGTTCTCGGTGTCGTCGCCGCGTCTTTCGTCGGCTGGTATTTCTTCTTCGGCGAGTTTCCCCAGCTGTCGGGCTCCGAACCGAAGCTCGTGTTGCAGAAGATGATCTCCTCGCTGGTCGTCACACGACACTTCAACAGCTCAGCGCCGTTCATCGTTTTCGCGTCTGGTTTCGGCGTCTTTTCGACCGTCGTCTCCAGCGGCAGAGAACTTGGCCCCGAGTCCAACACGTCGTTCAACGACGCACCCCGCAGCGGGTCTCGATTATCCTTCGGCTGAACGGTCGACTCGAGGTCCTCGGTCTCGAAGGAGTACATCTTCAATAGTGGACCCTTGCCTGACCGTCTCCTTTCGACCGCGAATGGTTCGACCGTAGTTATCGACTTCTGCTCCTTCAACGTCTTCAACCCTGGGAGTTTCTTACTTTCGGGCCTGAGCGTATCGCTCCGGGTGACCGTTTTCCTGTCGTGCCTGGGCGTCTCGAAAGTGAACTTGTCCAAGGTCTTCGAAGAACCGATCTTATCCAAGAACGGCCTCTCGACGGCTTTGCTCGGCCCGATCTTCTCCAAGTAAGGCTTGCCGATGATCTTCGGCGCGATCTTCGCGAGGAATGGCTTGTCCTCTGTCTTCGATATACCGATCTTCTTCAAGAACGGTCGTTTCTTGTCCTTGTCCTTGTCCTTGTCCTGCGACCGGGACTCAAATGACCGGTCGCTGAGACGATCGTTGCTGTAGTTGGAGGAGTTGTCGCTGCTCTTCGAGCGTGCTCGCTTGTTTCTCGGGTGTGGGGTTAACGGGGTTCTCGGTGTGAGGGACGGACTGAGCTCCTGGTTGGGACAGGTCTCGTCCAGCAAAGCGATCGCGTCCTGAAGGTCCATGCAGGCCTTCCGCGGCGCGACGCTGATTAACGACGGACGGGGCTGTTCGCTTTCTATGCTACTGTTTCTCGTCGAGATCATATCCTGTTTACTGTTCGCCTCGGCGTCGGTGTACATGCAAGCAGGATACGAGCCACGTTCGGGCCCCGGCGAGGTATCCATGATCGATTGGTAATCCTCGAGGAACCAGGATGTCACGCCGAGGTCCTCCGGTCTCGTTGCCGAACTCTGTAATGTAACGGTCTTGCTGATGGCACCCTTGCCGCTCGAAACCGACAACGGCTGCCCGTCCATCTGCCCGATGCTCGACGACGTCGTGCCAGAGATGCTAGCCGCTATGTCGATCGTCGTGCTGCTGGTCACCGCTCTACGGTACCTGGTGCACGTCGCGAAATGCGGCGGCGCCGGCCTTGCAGTCTCCACGATCACACGACCTTGGGCACACGGCACCATAGGCTCTCCATCCGCCGGCGCTTCCTCCGGCGTCAAAGGTAACGCCGCTCCGCGACCGAACTCGATGAACCACAGCTCGTCCCTCAACTCGCTTTCTCACTTCTTTTCGTTCATGTCTTTGTTGAGATAGTGTAGCACGTAGTGGAGCACCAGGTCGTAGCAGTACTTGTACTCGGTCTGAAACAAAAACCAACGAGCAGTTAGCATCGGTGCCATCGCTACAATTCGACAGTGGGACGAAACGAACCGACGCCAATCAAAAATCTCTAACTTTGCTTCCGCTTTATATCGGGTGGTTTTTTGTTTTTAGCTTATATGGAACTTTCAATAGGGACAACTGTCAATACAAGCTGTCTTTCCCATCGCTACACCGATCGCTAAATTCCGAGTAAAAATGTATTGACCTCCATATGTCCTAAATCTAACAGTTAACGAGATATTATCGAAACAATTTTCTTTCTTCATTGGATAATATCTCGTTAACTACATATTAGGTTTAGAACAACGAAGGTCAACACCTTTATACTCTAAATTTGATAACCTATCTCAGTCTATGGTATAAAAAATAGGACATTCCATTTAAAAAATTGGAGGTGACCTTAAAATGTCCGAAGTACCTCCACCTGCGAATAAAGTATTATCGGCATATTACAGCCCCCGTTATCCCATGCATCTTTTGTTTCGATAACTTTTCTACTATGTACTATCGTACTTTCGGAGTTATTGTAGGTGGTGGCAATAGTTACTGCCTCACTCTGTATAGGACAGCTGGCAGCGACAGGAAAGCGCGTAATGTGTGCTCTGGCCTAATTCACCGCTCTCAACGGAGAGAAGAGGAGATATAGGGCGCAACCCCCACTTTTGACCGTCACGGTTTTTCATGTCGCAAATTAGGCTTACACCCTACCAAAAGAAGTTCCACTTGAAAAAAAAAAGAAAGATCTTTGAGGACGAGTCTTTCTACACAGGATTCCGGTTTGACCGAATTCTGGTTTGAAATGGAATAGATGCTTTTTCACGAATGGTAAGACAGTTTGCCTGTAAACGCATACCATGTTCTCCACTAGCTGAGGCCTATGCCTGCGCACAGTTTTAACAGCTTGAAAGATGTCGACTTCACCGTGCTGGATCACTTGTTCTATGCAAGCATTCGCGGCGCAATAAACGCCGCAACGACTTCTCCCATCTGGGGAGACCACTGCCACTGGTCCGTAATCCGTTCGTTGCCTCCACCTCTCCACCATATTCATCAGCTCTACCAAGCTGTTCGTTGACGTTGGAACTTTGTGACCCATTGGCCAACAGGTCAGTTGGAACAGCTGCACCGTCTTCGGCGGTGCTTTAACGCCGGCCATAAGCTCGGTCAGTGAGACTATCTTCTTGTTTATCCTGAAGATCTGTAGTAGAAGTTGATCAGAAATTTTTCGAAAATACAACGACGTAGAATTACGGTATTTCATAGGTCAATTTGCGGAACTCAGGAAAAATTGATCGTGTCCGTTTTGTTTCCGCAATTGATCATTTTTACCAGTTAAATTCTAGGTAGTTGAAATCTTTAAATAAAATATATCAAAATGCTGTTCGTTGGTAAGCGCATCACTTGAGAACGGCTGGAGTGGATTTAATCGATTTGGTCTGTGAACAGTTCAGTTCTGTCAAGAAAACACAACATTTTTGGGACACCCTGTACAACCCCATGTCTTGATTTTGCTACAGCCCGTGAAATAAACAGAAGGATAAAGTACGGGGATAGAAGAATGAAACTGCTCTCACCCAAGTCTTGATATTCGTGTAGTGATTGTGGCTGATGTGATCAATGGTGAATACAGGACCGTATTTCTTCGAGTGTTTCCCCTCGGGCCAAAAACTTGGGAAATTCGTGGAACCCGGGGGTGGCACGCACAGAACCACCACGGCTGCACACTCGTAATCGTAAACCAGAGACCAGAACTCGCCGCACACGTGACGAAGCGGCCATTCTGTTACGATGTATTCCCTTGGTTTTGTGTAGCCCTGTTCGGAACATACTTTTAGCGACAAGATGAACCGCTTAACAGCGGGCAAACCGTAAAACCGTGAACATCGACAACAAAAAAAATCATGGGATAGGCGAAAGTAGTCAGCTAATAGACGTTACAACCAGAGGCGGGCATTAAGTAATGAATTACACACTTACGTCCACGAAGACCGCATTTATATAGTCAGTGAAACTGTTACCCTGGAAACTGGTGAGGTACGGTCGGAAATTGTCAGCTAAATAAACAAAGAATCATTTATCAGTGAAGATATCGTCAAGGGTTTCAAAAAACATTAAGTGTCCCCTGAACGATCAACAATATTGTCAATATTCGCTTCAACATTAACGGAGGACAACATTGATGGAAACATTAATCGTATTGAAGCACCTTATCAATATTGGTGGATATTGATAGAAAATTATATTTTCGTAGATTGATTTCACAGAAAGATTTGAATACAAATACCTAACACAAAATACCGAACGTCGTACAGATAGTCCTGAAAATTTGTGATTGTGAATTTTTAATAGCTATGAAAATACTTGTACGATTTAAAACGAAAAACGTGGAGCGCAAAATGCATCAATTATCTATTACATGCGCCCCACGTTTTTCGTTTTAAATCATACAAGTATTTTCATAGTTATTAAAAATTTGTATGGGACTCGGAAAAATAAATTTAAAAAATAAAAATAAGAAAAATAAGTATTTTAAAAAATTTATTTTTATTTAAATAATTATTTTTCATGAGAGCATCTTACGAACTATATTGATAAATGTTTATGTTGTGGCGAACTTACGTGGTACTACTAGAACGTCCCTGTTCTTCTCCCTGTTGTCTGCCCTGTGGCCCCCAGCGCAATCTCCGATCGTAAAACGGGGCGTTTGCTTACAAATTTGCTGGTATTCCCGCTGATAGTCGTTCATCTTGGTTATTGGATTTTTTACGCTCTTCTGCTTGAGACGTTGGGACAGCTCCGATACTGGGAACCACGACGCCCCGCAAATTACGAATTCCTCTAACGTGTCGTACACGAATTTATACTGTTCCTGAATGAATCAAACGAGACTGTGAAACGTCGTGCAAAAATTCCACAAAAAGAACAGAAAATATCGTTATCAAGGCTCTTGTCGAAAGGATTCGATTCTGAAATTCATTGGTTGCGTGCATTGGTTGAAAAATGAATCCACAGTGAGTAATCTGCTCTTAATTTGCTATCAATTCCCCATTAAAACTTGTCTACGAACTCCGGTCCATTTGTGTCTGTATTCAGCTCGGTATTTAAGCACAAAGTTTGCACGCCGATGTGCATGCTAAATTGACGGCAAAACAACGACAGACCCTGCCCTCGTGTGGAAAATAGTATTTTAAATAATAAATAATATTTATATTAAGAAAACTTATTATTATTATTATATAATAACATATTAAGAAAACTTGTTCGTGCTCACAGCTGTTACAGAAATATTTTCAATTTCGAGTGAGTGTAAAAGCAAATGTTCGAACTGCGATGTCTAATTTACCAAATCCTCGATCAATCCTCGTCTACTTTGCCGCAACTTCTTCAAGTATCCGAAGACGTCGAAAGCGTGTTCCTCCTCGGCCAGCTCCATGTTCGCATCTATCGCTAGATATACTCCTGACCGTCCGCCACCGTCACTTTATCCAATAAAATATTTGTTACACGTTTAATACTCGTGACATTCTTCTCTCAAGTATTTTCAACGGGAGACTTACTTGCAATGGACGATCATCGGACCGGATTCGTTCTTTCTCGTTGGGCCGACGACAGCCCTAACTCGCCGGCGAAATTCCAGAACCGCGTTTCCAAAGGGACACGTGTGAGAGTGCCATTCTGTGTAATGGAATTGCAGCAATGTTCTCTCCTCTGTTACTTCCTGAAATTCAACGAACATTCCTTTGCATTTTGCTCGAAAACGAACGAAAACGTGTTTGGATTGTTAGGGAAATAAATAATGTCTACGTCCACATGTAACGTTGAAAATGTTGTATGTCATCAACTTCTTTCAATCCTTGGAATAACGAGTATTTCGCAACGTGGAGCTTAAACGTTGCACAAGATGGCGGCTTTATTAATCAATTCGGTTAATAAGAAATAATGTTCGTAAATTATAGAGAAGAAAAGAGCGGTGATGGTATGGCGCCTCTCTCTCTCTCTCTCTCTCTCTCTCACTCAAGTACTACGGGAGGGGCTCGTCTCTGTTTTCATTACAGTTCAGGACAAGTTAATAAAATTAAGTGTTACGTAACGAGTCGTTTGAGTAAACTCATCCCGTCCACCCTCGCATCCCCCAAAAAGTATCGTTTCGTGTTTCACCCAGTTTCGTGATTGTGCCGAACTAGCGCAAGTTTCGGCACTCTTCTATAGTTCATTCCGACAAACTTTTTACCAAACTTTCGTTCTTTCATTCCCGAATCCAGTCTTGCTGGAACCTTGCTAGGGAGTCTGCTCCCAATTCTGGACAAGTTTCGAGTTTGTGCCGGTTCCTGCCAGTTGAGCGAGACTTCGTTACATCTGCTCGGAATTATTCGGGCATATTATACATACAGGGTGTACCCTCTAACGCAACGCTTGGATGTTCCGATCCAATTGTTAATAGCCAATAGTAATAATTAGACTACGGAAATTTAAGCAATTTCCAATTTTCCGAGATGATTTTTAAGAAGGGGGATCCAAATGAAATATTACTTTCAGTTTGTTCGAATAAAATTTGAATAAACTCTGTCGAACGGGTATTCTGGTATTTTTTGAAAATTTTCAGATGCCACAAATGCATAAACATTCGCGGACTAGTAATAATCATCGTTGAACTGTTTAACCTCGAAAAATGATGAAAATGTTACTTGTCAAGGATGGTTAATTGTAAATTTTCAAGTGGAGGTTTGCAAATTCCATTTCACGTTGAAACTCTGCGTTCGCATTATTTGAATAAGCACTTGAATATTGCACGTACTAAAAATAATGATACATACCAGTAATGAACGAGCTACAACAAATCAAGGATTCAAACGACACGATTCTTCATTGCAAACAATGATTTTTCAAGTAAAACTACATTGAAAAACGCAAACGTTTCACGAGTGGGGCAAACAAATTAAACTCATGAAATAATATGATAAAAATTTACTAGGTCGTATGTGTGCATTTACTTTAATGGTTTGCGATACAGGCAATAGACGCGCGGATAGTAGCATTTCATTCCATCCGGACGCGAAATCACGTTCAAGCCCGCATTTTCATGAAAAATGCAGAAAGGGCAAAATGGTGGCATCAACCTTTTCGAGTGGACCGGTCACATTAACGTTATCAGAATCCATGACACCGTGACGAAAAGGTAATCCGTTTGTCGTTGAATAATATCTGGCCCGGTTGTAAATTATTCGTTGCCATTTCCAATTCGCCGCGTGTACGGGAGCTGTCATTTCCAGCGATTTCTCGCAAAGTCGGTGTACGGTATTGCGTGCGACGCAGAAGACACATCTGGTTTCCGGCTCGTCAATTTTTCACGGCGACGGACACGAATCTGTGAAAACCTTAGACCAGGGAGTTCCAAGCTATTCCCCTCCAAGAACTGCCAGGTCCCCCATCATCGAAACTCTTTCCATTACAGTAAACGCCCCTTTACTGTCCGGGTTCGTGGGCACGATCACTATTCAGTGCCTACCCACTCCACTATCTGGCAACGCCGTGTCACATTACATTCTGTCATTCTCCATGTTCGGCTCTCTATTGAAGTCTCGCTCGGCGCGGTAGACGCAACCATAAATTAAAAATAGTGTCTGGGTACGATAACTGTCCGTGCAAAACACGGCAGTTGGACAGTAAATGGTCGTTTACTGTAGTATGCATCTTGAAAATATCATCTCATTGAATTAGACTAGAATTTTTCAAACTAATGTAGGCACAGCCCGTTGGAGGTTTCTATAGTGTCCGGGTACGATCACTGTCCTTGTAAAACACAGCAATTGGACAGTAAACGGGCGTTTACTGTAGTGGCTAGAGATTCGATGGTGTGGGACCTTGCAGTTCTCGGAGGGGAAGAGGTTGGAACTCTCTGGTCTAAGGTGAAAACGCGTTGGTACAGCACGGGAAAGTATATACTCACGTCGTTCTCATTCTTCTTGTAAAGCCTTATCGTCCGTATGTGAAAATTGGCGAGCTCTTCTTCCTTCAGCACGGAGACCCCGATCCCGCCGTATTCCTCGTCTTTGTCTTTGCTCGCCGGCCAATATTGGACGCACATCACCTGAAATCGATTCGGCCGACGCGACGCTCGTTATCGTTCAACAGATGTGAATACCGGCCCCACCTTACACACTCTCCTCCCCTCCCCACCCCCACCTTCGGATTGATGGATCTTGAATACGCAGGAGAATACACGCGAGAGCAATGCAAAATCCGCGATAACGAACGGGTCCCCGCCGCCACTGATAAAGACGGCAAATTATTGAGCGTGACGTTTCCCAGGTTTTGTGCAGCCAAGCGAACCGGCAGCACCCACACGATTTTCTATTGCTCCATGAACCGTAAAACTCCATTCAATAAATTATCAAGACTCCGGCCCTTTCATTTTTTTTTACCCCGGTCCCCGTAATATTTTCTACCCCGTGGCCTCCAATCTCGCGGCCGTTTAAATCTCGACCGACCCGAGACTCTGCGAAAAATGAACTCGTCTGTGCGCCGCGCCGCACAGTGGGTAAAACCGATGAAATCTATGTCAAATTCAAAGAACTTTGGATAGAAGTGAGATAGAGCAATGCAATTTTGTAAAATTAAAGCTAAAACTTTGTATAACACGGGAAAAATATTCATCATGGTAAGAACGTTTTGTACCGAAGATAATATAAAAGGCGATGTCGTACGATTTCAGTAAACTTGAAGAAAGCTAAACTCTAATAGACTTGAAAGATACCATCTATCTACTGTTGTCCCCAGCTCTGGTCTAAACTTCGGATACGCCTAGTATTAGGTAAACGTTTGTAGATACAGTCATTCATGAGCGCAATGTGGATAAAATTTAGTAAGTAAATGAAAAGAGAGAAACGAGGGAAGGATGTCAGTTTCTTACCCGAATGAAGTCGAAAGTTTTGGTGAGCATGACAATACAGCAAGCCTTCTCTTGCCAGACCATCCGCCAAAACTCGGTGACGGTGTTCTCGGTGGGTCCCTGAGTAACTATGTACGCATTCGGTTGCAATATACTCTGAAACGCAAAGTTCATATTGATCGAACGTCGGCATGCCACTAAAATAAACTTTTAACGCCGTGGGAGCGGCTCTCCTATACTATTTTAAGAGGCGCGATTATAGATTATTCAAATTCATTTGCTGTGGTATCGCGCTCGAACTCTGATATTACCGTCGACCATGATCTTGATCCCTCGCGTAATCCCGGCAGAATTCCAACTTACTTTAGTTGTGCTTGTTTCACCTACAGTGATGAACAAAGGTGTAAACATACTTCGCTAGTTTTACATAAAACGTGATAATACAAACTATTTTTCAATTTATTATAATATATAATTTATAAATAATTTTATTTAAAGCTACCGATGTATGTTTACACTTTTGCTCGTCGCGCTGTATCTCATGAATCTTGTTCGCGTGAACATTAATTCGGACGTCTCATTGCTGTCGTTACTATTCCACGGAGCGGAGAAAAAAATTCGAAACGTTGGAAATATGAACAAGTCGATTCAATACTTACGTCGACGTAACATGCGTTTACGTAATCGGAGTCAGGCTCGCCTTCTATCGTGTCCAATACCACTCTGTTGTAGTCGTCTGCATTAACAAAAACAAATACAAATTAGGTATAATAACGTTTAAGATACGATTGTCCTTGACCATGAATTTCAAGGTCAATCTTTTTTATTTGAGCTTAATATTCAAGGTCAAGAATAATTCTGCGACAATGTTCGTTACAGATCCTCATCGATCCGAAAATGTGGAATACGCCTATGGCAGTCAAGACCAAATGTTTCTTTACACCCTGTACAGTAGAATGAACTATATTTTTTGACTAACGAATTTTTTGTGGGACAACCATTAGAATTGTGCCACTAGACGAAAAAATAATCTGTAAGCAAAAGAAAGTGATCGAATAACAGGAAATGCTGACGCATCGACTTTGAAATTTTTAAAATTTTGTAACTCGCTTTTCTCCACTGCAGTATATTAATAGTATAGATTTGTATATATCGTTAAATTTTTATTTTCAAGCACCATAAAAATATAAAAATAAAATATTATGCTTTTAATGTTCTACGGGATACGGCGCGGCGCGGCGCGGCGCGGCGCGGCGGACGCCCGCTCTAGTGGTGAGCGTCACTGGCGGCGACTCGTGTTCCGCGATGATATTTTGCTTTCTGGTTCGGTAAAAACGTCGAAGTTCGCAACTTGACAGGGTGGTTTCTCAAGATAAAACTTGATGTCTGCTCTATCGCGTGGTACATTTCGATTTTCCGCTCGACCCTTATTTTCTGAGTTAAACTGGATTCGGGAAAGTCTAGAGAATCTTCTGATGTAAAGAACAATACAATATCTTTCATAATAACATCACAATAATTGTTTAAAGAACTAAAGATAATAAATATCAGTAATCGGTACATGGCTCTTTTTTGTCCGCAGTAATACGTACACAATGTTATAGATTTTATTTTTTAATACTTTCTTATGTTTTATTGGGTTTTGAGGGGGCCACCCAATTTTTGTTGCATCGAGAACACATTATTCTTCCATGAAATGCTTTCGCATATTATTATTTTACGATAAATTAGGGATAATATTAAAATAAAGTACGATCGAAGCATGATAACGCAGTAATCGGTACCACCATTCGGAATAAGCCCCGAATAGGTTCAGATTACTTATACCGGAAATAAAAACTCGAAAAACAAGCTACCCGGAGCGGTGTCTGCGCGGACACATTCACTGGAAGTGGTGGAACCGTATCAGTGTAGGGATAACAATATTTTCATCCGGGGTGTGGGAAAGGCAAGCGTTCGTGTCGGCCTCGACACTTGCCACACTGTGCAACTTTCACCTTGCTCTTGTGACGATAACACGCGCGCGAATATAACCACATTTTCTAATTAGACTCGTCGTCCAGCCGGAATTTTTTTCAGCCGATGCGACGGATAATTAAAAGCTGCCGTCGCGTCGCTTGTCAACGTTCTCTGCACACCGTGAAACGGTAATTCAATTCGCACCTTAATTATTTACGACGCTACCATTGTCGACAAACGAAGACATCACTCGCGTTATTGGAAGTCGATTAACAACGAAAAATACCAAGCTGGATTTACCGTGAACTTTTCGAAAAACAAGTTTTATATTCGTATGCACTTGATATCATATGGTCAGACTATGGATTTCATGCATTTACGATATAATTATTCATAGAATAGAAGAAGACTAAAAACTAGAGAATAAAGAATATATTTTAAAAAAATTTTAAACCACGTTTATATTAAGATGCACTGAAAAGGAGAAAGTGGTAATTATTGCGAAAACGTTCTTCGTTCAAGATTGAAATCTTTATTCATGGGCCAT
This sequence comes from Lasioglossum zephyrum, assembly GCA_028455615.1. Classification (NCBI taxonomy): domain Eukaryota; kingdom Metazoa; phylum Arthropoda; class Insecta; order Hymenoptera; family Halictidae; genus Lasioglossum; species Lasioglossum zephyrum. The sequence goes on along the minus strand of CM052324.1, from coordinate 61,024 downwards.
AAACTTTCAAAAATTAAGAAACAATCGCCGATATATAATTGTTAAATTCTTTAAGTATCTTCACTGTATTTGATCTGCTGGTTTTTATCGTGAACGGATAAAATCCATAATCTGCCCATAGAACTAAAAGGACTGTTCCATTGTTCTCAACTGATTCAAATTGAGGAAAAGAAAATCTTATTTTTATTTTATACTGTAAAAATCGTCAGCCTTTTCATGGTGTCGCAGCACATAAAGGTAATGGTCACCATTTACTTACAAGGAATACATCTTTGGTTCTGATTCTTCTCTTTGTTGGCTGGCTTCGTGGCGTGTCTGCATGAGTGCGTTTCCACCTTGGTCGCTATCTGCAAATGGGAAAAGGGAATCTTGAGAACAAATCACTTGATATTTTCTACGCTCTCACTCAGTTTCATCTGTCACTAGTAACCCAGTTAGCAATTTCTTCCTTCCAAATAATCTACTTAACAAATATAAAAAGAAAATACTACCCCAAACCCCTCTCATTATGAATACAAGAAATCTTACAAGAAATCAACATGATTCTCCCAAATATTGAAGATCGTGTTCCATTCTACTCTGTTCCCCATGGACCTCTTTAAACATCCCTTCAGCATTACTATTTAACGAACCCAAGGACCAATATAGCGACACCAACAGCACAGTATTAAACAGTATACTCCAAGATTACATCCACCAAAACAACTACACTCCCAACCCATCTACACCGACGGCTCTAAAACTGCTACGTCCTGTGGTTGTGCCTTTATTACCGAAACCGAAAATTACGTTTTCACCAAAAGACTCCCTAACATTTTTTCTTCCTGGTCATGTGAAATCCACGCCATACTACACGCTCTATTATTCATTCAAAATTCAAACAAAAACAGATTTTCCATTTTTACTGACTACAAATCCGCTCTTGACGCTATTGGCAAACCGACGCAGCACCCAACTACTCAACGTATTCAAAAAATTGTAATAGATATCCAAAATCGGTACATGTACGGTTGCTGTGCTTCAAGTGTGTCTGCATGGCTTTTAAAAGAAAATTGCTATGTTCACCACTTCGCCGAGCATTCGAAAGGTACTCCACGCCAGCGTGGCTCGCCTGGAATCCATGCACCAAAATGGCAGTCTAATGAGAAACCGATATTGAACCGAGTTACTCGATTCCTCTGACTATTCTCGGGAGATCGCTTTGTCTCCTGGATGTCTCTTGGCTGTCTGCCTATCTTAAGGCACTTTGTAGTGTCTTGGATGTACGAGCGACATCCTTTCCTGGATACGTAAGTGGAAATTTCCCTCTCGTATGTTACGATTTTCGCATTCTTTCCGGTGATTCAATAAACCACCCTCTGAAATGCACACTTCGCTTATACAGCGCGTATCAAAAGTTTAGGCGCGCTTTTCACCCCTCGCCGCGCGACGTTTTGTAGTACGTTATCACGTGCAGCGATCCCCACTCCGCGCGCTCCCTAATCTATTATGCGTATCCCCACTCCGACTCCGACCTCGCTCTACTGGCCCACTTCGCGGCGAAGGAGTTCAGTTTACTTATTGGGTTGGTTTGGAGTACGTCAGGAGAGGCTTTTGAAAAATCATTTGCCGGTGTCCGCAGTAAGTTCTCTAAGGGAAGTAACGAATGGGGAGCGAACCAAACCTCGAAAACGTTGAATCAATGGTTGTCGTGATCCGCTTTGAACGAGGGAACACAAGGGGATTTATTGTCCTCACCTGGAACTCGACGCGGTACAGGACTGGAAACTTTCGGCGCAACTCGCAGAGCTTAGGGAACTGGGAAAGCTCAGTGGGTGCGGACGGTAGAGTGGTGCTCATGCTGCTTCCAAGTTCGTCCGTGGCTGTGAACAAAAACGAGGAAGAAATTAATGTAGCGGACATTCGGTCTGTCGTTTTGCCGTGCGCCTCGACCCTCTTTTCTAAATTCGCTCGCAACCGGAAGTGCCTCCCGTCGCCATCTTGGCCACTCTCGGGAATATTAACACTAGATTGCCTAAGGAAGTCATTTTGACTGCTTTTCAATTTCAATTTAAAAAACAATTGCGCAAAATACTCTATAGGAATCATCCAACTGCAATTGTTTAACAAATTTGCTGTTGGACAGTGTAAATCGAATCGGAAACTTTTTTCCAGCAGTTGTATCAATCGGAAACTTTTTTTCCAATAACAATTTGTTTATTTGTTCGTTTCTTTGCCACAATGAATGTAAGCTTATGTTATTTTGTTGTTTTTCATTCGTTAAGAAGCCCCTTTTCATTTCCCATCAGTTTTAACACGGTAAAGTAATATTTTATAATTCTAAATTGTAAATGTTTTCTCTAAAATCCGTTTCAATGCCTCCGATCGGAAACATTCTGCCACGGGGTGTATTTACGATTAAAGATTCTTCTAGTAAACGAAGACGCATAAGGACATCAGAGAAAGTGAATCACAATTAGATTGTGGATTGTATGCGTTGACGGCAAACATCAGTTTAATTTAACTTTAATTTAATTTAATTTAACTTTAATGTTAATTCGAGAATGGAAAAACTGTGTCGGTCATTGTTTCCGATCGCGAATAGCTCCCGACTGTCTTTCTTGTAATGTCGATCTCGGGATATCGCGTAGCACACGGATTATTGGGCGTCCATCGTGAAAAGTGCCACGGGAAATTGTCTTAATTAGCATCGGCAAAAGTCTCCATTCCGGAATTATATGCACGGGATGATTAACAACCAGAGATGGGCATTATTTGACGAAACAAATATTACTCAAATATTTGTTAAAAGTTTGCTGCGGTCTTAATATGAATAAATGGTATATTCATTTAAAATGTAATAAATACAAAAATATTATTTGTTGCCGTATTCAAGATTTATTTAAATGAACGCCTAAAAACGTAGTTTGTTTCCGCACGTTCTTATATGTATTTCGAATTTTAATCCGCAGTAATGGGTAGGTAGTACTTGGTACATGTCTCTTTTTCGTTCGCAGTAATATGTTCAAAATATTATGGATTGTATTAGATTTTAAGGGCCACCAATTTTTATTTGTATTCGGAACACATAATTCTTGGATAAGATACTTACACATATTATTCCATATTGCATGAAAAAATTGGAACAATATTGAAATAAAGTATACAATAAATAAAATATACAGTTACCCCAAATCAAATATCGTACAGGTGAGTTTTTTATTAAATTTTATTAGATTCTAGGCGTCTAGTATCAATATTTTCGAACGTGTTTATTAGGTAGACACTTTTCTACGAGATGATTGTTTCCATCGACAAAGAAGCCTCCACGGATAAGAATTTGCCGAGTTCGTGTCACCAAACAAAGATGAAACCCTGCTGTGTCGGCGATCGTGCACGATATAATGAAGCACTCATGCTTGACAAAGGTATTCGATATGATCGTATCGATCGGCTGTGAAATACAAGACTGCACCGAGTCCAGTCGGTGGTTCACAACGGGTTCCATAAATCCGGACAGTAACACATCGATGGCAGGTCATTAAGAATGTCGCGATCCCGTTGACAAGAATTTCAGGAATCAAAAAAAAAAAAAAAGAGAACAGAAAATAGAGGATCCTGTGCGTGATGAAAGTATCGATGACACGATTAAATATTCTCCGAGAATACTATACTGCGTATAATTTCATTTGGAAGCCGCTTCCGAAGAAGGGGAATCAGGGGGACGAATGTGGACGCTAGGAGATTAAAGATAAACAATATTCCGGATAAACGTTTACTCAACCAAGTTAGTGAACCCACTATAATTTCCTGCGAAAGAGTATTATATATTATATATTTAGTTAATTAAGCTTTCATACCTTACTCGTTCGCTACCCCTTAGACTTCGTCGAGAGAGAGAGAGAGAGAGAGAGAGAGAGAGAGAGAGAGAGAGAGAGAGAGTTGAGAATACGTGTATAGAGTGTACATTGTCGAGTATTTCGTGCGTCTAGCTCCTAAAATCTGTATAAAAATGAAACGTGCAGGCACATTAAGCAGCTAAAACCTATTCATTCTCTTTCTTTAATGACGAAATTTCATATAACACAATTCTCATGTCAAGCATATGTAAACATTTTTTGAAAATCTTTCAAAAGTTTGCACTGTTTGTATATGGAATAAAGAAATGCTAAAAACTGGATTATATACTTGAAGTACACCTCCTAACACATATGTATAAAGCCACCATTATAATCCGTTTCTGATGTTCCAAATTAGCGTGGAACACGTTCAATTTTACTTTGAATTTTATGATTTTGTCTTTAGAACGTTGTATTTCATCCCAGAATCGTCTGAAATGAATAATACTTTGATATTGGGAGTTTTAAAGGGGTGTCAGGTAAATGAAGTTAAACTTGAAAAATTGACTTTTTGCCAGCAAAACCGTTCTTCTGGTCCACTACGCGACAGTGCTAGTTGAACAGAGATAAATTATTTGTGTTGAAAAATTCGATATGACATCAGCATCGATTATAAATAATGAAATTTATCACGTTTAACGTGCTAGTTCGTTACTATTATTATTAAACGTATATTAATTTGTTGTTTCGCATTTCGTGGACGCGATGCGTGTCGACACACGCGTGTTATTGTCATGTTTAGCGGTGTCCTTTGGTAGGTGGTTTAGACAATCATGTTTGCGGCATCGCTCGACAGGTGTGTAATTACCATCGAACGCGAAATATGGATTGCGAACAGGTTGACATTAACTGTGTGGCCCACTTTTGGTGCACCGTTTCGAATCACTGCTGCTAATTTATTTTCGAGACTAAGCAACTTCTTCGTACAACAATTTTACAACCGTAGATATGCTAGTCAAATATGCAATTTCATTGATTTTCCAATTATCCTCGATTTCGATTCGCAGAGACTCGAAAATAGTTTTTTTTATTTTTATTTTTAACTATTTGTATTCGCGACTTTGTCCATGTGCAACAACAAATCCAGGTTGGATACTAAGCCTACCGTTGAAATGCTACAGCTATTCAAAAAGTCGATAAACCAAAAAGTTTAAGAAAAACGCACACTTTTTGTGTTGTAACTTCTACATTAAGCAACCCACAGAATCGACGAGCGAGTTCTACCAGGAAAATAAACAAATATGCTTGGTATGCCCACAGGGCAACATCGAGGGGAGCAGCTATTACCAGACGCGATAAAGGGACGTTCATCATAGAAAGTTTATTGAGTGGGAGGGTCACGTGATTCGTCGAGCGGCGTGGATTTAATGAAACGGGACACGCAATATGTCTCAACACGTGACATCGAGAAACTCCGATTTGACGTTCGAACTTGGGAAAATTCCGAGGCGAACGGGGACGGTCTTATAGTGTGGTGGATATACCGTCGCTCGTTGGTGCCCCTCTAATCAGGATTATTAAAGCACCTAGGCCGTGAAAGGAGCAGCTGGGATTTCTGATTGATTCGTCGTTTGATCGTCTTGCGAATCAACCTCCATTCAAAAGGAAAATAGGTGTTTACCGGAGGGGAAATAAATCGGACCAGAGGCCGATAATCAAAGAGACGGCGCGCGTGTGTCATCGTTGGAATACGCGATCCAGCCGGGATCGATTCTGTGGAGCCAGTCAGCCCGAGAATTGGCGTTACATAACTTTTCGGAATTTCAAATTCAAATGAGCGAGAGCCCAGAACGAGATTACGCCGCGAATTCCTATGAAAACGAATTTAAGTGTGGCCTTGTTATTCGGAACGGCTCTAATTCCGTGGGACTAGTCGGACTATTTCGTCGGTAATCGGGGGATTTGCTTTTTAATAATTGCTTTCTGGTTACATGATGGATTATCTGACGAAAAATCGCAGGAGAAAGGCTATAGTCGGATCAGAGGTGGATAGTATTTGGCGAAACAAATATTTCAACCACTATTTAATACTTTAGACTTTATTTTGCTTGAAGAAAATAGAGTATTTTAAATAAGATATATAGAATTTCGAAAATAAAATATTTATATTTTAACAATCGGCACCACAAAATAAAATATTTCTATTTTAACTATCGGAACCACAAAATAGAATATCGTATTTTTTCATCAGTATAAGCTTTGTAAATATTGAGCATGCTCAAGAAAAATCTATCGATTGCCTATCTTATTGGCAACCGGGACGCACGCAAAAAGTATATCGGGACCTCTCGCAAATCGCATTTGCAAGCTCTTCTCCCCGTAATTCACCGTACGAATCTAATTTGAAAACTTCGTCGCGACGTCGCGAAACATTATTTTTCAAGAAATTATACTTCCGGTCATGGAACTAGCTGTGACAAACTTCCGGGCAAGTTGTATGTCAATCTTTCCGAGAGTCGGTCCCGCGTGTACGTGTACATAGGTGGAAAATAGAGAGTTGGATATCAAAGCAAAGTTCCCGGCGCGCGGCGTTCTGGATATTACTTTACTCCGCGGGGCTGCTTTGTGGATTAAAATCGCAAGACGACGACGCACACACCGGCGAATTCTAATTTCACGGCTGCGGGAACCGGTTAGAAACGCTGGAAATTACACACAGTAATTAGTGAGACGCAACATGAACTAATCAAGTTCGCGAGTAACCGTACGACAGTGTTGGGCACGGTTGGGGCCCCTTGAACTTTAAACTCTTGCTTCCTGGTCGGTTCGCGACCGTTAAAATTCATCGGGTCTTGCAATTTACGTCCCTTGCAAAAACCGAAGACCCCCTTGTGAAAATAAACATCTCCCATTGGGTCATCTGAATCGGACCAATTTTAGCTTTGTCTTTTCAAATATTTTAGAAAGCGACAATTTCCAAGGACGTCTTGTCAAAGAGACATCAGCGCGTGCTTGTGGAGCCACTACACAGAACATGGCGGCGCTAACCTGTCAAATACAGTGGATAATCGCTCAACTTTAACCACTTCTAACTTTTATACCATTTATCCTCAAGGATGGAAACATGGATTTCTGACATCTTCTCGTCCAAATCTACTGGATACCAGTAAGAAAGAGGCAAACATATCTGGTTACGCAAGGAAAAGTACATGCACTTCGAGTTTCTCCGAAAAGTATGGTACTCCCGAAATGTCCGTTTCAACGTCACGGCGCAGTAGTGTTCCAACTACCTCGCTGTTCGAAAGACAAATGGGATTGCTTAAGTTGCCAACAGTGCGGGCGGAAAAATTTTAGTTTCCTTGAGTTCACGGATCGATTGTCGAGTCAGGTTACCACGGCGGGTATTGGTGAAATTGATTCGCAATTTTTACAAACGCTTTTTTCACTATTGTAAGAGGTATTTCTAAGCTGCCGAACTTGGTCGTATTTTGTTTGATCTCACAACTTTTTACGGCCATAGGAACTTGGCTTCTGTTTACAGGATTGTTTTTTTTGTTGGTATCCATGATGACACGACAGCAAACAGATAATTGAATCTGAACAGAGTTCAGTCATTTCGTTTTTAAGTGTGATTCGGCAACGAATTTAGTCACAATTACTTGAATATGGATCGACTCGATATTGTTCGCGAAACACTCGACTCTTTCACTAGCTCTGTCTACGCTCGACTTACGCTCGCTCATGTGCACTCATTCAACTTCATTATCACGGATCGAGGATTATACACGTTAAAGCACAATTCATCGTGACAGTGATCAACCGAGATATCAATATAGACGTTTTAGAGTTTTAACGTTTGCGCGGATAGTTTTTTCGTTTGTGTAAATCCATTTCCAAATGTTATGCGATGCCATTGTTCTAAAAATATCAGTCAGTGGATTCGTCATGTAATCGGTTCCACGAACATTTGCATTGTTAGTGCGGCTATGGAAATTTTTGTGAAAACATCGTTGCATAAAGAAACAACTTTCCCCACGTTTTTGTTTGATTATACCTTCATTTTAGGCGAATATATATTCCATATTCTCGTATCAATTAAGATCTGTAACAATAGATGCCGCAAAATTGTCTGTGACCTTAAACTTCAAGGTCAAATGTTTGTTTTTAATGCAGTGTAATCTATGCATCATGCGTTTTTGAAACTCAAGGACAAGGACAGTGTTATGGCAATCTTCTTTACATATCTTGATCGATTCGAAGATGTGGAATACGCCTATGGCAGCCGAGACCTGTTAAATCGTCAAAACGTACTCTGGAGTTTTTCGCGTAATATACAGAAAGTAATTGGAAAATTAGTATTCCTATATTTCTCGTGTCGTGGAATATAAATCTGATATGTAAATGTAAAAGTAGTCCAGAGAACGAAAAGTTGTAGAGGAAAATGGAAGGAACACAATTTTTGACTTTCGGATCTTGTTCGGATCTTGTTACTCCCGACGCGGTAGACGCGAACACTGTCCGTGTAGAATACAGGCTGTTTGAGAGGAATCGCGAGACTTTACCGTGTGAAGAGAATCAAATAGTTGTCTTTGCTTCGTGATTCCATGAATGAAAAAACGGTTTCGTGATCGACACAGAGATAGAAGAAATACGTAGTCATAGAGAGCTCGTTCATTGACTTCATCAACGGTTATAGTTACTCGATGGGATCCGCGTTGACAGTGACAGACGTTTCCAAACGAAATCTCTCTCTATCCCCGACATGTCGCGTCTCGCGTCTCGCGTCGGGGAGTAAATCAGGAACATGTCAGTGAAACGTGTCGTAAAATGTGTTTTATTTTCGACCGGTCTCACATTTCGAAGACGGAACGAATTTCTCATTCGCCCGGGGCCATGGCATGTCGATACTGATCGAATTGGACTTATCGACTGGAAGCTTTCATTGTTGTCGACAACCGTTGGCTAATCACTTCGACTCTGCTCGGATTCACCTGACCGAAAGGCTCGACTGTCGATTTTCTGCTATTTATTTATTTATTCCTCCTGCTCGCTCAAACTCATTCATTTCACTGTCATTGATATTATTGCAAGACTATTCTATTATACCTTCATTCTACGCTGTATTCTGCGATTATGCTTCACATTGATTACTGTGCTCTTCAGATTTTTATGCGTAGTAAAATTATCTTCGTCGTATACAGGCACCGGGATCTAAATGAAACTCTATTTCTTCTTTCAACGGGATATTCTGATATTTCATTTTCAAAAATCGATTTTCTATTCGCACATTCTCTTTAGGTATAAATGTTGTAGAATAAAAGGATTTGTTTAAATCAAACTTAAGCATTTATCACAATTATTAAAAAACGTTATTTTTAAATTACTTGTTCAAGTCATTGCAGAAAATATCTACTTTTCAACTAACAAAATTTTTATCATTTTTATCAAGTATTTTAACGAGTCACGCTAGTCATGAAGATTTGTTCCAGCTCTCCTTTTAGTCTATTCTTCTCCCTCATTACCTTTTCCTTATTCTCCTCAGTCTCCAAATTTACTATCACCAAACTTCCCCTCTTCCGCCCTCGTCTGATACCAATTCCTTTGACCTCTTTTATTCCTATTTTTAGATTTAGTACACCTTTCATTAAATCTTCCACCGTCGTTGCTCGGCTTCTTCTTCTTCTCTTCTTCTTCTTCTTCTTCTCCTCTGCCGTCGTGCCTCTCTCTCCATACCTCTCTGCCCTTCGTTCAAAGCACATCACTCGACCAGTGCGGCAAAAATTTGATTCGGATAACAGATAACGAATAAGAGTAACGAATTCAAGTTTATTCGACGCTATCGAATAAATATTTAATCGAACAAGTATTGATTCGTTTAGGGGAGGCAGTTCGGATGATCGTGATCTTGACAACACATGTTTCTGACCCTGAGTACAATATGACCATTATGACCGCGGAACTAAAACACTTTTTTCCTCATATTTTGTCAAGGTATGTAGACTGTGTATACAAATTGTAATGTTTTATCACAAAATGTTACGAAAAAAGTTTATTCCTTTTACAAATGTCGACCATTACTTTTTATACAGTCTGTACATTTTGTAGACAAGGAATAAATAAACGAGAGCCGTCGAAATGGCGTTGTTCCGGTGCTTTGTCCACGCAAACAATGAATTAGCGTAAAGGATTCAAAGGGCTAAGACAGCCCTTGAAAATCGGTCGAGGACCAGCGACGACCGCGGGAGTATGCAATATCAACAGAGCCATTTTATTCGCCAATCCTCTCGTAGATCTTGTTTCTTCTTCTTCTTCCTCCTCGTCGTCATCTTCTTTCCCCTCTCCTCGGGAAACGTTCGAAGAAATCACCCCTTATTCCCGTAGCTCATTTATTCTCCACGTATCCCTCAAAGAACTCTTTGGAGCATTTCCTCCTCCCCTCCTCTTCCGACCGACAAGTCTCAAATCGCTGTGACGTATTAATCCACTTTATTTTTATTCTGATCTTGTTAGTAACGTAATTTTTTCTATTTATATTCTCTTAACGAAGTCGGCCGCGACAAATCTCCCGAGTCCAAGTTCATATTTCTCCATGCTACGCGTGGAACTCTTGGTTCTTAACTCTTGCGAAGAGCCGTAATTACTTGGGCGAGCTTCCGTTTTTATATTGGTAAATATCTGTAGCAGTGAATTACACTGTACAACAAATTTTAACTTTTTCTATGTTTCCATATAACTGTTGGGTGGATCTTATAGAGTTTTTCGCGCTGATTCCGAATCTGGCCTTAGTTTTTCTCCTACACGAACAGTTTTTAAGAAATTTGAGTTTGAAAAAAGACATATTTTCCGACTTTGAACAAATATTGTGATGTTATTCGAGGTTAAAAAGGCATTCGTATCATAATCTCCCTATTTTCCCATATTCTGCAAAGTATCAGCTTTAATTTTTAAAAAATTTCATCGCTCTGCCTCATTTCCTCACTACCTCAAAAGTTATTTCTTTTTAAACCGAAATATTACGGAAAATAAAGAAAGTGACAAGTATTACATACCGGCAAGTATTCAAACGTCGCGCGCAATCATCGTCTGCATTATAAATGATATAGTAGCTATATTCAGTGATCTACACAGTTCTGGCCTTTCCAAGCTAGTGAGATGACAACACGATAAATTTGGCGTTTTGTAGCAGTTTTAACAAACGCAGAGGCAGTTTTATACTGCGAATAATTCCTAGAACACGGAATCTGGAATTTATAATATGGAGCCTATACATTTTTTCTCTACGCACGCGTTCTTTGCATCCACGCAGCATTTTAATCAGACGGTGACAAGCATTGAATACCAAGCATAAGCCTGCTATATTCGCAGCTTTGTGCTCGAACAAAGCGAAATTTTACAAGCGTACCGGTTTCTATTAAATTCGGAACTGCTGGTCCTGACTCATAACGGCATAGTTTTAATTCAATGGTATTATCGGTTATTCGATAAAATCCGGCAGGGTCCGTTGAAAAAAATACCAGCATTGCGTCCTCGCTCTTCCCGCGAGTGTCACGTACCAAAAACCGGGCAGCCGGAGGTGGGTGGTGTTCGTAAAAATGGCAAAATCAATGATCCATCGCGAATTTCCTTTTCCTTTGTAATGTTTCGTTACCATTACTTGGACAGCCAGTTACAGTGTGTCAAATGACCATTTTAGCTGGACAAAAGTCTAAATCGCCTATTTTTCTATATTTATCAATTAATATGTTTACGGTTGCGTAAAATATGAATGATTATTAAATTCTTACAACAGTTAGTTTGTTTTTGTTAATTAAACAATATATTTCAAGTTATTTCTAATTAAATTTAAATAACAACAATGTTAGTATTGGACCTATGTAACACAGAATGATTTAACAAATATGTAGTGATATTATCAAAGATTATCAAAGACGTAATTTTTAATTATGGTAGCATACTGAATGTAAATATAATTTACATATTTACTTTTTGGTGATTCAGACATATTCTAACGGGAAAAAATTATTCTTTGGTTTAGTATAAGGTTTCATCACCGGACAGTGATCGATTCCTCGATATCAGCTTTTCCCGGACTCGGCCGGACATCGTTCTTTGATAGTTGTGAAGAAAACTTATTTCAAAGTAATGATATTAAATATCGCTTGCCCGTTTTTGCCCGTTTTCGCCCGTTAGTCATTTATATAATTTTTTAGAAAAGACATGGAGTATGCCACGAAGAGTGATGTTTGGAACCTGGTGTTCAACAAGTTCTAAAGATATTAAATCCAGTATTGATGCGATAATAGGGCTGATTTTAAACTTTTTTTTAACATCGAAGCTGTTAATGATTCCGCAAAAAATATTTTTTGAAAAGAAAAGCTTTTGCGAAAGAACGCAAGGAAAATGGCAGAAATGCAAACTATGATACAATATGAAATTATATAATTCTTTCAAGTTCATGTAGTTTGACAGTAAAGTGTTATTACTACATACAAGAGAATACAAAAATTTGAATTTTGTCCACCTAGAATCGAGGAATCGATCACTGTGGCGGTGTTCCCTACTGTAGATTGTTTCGAGCAATTGGTAATTGAACCTTTGTTGTCAAGCATGTTTGACACGTTTAATTATAACGAAACGGTAAAAGCGATCGCAACGAGCCCTCGACCGCGTATTTTACAGCGTATTTACCTCAGCAACGGTTTATGCTGAAACTTTCATGAGCAAAAATCACGGTCTTTTCAGTTAATATCAAGCTCTCCGGTTCACCCTGTATATCGTTCCCACCGGAATTCCAAAGATTGACGAGCCTCTGCGGAATTCCTGTGATATTTACTGTGCACGTCCACGTGATCACCGTTTCGGAACTGTTTATTCTCTTTCTCTGTCTCCCGCCGAGGGTTTCTTGGCGCCGAGGGAGGAATGGGAACGCGTGTGTCGGTCAAGCAAGCTTCAGCAATTTGATCGCCGACAATTGGCTTCGTCGAGATCATTCATGCATTGATTGGAATTACGACACGGTTTGACTGATTAATTAAATGTGTTAGTGTTCGCTGGGCTCCATTTGTTTCCCAGTCAGTCTTCGTTTAATTCGCACCGCGCCGCACAGCAGGAAATTCGGACGAAATCGGCGACAAAATCATAGAACTTTCGATAGAAACGAGATAGAGCGACGAAATTTTTTCATCAGCCATCATTTAGTCATCAAGGAACGATTTTCAATTACGAAATTATGTGAAGAAACAAGCATGACCGTTGACAGTATTTGAATGAATGTTCAACATTTACGATCGACATAACGGATTAATACTCTTACAGGTAGTACCGAAAGTTTGTGATTGTGAATTTTTAATAGCTAATGTTATCTTCTAGTCGAGTACGTTGTACGAAACAGGTAACAATTTGTCATCGAGTCGACAGTATAACGTTATTTCCAATAACGAGAACGTGACAGCCGCCGCACAGAACGATTGTTTACGAATCAATGTAGACAGAAGTAGCAAATGAACTTCCGACCTGGAGTTACCACGGGAAGTTTTATCGACTTGGCTGTAGAAGGACGTCAACCCCGGTCTATGGCCGAACAGAAATACCATGTAAACAGAATTCCAAAGCTTCTTCTTCTTCTTCTTCTTCTTCTTCAAGATAAACGCGAACTGGTTAGTCACCGCGAAACGTAGAAACGGGCGAAAGATGGCCTCGACATTAAATCGTCTCCCTCCTTAAAATAAAAACTTGACGAATGGCGTAATTAATTGTTGGAAATTTATAGAGACAATGCACCCTCTTGCGCCTTTTCTTATGAGGCTGGCTTTTATTTTTCGATGTACCAGTTCGCGTCTAAATTCTGTCTGTGTCAAATCGCCATTATTGTAACTCGTGTATCACTTCCTGAATAAGTAAAACTATATTAAATATTAAACAGTGCAATACAGTAATATTGTTCTCTGTGATAATAAACTAAGAGTGTAGCTCACAAGCTGCGTGTAATATTATTTTTTTTTTCACAGTAATACTGACGCATTCTAAGGATGCTGAAACCGCGGCGCGGCGGGTTTCCCATTTTGTTCGGGGACTTCGAGCTCGAGCTTCTATATCCGTCCGAAATTCAACGTTACGGATCCAACCGAGTCGTTGTTCGCAAGTGTTTAAGAACTCCCACGTATTGTATATTTTCGAAAATTAACGAATTCGACTGACTTTCATTGCATACCGCGCCAGCGCGAACGCGAAACGAGATGTGCGAACGAATTAAAGGAAGTTTAGAATGCCACAAATCAGACTTTTCTAGACAAAACAATAGGTAAATTGTGAACGATCGTTGGTACTTGGTGTTCGCTGAAGCTTTTGCCAAATTTCTCTCTCTCTCTCTCCCTCTCTCTCTCTCTTTTCCTACTTCGATTTCCTCTCCTTCCTAGGGAACAAGGTATTTTGAGTCGTCTGCGGAGCTCAATTTCCTCTTACAGTTATTCCTCGGAAATCGAGAAGAAGAAACGCATCGAGCCAAGATGTAGCCAACCAGTAACCAAAATGAAACGTAATTCTTCTCTCTTTGTTTCTGAGGCGACATTCGATTTGGTAGATAGCAATTCTCTTGACCACTTGCAAGCTCTTTCAATGCTGCTAGAACAAATCTTTTCTTATCAATGACGTTATGTTTCTTGAAATGAACGTCCATTAGGGTGGACCTTATTTTACGTGCACGTGTCCAAATGTCACAATGTTTTTCCCTGAATTTGTGTTCTTTCCCCTCATCTGGTGACACTGCTCGCGACTCAGCCACCGGAATCATAAAACACGAGATGAGAGCAAATAGCGGCAAAGGGCAATGCTGCGACAAATAACATCGATCAGGTGTCTAATTTCAGCAAATGAAATGGTGTCAAGGCTCAAGAGACACCGCAACGGTGTCGGCAAATCGGTGGAAGCAGGATTTTTCCGCGACGGTAAACAAACCGGAGACGCCGTGTCGCGGCGCCGGTCAGGGTCGCAAGAGGAAAAAAAGAGTTTCGATGTACGCTCCACAAAAATAAATCCGCCGGACATTGGGAGCGGAGCCAATCCATCCGAGAATATTCGGGAATTTATCGCGGCCATTCCGTTATCTATCCGCATGGTACACGTTCCTCATCCTCCTCTCCTCTTCTTCTTCTTCTTCCTCCTCCTATTCCTCCTGCACATCGGCTCGGGCATTAGCCACGCTCTCGTTCGTACCGGAAGTTGATCGTATCTCCTTAATGACCTGTATTGAATCGGAACGCGTGCAGAAAACGCGGAACCCCTGCCTCCCTGGTGCTTCCGAAGATGTGAAAACAGCCCTCCGATTTTCACCCTCGCCGAAAGCCGAGACCGTCATTCGGAAATTCCGTGGGATTCCACGGGAATCGTGTTTCCGGCGAAACACACTCTTTGTCGCAAATTTTTCTATTAACCCTCGTACGTTCCTCAGGGTGAATATTCACCCATTCAATATTTTCACATTCTGTAAAATTATTCACCTTTTTATGTCTACATCGTGAGATCTATTTCTTTAAAACGTTGCAATTCGGTTAGAAAATTTTTATGTTGCACGAAGATCCGCTGTCTAATTATTATTAATATTATAAAGGTGCTTCACTGGGTAATTATTCAGATTTCACTATTCAAGTATACATATTATAACAAAAATTGTGGAAAATCTGTACAAACTGAATCTTCTTCCTTTTTCCCGGCAATCCCCGGAATGGTTATTGTTAATAACAAACGAATTCACAAAGCTAGTTCCAAGTTTCCAATAACTTGAACGGCGCACCTGATTGGCGACAGAATTTATTATCGCAATATTTCAAGTAGAAAAGAAGTCTGCAAGCAAATGGAACGGGAAGGTATAAAACAAGTAACCAATGATCATTTTTTTCCTGTCACAAGTGGCACCGAAGAAAATCGCTGTTTTAAAAGTTCGCTTTTATTCCCTCTCGCAGTAATTTCCATGAAATCGCTTTTGTTCGATTCCGAACGAGGAAAGTTTCCATCGGTTCGCAATACTTAAGCGTAACAAAAATTTGAAATTCTCCTCCGTAGATTACTGAATATCGATCATTTGCGGTCGCGATGTGGACACACCTCCAGTCATCGGATGGTATCTTTTTGATCGGGTCGCGAATCGCAGTCATTTCCATGGCGATTTCGACGCGAGCCTCCTCGATTGTATTTTTCGCACAGGAGATAGAGTTTGCTCGTTTCCCAATGCTTTTGCTGTTCCATTGAATTCCGTATTCATTTCCGCGATATAATTCCGTTAATTTGCCAAAATATTCCTGTTCAGCAAAAAAGAAACAACATCGATGGAATTTCTTGCGCTTAGTGAAGTGAAGTGAAACTTCTTGCAATCTATGCGTTCTCTGTCTCCACTACTTCGCGATACCTCGTAACAGGTCCACAGCCGATATTATATAGGGGAATCATCGATGGTTGTTCAATAAAAACACATACCGACCAGAACTATTCTTAATTGTAGTTACCGTCCGCGGTGATTTGTTCTGTCGCATTCAATTCACTGCAATTGGAGCGAGAGAATCGCGACAATGCACTTTTAAGCCGGATTTCCCTAGAAATAAGCCAGCACACGGATTCGCCAAACATATGCGCACCTACATAATCACACGTTCACTCGTATCCAGATAAATACACGCGCATGCAGAACTTAACTGTGTATCGTTCATGTACAGTAAGCTACCAAACGAGTATATACAGGATGTTGCGTGTGCGTCTGCTAATACGATGACTGGCTTTTCACGATACGGCTACTTATTTGCATGAACTTCGCTATCCACCGCTATGGAACAACGGGATTCGCCGGTTAAGCCGAGCTGCCTTACTAGTTGGATTAAAAAGACGTCGGTATTCGAATAATAAGCAAGTCGCTGGGCTGCGAATAATAGTTTTGTAAGCTCGGCGATCACTGGATAGTAGAGGTTCCTAAATCCTGCTGATTAGCTAAGAGCCATAAGAATTTTTGGCCACGCTGATAAATGGCCAATGCCCATATATTCTATCGTCAAAAGCACAGCCAAAGCCTGTCGAGGGAATAAATAGTTACACGTGTCCCAATTTCTGCACCCATTTTGATCGCCTAGCGTTAACACGCCCTTTAATTAAGCCCCCGATTCTCACTTTCCTCCTGCGCCCCGTAGGTTCATGAAAATTGCCACTTTTGCGGCCATTGTAGCTAGGGTTGCCAACCATCCTGGATTGGCCGAGATTATCACGGAATTGAACTATATTGTCATCTTTTTACATATTGTTCCTTTGTAAAAATATTTCTTCGGAATACTAGATATACATATTATGTTAAGCGAGTGAGTTAAGCTAAGACGAAACTAAAGAACAACATTTTGTTTGTTAGACACATACTTTTTGAGAAAAATTAGTTCAAAAATCCGTTGAGGTTGCCTGCTTTAGTATAGCAAGCAGTAGAATCGGTAGGCCATGATCAGACGCATCAGACGATTCGTATCTAACACTGTCCAACAGTACAACTGTTTTCATATAACTGTTGGGTGGATCTTATAGAGCTTTTTGCGCTGATTCCGAATCTGCCTGCCACTGTCCCATATACATATATTGAATATCACAAATTTATTATCTTCAAATTCAAATCAGGGGATACGACCATTCGCAAAAGTCACTTACAATTTTTTATAATATGAAGACAATTTGATTAAAAAATAGATATAACATGAAATTCACTAATTAAACGAAAGCTTTTTAAATTGATCTATTTTTTTTTTAATGCAAAACATACTCATGAACGGCTTTTATTGCCAATACCTTGATAGATTTCGAATTTCTTGTACTTTTGTCTTCCATTGTACCTCCAGTACATCCTTAATCGTTAACCGCAATTAACGACTAAACTAGGAGATTAATTGTTAATTGCGATTAAATGATTGAAATAGATATTTAGTCGTCAATCGGCGATTAATTTTTTGCCGAATTCTGGTGTGTATGTGTGGGTACGGTATCAGAATTTGCAATATCGTCAGTCCTCGGCATCGGTGGAACCTCTATCGAGAGATTTCCCATCGAGTTTGCGCGATTGGCTGCCTGTAGCAGTATCTTCTATATGCGCCGATAATTTTCGATGGAATCCGCTGATATGGCCGTAACTGGAATCCATGCGATCCTAAGGGCGAATCAGTCTAGCGACCATCATTCCAACCTTGGTCAGTTACCATAGCTGCCACGCCGTTGAGAACTACCGTTATCGATCATTTCACAATGTTCTGTAACGACTCCGTCGTCGTCGCCGGCTCCGATAATGGGGGCGGGGGGGGGGATGCAGGTTTTAGTTATAACGATGCAGTGATTAATGGATCGCGGGCCGACTTAACGATCACAATCGATCGGCAATCGCTACGGTAATTGTCCGAAATGTCATGGATAACGAATTGCAGTTTCACTTATTTTATTGGATTTTCTGAATTTTCAAGTATTGTTAGAGCAGATTCTGGGGAAATCCCTGTGATGATTCTAACCGATAACTTGGTTAGTTAGTTTCATCTTTACGGATTTTTTTCATTATACATTCACTATTTGGTAATACAAAAATAATATTTTTTTTTTAAATCAAAAATAGGTAACGGATGTGCCTTGATTCGTAAGAATCACCGCACGAGCGTCCCATGATGCTCTCGTTTCGCTACGGAAGCTCCGGTCCACGGGACAGTCTGTCTCGAGCGAGTTCGATAAGCTGGCAAGCCGATATCGATTTTACACCACAGTCGAGTTCGAGCGGCCCCGGAGAAAGGAGGAGCCCGCGCGATTTTCCGACTTTCTTCGACCGACGCGACGGAGCGAGGCCAGCCGAAAATTGGACACTCGCTTATTTCTCGATGCCAACGAGTAAAGGAGGGCGGGGAGTGTTTCGCACGAGCTTCCTGTTTCCCCCGTACTCCCCTTCTCTTTGCTTCGACGGAAGATCGCTGAGCTCGTCACTTTCGGCCACTTCTTTCCTCGGTGTCTTTCAGCTTTCTCGCAATAGCTCGTTCCTTTATGTTTCGGATACGGTAAATGTACCATTAGCGATCAATTGTTTTCCTCGTCGTCTTGCGAGGGAGTTCAACCCCTCTGCCTTTTCCTCGGATTCTCGAGGCTGATGGATATTACTCGAATACGTTGCTGGTTACATAGCGTTTCTATCAGCTGTAGCATTCGGTATTCAAAGAGTGACCGAGAAATCAGGAAGTTTCTCCTCCCTTCGGGTTGCCTCGATTATCGCTCGAATTTTTTTGCCTGATGCTAGTGTTCCTCAACAGACGAATGTCTGAAAATTTTTCAATTGATTTGACGAGCAGAGTTTTAGATATATCACAGATTTCGTCCGAATTGCCGAGTATGCGACACCGATAACGATGCGAGATTAACGAGTCACGCACTCATTAAAATTTCTTGCGATTAATGTAACATGAATATATCTGGGTCCGTGTGCCCGAGCGTTCTCAATAAATATTCCATTGCCGCGCGGATGAGGATTCTCAAAGGGTTAAAGGAGCGAGTTAGTTCGGATCCAATCCGAAGCAGAGTTCCACGCGGTAATTGCTTCGGTCGCGTTAAAGTTGAATCGAGATTAGAAAACACCGAAACGAACTTCCTAATTGAAGTTCCAATCAGCCAAACGTACCCGTGAAATTTCCTAGGTAAGCCAGAAGATCTGATTTTATTACGCGATAAAAGATTGTCCCATTGCAATGGCGGAGCGGGTATCTAATTAATCCCGGCCATATCCCTTCCCCTCGTATACACACGCACAACAAACGAATAAAATTTCGCTAATCAACGACTGACAGGTAAACCAGCCTATCATAACAGCGATCAGTAACATTCATTCATGTTCTGAACCATTATTATAAACTTCCATTTGTTTCATGTCGATTAATCGTTTAAGTTTCACTTAAAAAATCAATCGTAGATTCATCAGAGCGTGCCGTTCTGTTAAAATATCAGGGTGCGTCGAAAACTTGTGATACACACTTCTAACGCTTCAGCGTCGACAGCCGGGGACTCGCTCCGTCTTGTATCCCGGGATATGAAGAGCGCGGAACGATGCCGGCAATATTATACAATATGTAATTGGCTTTACTTGGCAGAACGACAAGTTCGCATTTAGCCGGACACACAAGTTGCGAACCACCGTGCACCGGTGCACTGTTGCACCGCCACTTGGGATTCCTCGTTTGACGCGTCAAGAACGCGAGCGAAGCGCGCCTCGTCGACGACGTCTCTCCTCTGGCAGCAAAGCAGCACACGCAATTCCCTCGAGATAATACACCGCAAATTTTCGGCCCGGTCACGCTGACACGACGCACATGTATCGCGAAGGGTCATGCACTTTTACTACGAGCCAGGTCGCCCTGCTTTCTCACCTCGTTGTCCACCATTGTTTCCCGAGGCGCTGCTACCACCCTCGCAATCCCCCTGCAGAACTTTATTACGGTACACGCACGGTCTACACAGTGTTTTACGAACAAATAAAACAACGGTCGAAACACGTTACTGCACAATGTTCCGCTGCAAACTTAAAGGCTCGCGTGTATAAAAGTCAACGAAAAAGTTCGCTAACTTTCTGCTGTGTTACTTTCTGGGCCTTTATTTCTTGGATCAGCTATGCCAAACTCTCCGACGCGATCAGGTATTTCATTTCAAAATTGATGGCTAGGATTCTCTGAATATTTAATTAATCAAATCTAAACAAAACGACCATTCGCGTATGGACATATAGTTTGTTATGTACGGAGACCTTGCCTATACGTGATTCTTTTACTCCCCTGTTGGATGCCCAAATAAACACCTCTCCCCTTGCGGGAAAGCACATCGATCTGAAAAACTTTGAAATGCCTTCCAGATTTTATTCTTTCTCCAAATTATATCTTATACCTCCATTTTTCTAAGAAAAATTGATAACACTGTCCAACAACAAAAATCTTTCCGTATAACTGTTCCATGTACACGAACAGTTTTTGAGAAATTTCAATTTGTAAAACGACGTATTTTTCGACTTTGAACAAATATTGTGATGTTATTATATAAGATATTGTATTGTTCTTTACAGCAAAAGATTCTCTAGACTTTCCTGAATCCAGTGACGTGCAATACAGTAGTACTACGCTGTGATTGTTTAAACATGTTTACAAAATCATTGAAGACGGAGAAACACCACTTTTGCACACATTTTTGAGGATATTTTTCAATTTATATAAAAAAAATAAGGGTCTAGCGAAAAATATAATTACACCATATTCTTCATATACATATGTATATGTATAGGAAAACAAGGGAACCATATTCTACTCACGCGGCAAGAAACTATGTATGTATGTAACCGATCGTACGTGACCACATATTCTCTCTAGCGTTCCGATTCTAGAAGTTTTAGAGTTCCCCCAGTGGCATAGTCAGCTTTAACCAGAGATGGTTTATTTATAAACGGCTCTTGTAGCCGCATTCGACGAAACGTTTCCTCTGCTCGGCCGGATCGAACTGCTTGACGATCCGAAAACCGGAAATACTTGGAGCGAATACGTTGTTCGGCGCCGATTCCTTGAATACTGAATTCTTCGGTCGTGCAATCATTAAATATATAAACGAACGGAAACTGAATCAAGAACAGAAACTGATTATATTAGTGTTCGTGCATCATTCTATCGCCGCGGGGTGGAAACTTCAATGTAGGCTAGCATTATTGTGTCGAATGAGAAACTTAAGCCAGGACCACCCTTCGACTGTATTTTGCTTAAAGAAAATCGTACTTTAAATAAAATATACAATCGAGAAAATAAAATATTTCTATTTTAACAATCGGAACCACAAAATCAAATATTTCCATTTTAATAATCTGAAACTTAAAATAAAATATTTCTATTTTAATAATCTGAAACGCAAAATAGAATATTGTATTTTTTATGCCTAGTGAGGTTTATTGATAAACGTACAGTGTAGTGTATCGTATCACCAGGAGACTATTTCTACTGATAAATCTATTGAATGCGAACCATTATTTTCAGCAATAATATTTAAAATAAAGACAAAGTCCAAATATTTTCAATATTCTTCAAATAAAATAGTATTTTCAAATACCGTTTTCAACAATTACTGCCTCAAATAAATTATTTTATTTTCAAAAATTACTGCATCAAATGAAATATTTTATTTTCAAAATTCTACACATACTTTAAAATAAATAGGATTATTTATAATTTACTATTCAACGTACTATTTTCCCCAGCTCTGCTCTGGTTCTTCGACGAGAACAGTTAACGGTTACGAATTAGAATTATTTCCGTGAAAATAATTTGTTTGTTCGGTATTTCGTTCTTACAATAAGCAACGGTAGAAATGGAATGCAATATCCATTAAGCGTTCTCTCGGTTCGAAATTAATGGCCACTTTTCTCCTATCGTTACGAGGCACAACGAGTGCAACTGCTAAACAATATTGTTACGTTCCGCTCGATCGCGCAACCCGCGGCCTGTTGCATAACTCGAACGTAGATCGATTAATCGTCGTTCGGAGGCCACCGATGCTTTTCGAGGATTGAATTCGATCGACGAAAGGGCGTTCGATCGTGAACCGGCCTGTAAACACGGTATCGCTTGTCTTTCACTCGGGAAAAAGCCGAGCGAACAACTGTTGGCATTAAACGCCCCCTCGCATTATGCACCACTCTGTTGAATATTTTTCAACGACGCCGCCCGTTGAATAACAAATTTGTCGATGAATCAAGCTCGTTAAGACTGTGCAATTTCCAAGAAATTCAACGAGCTTGCAAACATTACGCAACTTCTCTCTCACGATCGAATCGCTTTCCACGACTTACACGATTTCTTAACACTCTCGCAATTATAGTCCTAGTAGCATTTATGGTTAAACTCAACTTTACCGGACTCAAAAAATTTCTGCCTTCCTCTTATAACTTATTGTGCGTTTGGTGTGCAATCCAGTAGATTTATACTCGGGGACTCCGCAGTTCGAAATTTCGATAGGGGTTGTCCACCCTAATGAATAGATTCCCATAATAAACATTGCTAGACATTGCATATTTTCCAAAATATCATGGTCGTTCGATTCCGGTGCATACAATAGAAGAATGCGGGGAGTTGGCTGTGGCTTTTGAGTCGCGTCAGTGGATTTCGCAGATCTGCTCGGAAAAAGGAGAGTCGTGGTCGTAATTTTCATTGGGAAACAAGAAACAGGGGATAGGGGAGGAGAACCAGCCGACTGGGTCCGTGAATGGACGGAAAGAGAAGCATCGACGAAGAGACAGAAAAGCCTCGGGACAAAACGCGGACCGAAGCAAAAACGGGGGAAGAGAAACTGGTAGGGGAACGCGCGTAGAACGGTGGGAAATAAAAAGAAGGAACAAACGTTGTGCAGGAGAGCTAGATGTCATTCAATTTCGCTCAGCAGTCCCTCGTGAACCGAGCAAAAAATATTGTTTGTCATTCGCCGACACTTTTTCCCCGTCTCTGCCATTCGCAGTTATCCCGCGGACATCCCCTCGTTTTCTACGCGACGAAAAGTAAAAAATGGGTTAATGGCTTCTGTGATCGTTGGTCTACCGATATCTCTATGTATAAGCTTTTCATTCAATCCCGGAAAGCCCACGCTTTTTATTTTTGCCAGATTGTGTGGGTGGTTATTAGGCATCGGAATGGAACGGCCTTGTTCTATCTATTTCTATGTAAGCTGGTCCATCCTACCCTTCGGCCATCGTGATAACGGTATATCGTGTTTCTGGATAACGGACTTCCGTAACACCAGGTTTAAAAGATTGAAATCCGGGAATTATGTGTTACAAACTTTCTGGATCTTAATGAAGATACGGACTGAAAACGGTGGTAATTATTGCGAAAGGATTACTGTACTCCGATTTTGATGAAATTTAAAAATATTATGCAGCAACGCATTTTGAAATGTCCTTAATATCAGAATATCCTTAAGAAAAATTTCATCGCTCTATCAAAATTTCTATCGAAAGTTCTTTGATTTTGTCGCCGCTTCCTGTGCGGTCGTGAGGCATGCGAGACGAGCCCCAATCGTCGGAAAAAAGCTTTGCCCGATTTGAACCGTGTGTGTGGCATAGTCGTGCGATCGTTCGGAGGTAAGGGACAACGGCTCGTGGCACTGGGTTACCCGTATTCGTGTCAAGATCAACCAAGAAGAAGCCACCAGCCGGCCGTTCTTGATTCTAAGAACGGCCGGAGGAGTTCGGCTCGTGACGGCACGCATACGTCGCGTGTAAAAATAATTCACGATCGCAGAAGGCCCCGAGAATGCGCCTCGACATGCATTTCTTTCGTCCCAATGCGCGGAGTGATTTCATTTCGTGTAACCTCACCGCCCTCGCGTGTTTGTACCAGTGACGCCGAAAACCCTGCGAAAGGATCACGGGACACCGCGCCGCAGCGGACACTGGCTCAGCTATTTTATTTTCGGCCAGGATTTTCAAACGTTCGTCACGCCGGAATTACATTCCTTAATCCGCTATTTCCGTTTTATTTTCGGATCGCGCGCGCACACGCGCACGACAATACACACGCGCCGCCTTTTCAAATACTGCGAACGACGCGCTAACTGTAAATTAGAAAATGCATTTTGGAAGAAGCGTTACGCGTTCGTGTATGAACGAGAATAATTATATATGCCGATAATTATGAAAGTGATCCAAGTGAAAAAAATTAAAAAAAGAATTAGTTCATAAATTGCAGATTGCTTGAAAGCATGCTCGATAACGTATCGTTAAGCGTATCGGTCGAACGTATCGTTAAGCGAAAACAATAGCGGAGAGAACCTATCTGTAACGGGGCGGCAGGGCCGGGGCAGTGCCGCCGCGCGCCGGCTCCGCTTTGCTCGAATTGTTAATTGCGACGCCATACATTATTCGCATCATCACGCGAGCATCGTTTCACCTATGTAAAATATTTGTCCTCGAAACAAGCGCTCAACAACGCTGGAATTCTATAAATTTCTGTCTCATAATATTGTCGATGTATAGAAATTCGCTGAACCTCGCCTATGCTATGGAGTACATTATGTTCGAATGGTTCATTAAGAATAATAGATGTTTAATTACGAACGAAGCCAATTAATTCGTCATGTTGATAATTTTGATGCACCACACTTACATATACTACATATATATATATATTACATAAATGTCCGAAAAGTATGGTCTGTAAATGTTCCAGATCTATCTCCACTACTGCGAGGTGTACCCCATCGTTGAGGTGCCGTGAAGCTCGAGAGGCCTCGGTCGCCGAGAAATATGACACCATGCGGCTCGGATATATCGGCGGCGAGCCCGCCTAATCAGAATTTCCAACTTCTTTATTTTCCATTATTTTTTATAGGACTTCGATGACCATATTTCTGGCATTTTTCTAATTAATGGACAAGTTCACCCAGTTTTGTTATAGATGTATGAAATTCACGGTCTAATGACAACGAATTCATTCACGAGTCACTGTCTCGGTGAGCAATGTACATTTGGCAAACGTTTATTAATTTGTACACCGTTACAAAAGAAAAATTATAATATTTGCAGTGGTATGTGCGCTGTAGTTAGTCGTAAAATGTAGACGTTTTTCCTGGTAAGCTGCTTTTACCCCACGAGTCCGGTTATTTAATACTTATGGTTGTATAATTCCACTTATCTATGAAATACGATCGGTGCGATTTATAGAAACTGCTTATCGTGGAATAACAGGGGGAGAGGATGGTCCCCTCGGCCCGGCCCGTCCCGTCGGAAAATATGTAAATTCTTTCGAAATGGTCGCCAGTTTGATCTCGTCCCCGGCTCAAGCTATATTTTGAATAGCAACAAACGATGGATATGTGCGGTCGGCATCCGGGTTAATCCACTTCGGTTTCAATTTCTATTCTTGAGGTGCTGTTCTCGTTCTCTCCCCTTCTTACCCTGACGTTCGGATCATTGTTGAGTCACTTCCTTGTTCCAAATCTTAGAACATCGGTAACATGTTCATCTTACACGCCGGAACTAGAGGACATAAAATTACATTTTTAGAAAAAATGTGTGAGACAAAATTTTCTCGTCTTTTCGCATAAAATCCGAATCCGTAATAAAAAATATCATGTTCCATTTGAAAAATGTAACTTTCTGTCTCAATTACCGAAATATTTAACCCTTAGTACTCGAGTGGTGACTCTGCGAGTCACCATTAAAAATTGCTGCACCAGTATTCGTAATATTGTTTACATTACTAAATGTGTTGGTATTTAATCAATTACCAAACATTTAAGTATTGTATCAGGCGTTATATCAATTCCATGTAATTTCAAAGAAAAAAATTGATATAGAATGGAATTGTTCTAGGTCGGAAAAAATATTTAATTCTCATGCGAGCTGCTAATTTTATATTTACTAAAAAGGCAAAATAATTCATCGTTTTATCAACATTATCTAAATTATCACTAAGCCTTGTACCATATTTATCCAATATGTAAGAAACAATGCATTCAACCGTTATATTTGAGAGTAAGACTGTAGAGAACGAAATTGTTATGTTAATGTACCACACAATCTTTCGATAATAGTTATGTCAGTATTCGTAAAATATTTTCACGGAAATATTGTATCGCTTTTTTCGTGCAATAATAGAGTACTATTTTTGTATACGCAGGAACGAATGAACTATGGCAGGGAGCGTTTTATTGAACGACAATGGCCACGTTGAAAATAATTTCCTTCCCGTCGGAAATTGTCTACAATTTTCAGCTCGCGTTTCGTACACGAATATGGCGGCTATATCCATCTATTTGTCAGAGAAAATGATGTCCAGAGATTTTCATCGTGAACCAGAGATAGGAATACATGTTCCGGCGTGTAAGATGAAATATTTTCGTCTGGAGTCTATTTTACTGATTTCCACATAGTCCTTTTTGTTTCCCACGTTTCCCCGGAAAAGTTTCCGCGGCCCGCTTTTCCTCATGCATTTTCCATTTTCCCGTTCAGTCCACTTAGTTCTCGTGTCACCGGTGGGGAAAAAAGTCGAGAAAACAGACGCGACACGAACCGCGTGAGCACAACAGAAATTCAGGTTGAGTTGTCTGAGGCACTCGACCAAGCCCTAAGTTCTGCGTGCACTTATTCCATTCCATGATGCAATACTTATCGATTTGGGAAATCGAGAATATTCGATGAACGCGATTTTACCCAGTGACCTGAAAACGTCTCTCCGTCAACTGTGATACGGATTTTCAAAGTCGCCTTCCTAGTAATCAAGAAAGCCTTTTTCGACTTCTGTGACTCTGTGACTCTACGGCTACGATATTAGCAAAAAGTTTTTCGATCGCATTGAAAGATCGCCTTGTAAAATTCCGCATGGTGAGTATCATAATGTCTGGAAAGATTGCTTCTCTTCATAGATAAATTCTTGTTGCATATTAAGCATCGGGGCTGACCGTTCCAATCAACAACAAAGAATTCTTTCTCCCAGCTTTCTTGAAGTGAGCGCACTTCTCCATCTGCATTGAGATTTCTGCTTTCACTGGTCATAGTGCGTATCAACACAATAAAAATATGAACAATAACACCACAACAATAACAAACAAAAAAAAATAATAAGATAACACAATAACCAAAATTAACGAAATATTGCGATAAAATCTGACAAATAATATTTTCAATTCTCTTATTCAGTCATCTATATTTATGCATTACACAATGTTTATTTCAATTTTTATTTTAATGGGAATTTTTAAAAACAATTTACATCATTTCATCACATTTCTCTACTTTCTGTTTAACGGAGTTAATTGATTTGGCAAGTGACCGGCTCATTCGTTAGACTTTATTAAAATCTTCATGACGAGTCTGACTCGTTAAAATACGGCAAGGGGTTAATAAATAATAGGAATTTAAAAGAAACATGCCAGACTCGACTATGTATGGTGCGATGCGCAATTGATATTCAGTTTCGTGAAAAACTGAAAGCACAGAAAATCCGGAATAAAAGGATTTCGGTAAAATTCTTCTTTTCGACGAATTCGGCAGCTGGTATTCGGTTTCGAATTCGTAAAATCCGTAGTCCTGCGATAATTCATCGCGTTTATGTAGTCGGTTTGTTTAAAAGAATCGCATTAAACCCCCTGTTTCCGGTGAAAGTTTGCGGCTCGGCTACTTTCGGAATTAATGGAATTATCGCCCCGCCCCGTGAACCGTGCGAGCAAACAGCGCTGGAAGTGGAGCGTAGGATAAGCGAAATTTTAGGATCAGTTGAGTAGAAGAGTTAAGCGGCGTCATAAGGTGCCGTGCTTCATCACTTTTGCTTCAGTTGTGCCAAAAAGTAGCAACCTTAATCAACGGTCAGTCGATTGGTCGACTGAGCCAACACGCGTCTAGGTCGCGCTTTGAATGGTCCGTGTTTTTCGTGAATAATTCGTTAGGAAAGCCGCGGACGCTATTTTTGCAAAGGAAAATGTTGCTTGAAATGAACTAAAGAACCTTCAATTTCCGGATATTAATTGAATTTTGAGACACCCTGTATATTTGGAACTAACGATTCAGTACGAGTCCATAGCATAGTAAGTTCAGTGGATCCGTGCAGGGGCACCTTGGCCAGTATTATAAAAAGCGACCTCGTCTAATTTCGTTCTCTTTTACACGCCTGTGAGCATTCTGAAATAATGAAGACCGTCTGTGAGCTCTAACTGCCGCGGACTCACAAAAAAGCCGCTTTCGTTAATGAGTCCGTTGGGTTTACTGCCACCTGAGCGAGTCGTTGACTCGGAACGTATCTCCAAAGGGACACGCATTCATCATTTTATCACATCAACGCATGTAAATCTATCATAAACCGAGAATTTAAGCGGTCCAACGCTGTAAACAGTTTAGAAAATATTCGAAAAAAAGAAAAACGATTTATGAGCATTAAATTAATTATTTCAGTGTTCAATTCATTTGGGACACGTTTTCTCGTTATCTTCGGGCACTCAAATTATTCGAAACAATTCATACGATTAAACACCGTAGGTATGAAACACCTGAAATACATGAATATTACGCAAGATTATTTAATCAGTAATGTTTTATGATTAGACTGCGGATCTTTATGCATTTATAGGAAAATAAAGTAGATGAAATTCAAAATTATTGAATAGTTTAAAATATTGAAGATGTCAATACATGATTTCTCCTCTTTTAAAATCATTAAGGCAAGAAATAACGTTCGATTTAGTTTCTATTTCTTGCAATCTATGTAGACAATTTTTATTTTGCATAAAGATCCACAGTCTATTTATGATGAATTTTTCAAATATATAAACTTCCTGTGTTGTTTCATAAAATGTATTAACTTTTACTTGTTTTCGCATACAATCCGAACCGTATGTATCATATTTGGTCGAAAGTAATTTGAATGTCAATTAGATATTACCATAACATCAACATGCTGTATGAGCAGTAACAAAAAAAAGTTTGTAAAGACAGTTTTTTACGTTACAAATTTACCGACAAATATTGATTGGCCAGCACGTCGATCGATGATCTGATTCGTTCTTTCCAAACTCATTTTTACTTTGTTTACATATATTTCCAATAGCTTTTCACAAATTCACAGAACGATCGCAAACAAATTTATTCAAAGTTTTACAGGACAACGTCTGTCGGGTCATCTAGTTATATAGAAATACACATACAACAGTGCGCCGATAGCATTAATGTGTTTCTTATCAACAGCTCTACGATCGATATAAGGAAATATTTTTCTCTAATTATTTGTAACAAACCTTGGAGAGATGGGGAGGGGGATGGGATGTGTGGTAGGCTAAAAGAAATTCAAAGGTCTAAAATAAGAGCCACCTTGACGATGATCGTGAATAATACGAGTAGCTGATACTGATAGCCACGCTCGATACGAGAGTCCGGCGAATAGGGGACCGGATAGAAAATGGAATGGAGAGCAAATGGTCCAACGATGGTGGCTGGAACGGAGTATAGAACAGAGGCAGAACTCACCGAACGAGATGAGGCCGCTGTTCAGCATCGACAGCTTAATCTGGCTGGGAATGGAGGCGAGGCTGTGGCCGGTATTAAGATGACGCTTCCTCGGCGGTTTCTCCTGCGTCCTCGGCGCGCTTCTACTTCTGTGATGATGATGATGCTTCCGGTGAGAATGGGAATGAGAACCAGCGGCGGTCGAGGTAGCGCCAGTGCGATCAGAACCGACGCTGCTCAGACCGACCACACCACCGGTGGTCGATTGTGTTCGCATCGACGACATTTTCTGGAAAACGAAGCGAAACGGTCAGTACACACTACTACACACTGATTCTCAATAATTCCGGGATCAATCTTTCATCCAGAACTGTGGAAGATAGTATTTTAAAATGATTTTGGTATTTTAAATGACTTTGCGAAATTTGAATTTTATGTTAAAACTGTTAAAAACTTATCGTTGTTCATCTACACTGATCAGATTGAAGGTAGCAAGAAATGCTGTCCAGGCTTCGGGCATTTCACCGTACTTACGACGAGACAAGTTCGCTGTGAAATGTCGGTCCGCGAAATAACCCGTTAAAGCTACTGAAACTTTCAACAATGGAAACGCGTAGAAAATGCCGAATGAAAAACACGCAGGGAAACGATTACCGAATGCGAGCCCTTTCATTATTAAGTTAACCCTTTGCACTCGAATGGTGACTCTGAGGCGCCACTAAAATTTGCTGTACCATTATTCAAAATATTGTTTACACTATTAAATATGTCAGTATCGAATCAATTATTAAACATTTAGGTAGTATGCGAGGTATTACGCCAATTCCATATCCATGAAATTCGAAAAATCATGGGGAATGGAATTATTCTAGATCGGAAGAAATATTTAATTTCCAAGTGAAAATATCTCCGAGCGCAAAGAGTTAAACTAGGGGGTAGTGTCGCCACGTAGCTGGAATGCTTCCATTGAACTATTACCCGGGAGCATTTCGGCCAGATTTTGGCCGGATTTTTTCGGCCCGCTCGGCATTTCGAAAGACCGGATAGGAATTCAGAGGCCGAGGCGGTGGTCAATAACCGACCTTCGAAGCCACGCCGAAGCACGAACACGACTTACAAAACATTTAAAAATAACGCGCGCCACGCAGCTCTCGACCCGGAAACCTTGAGATCTTTAACTCGTCGGAAAGCACGGCCGCGTCGCTCAAACTCGCCTAATTTTCCACGTGTTATCCATTCGTGTTCCGAAATTATCGCGACGGAGGTAGTTTCGCTGTTTCGAGCACCGAGGCAACGCGCAACGTATCGAAGTGAACGCTTCCATATTGTTGCGTCTATTGTTCTGTTTTTAATTCTCGGCAACTTCAATACTGTAACTTCAATTACATATTTCTATTTGCATCTCCAAGTCTTGTTACTCTTTGCCGCTAATGTTTACTAGACTGCGGATCTTTATGCGAAATAAAAACATTTCGCATCGATTGTGGTAAGCAGTAGTTAAATAAATATGTAAAGATTGTTTTTCCCCCTTAATAGTCTTCTCATGTTGAAATCGACGTAACAATATTCCAAGATTTCTTCTCTTTTTCACTGTTATATATTTCACATAAATGCATAAAAATCTGTAACCTGTAACTAAACACCATCGCTACAATTTCGCCGTTTCTTCAAATGCAATATTGTATTTTTCAATCGTTTCGACAATACGACGTGCACATCTCGTTCACTCACACGAGCTACATTCATGTACAGTTAGGGTGGAACTTATTTTTCGATTAACGAATTTTTTATGGGGCAACCCCTAGAATTGCGCCACTGGACAAAAATAATAATCTGTGCAAAATTTGAAATTGATCGAATAACGGAAATGCTGCCGTATCGAGTTTGAAGTAAAATTGCACGTGTTCCATACCAATTTGGAAGAATGAATCGGAAAACGGATTTTAATGGTGGTATTATACATATGTATATGTTAGAACGTGTACCTTGTGTATATAATTCATTAGCATTTTTTAATCCATATACAAACAGTTCAAACTTTTAACGATTCATACTTTTCAAAAGGTTTTTAAGAAACGCTTATTAAACATATGTGTATTAAGAAACAAAATAAATTTCTAATTCACTCCAGTTTGTGTCGATTCTGGTAGAACACTTTAATTTCGTATAATGACTCGATATCTATATTTGTAAGGACTAATGAAATATGTTTAGACTCGTTTCAGCAGAATTATGTAGAAACAAGCGTATAGTTTGAGTACTGACGAGGTTTCATTTCATGGAAGCAACTCTGCGAAACTGACTGTGGTATTTAAGTGCATCATTTAGAAAGCACAGATCGTCTTTTCACGGCACTTTTGGTGTATGTGTTGCTGCCTAGTGAAATACATGTTGCATGACGGACCCACTCTGTCTGATCATATCCGGCGCTGTGTCTGTTTCTACTTAGGCGTCTGACACGTGCGCCGCACCGCTTCGAATAAAATTAAACTCCAGCACTCCCGTCCTCAGGAATCTTCTCTAATAATTTAATCTTTTATTTTCCCATGCAAATATTACGTCACAAGCAGTGTAATACGCTGGATTATAACACCGCTCACTAATTGTTTTTAATGATGTTCGAGCAGAATACAGTCGTCCATAGTGTGCACAAATAATTAATTAAAGAAGTCTTTTTCAGTAATTGAATTATTTAACAACGATTTTATAATAGAAATTATTACTTTTAAACTACTTTCTTGTCAGCACATTAAAAAAGAATCTTCTCCTTCTGAATTGCCAGCCATTTTATCTTTCGGGTACTATGTGTATGTATACTAGAAAAATTTTTTCGAGATTTTTTCACACCGCCTCCTTTTGTTTCTTCGAGTAAAAGAATAATTCCTGGAAATGATGAAGTTAAGAGGTTAGAACACAGTGATACTTTGAAAACATAGAAAATCTTTTCGTCTGAAATAGGAGTTTCAAGTCTTGATCAAATTCAAATTTCCCTAATTTTAATCTTGAAATTTCCCACGATTTTTACTTGAGAAATTTCCATAAATTCAAATTTGAAATTTCTCCGAATTCAAAACTTGATATTTCCCTAATTCTAAATTAGCAATTTCGCGCAATTTTTTTATCTTGCAATTTCCTTCAATTGAATCTTGAAATATCGAAATTGATTTAATTTGGAAATTACCCTGAATTAAAAACTTGAAAAATTTCCCTATTTTTAAACTTGAAGTTTCTCTAAATCTAAACTGGAAAGTTCCCTATGAAATTTCCCTTTATTTTATCTGGAAATTTTCCTAAATTTAATTTTGAAATTTCCCTAAATTCAGAACTGCTGGAAATTTCGCTCGAAGAAAAGCGTTAAAAATCAAATAAGAACACAATTTAAGAACAAAGGACACGCTCAACGCTGTTCCTCGATTGTTCACGGATAAATTAAATATTACATAACGGTGCTCAATTATAGCGCCACTTAATAGCGGTAGACATGTTGTGACTGACAAGTCGATGTCTTCGAACTGCACAAAACATTATCACGACTACTAGCACGCATTGACTCATCCCTTGCTTACATAACTATTCTAGTGATATTTTCGGTGACACTATGATTCGTGGAAACACGGGAAAATCTCTATTAGCCCGCTAAATATACACTGCACATGATACAAAAGTAACTTTCGATGACTAAGCGTGCGCATTTAAATATTTGCAATTTCTCTCGCCAACTATGAGTATAACCACGTTCGCTTTGAGCTACGGTGACAGTTATTTTACAGTTCCGCCGATGTTCTTTTTCCAAAAAGTGTGTTCCATTTGTTCTCAACGCGGCAATTGAAACTGTCCACCGTTCCCGACGAAACGCGAACAAACAGTTTATGCCTATGCAAAGAAATATTACAACGTAAACGAAGTACTAATTGATTTTTCATCAGAACCATCCGAATCACCTCGTGCCCGCTGAGAGATGACAAAGAGATGACAAATCCAGAGTGGATAGGTCTGAACACTCGAGCAAAATTAAATAAGCCGCTAATTGCCTCTAAACAGAACCAAACGGGACGGCTGTGCAGCAAAGATCGACTAACTTCCGCAAACATAGCCGCGACACTCGACGGGATACGCTCGGTTGAAAGCCATTAGCGATTTCGGCGGTATTCGACACGGGCTTCGTAATTCGAAGAAATTAAGCAAACACCGGGCGCTGCGCCGACACGGCATCGTTAGAGTACAGTTCCACCGGAAACGGAGGCCAGTTCCTAATTAATAAAACGGATTGGCGGGAGTCACCGCGAGCGGCACACGAGCATAGTCGTGGATTTATCATGGGACAATAACCGGGTAAACGTTTAAGCCAGAGAATTACGGTGTTGCGACGGCGAAGCTCGGTCTTAATGCACGTCGTCGCTGAATACCCCAGGATTTAAACGGTTGTGGAAACGCGCGGCTACAAAATCGAACCGACAAGCAACGGCATCCAGTCAACGATTGCGACTCCCAAAGCACGACTCTCGAATTGCGACACCCGTACAGTTTTCTTCTCGTTCGTTCATTGTTTTCTAATTTATAAAAGAAACGCATTGACCTTTTGAAAATTACCTAAGTTCTAGGTTATAAATCAGTGGTATGGGTGGTCTGAGACACCCTGTATACCTGATATATGTTTTACAAAATTTAAAAATGATATTGTGTTAGACACAATTGTGCTAATCCATACGTGGATGTCGCGAATTCGATTGTTTATCGAAATTTGGTGGTACCGAAGAATGATCTCAGTCTTCATAAATCATTACGAGGAACACGACAGGAGATTAGTGCTATTGCACGAACTGATGTCCAAAATTGGTAACATGGTAACATGTGTCCACATATGTAATGCTTATTACATACTGTATGTATGTATGTATGTATGTGTGTATGTATGTACATACATATACGTAATGTACGTAACAGTTACGGTACCAGGGTGGGCTGTACTTAACAAGTGTATACACGCCTACACGAAACAATGCTTCGCATACACGCGGCCTCACCGCAATGAAGATAATCCTGCGTGAACAACCAAATTAACTAATAATACCAGTTTTCATCCCATTAGGGTCTATCGGCTGACCTCTTTTTTACAAATCAATTCTACTTCCGCTCGAATCGAATGAAACTAATTATTTCCGGTTCTATCTGCATTTACAAAAACCGGGACATATATCACGTTCAACGATCATTTCATTTCGTGTCAGAAATTCGCATTAGTATTAATTCAATCCCGCGTTACTGCTGCGCTAATATTTCTTTAATTCTACGTTCACGTGTGCAATTACTGACCCCACTTAATATTCAAAATCCCGCGTGATTGTCCATAGTTAGCAATTCAATCGTATTGTTGCGTGAATTTATTCTAAATGTAATTTACAATTGCACGTATAACCTGTGATAATTCAATGCTCGTTTCGCGATACATACAACTATTTTTCCTTTCGGTGGCAATATTGGGAGAATGATGATATGATTGGGTCAACATTTACGCGATGCTCTATAATCATCGATCATTTGTTCGATACGATTGGTACCGCCTAAATAAACAATATACGCATTTCCATTGCACCGACAGCCCAACGATCCATTCATCGCATTGTCCGCGCATACATGACGACACATCCGGTTTCCTAATGAACGTCAAAGATCGCGGACGTCGTATTAGCAACCGATATTCGAGAATTAATTTAGAACTTGTCCGTCGAATTCATTTGTTCCCATCAGGATGTACAGTGTACACTAAGACACGAAAATATTCGAATAATTATTTAAATATTCAATACATGAAAAACATCATTTTGGATTAAGAAAAATTTTAAACCTTTTTTGCAACAAAAAAAAAACAGAAGTTGCCTACCTTTTACATTAACAAGATTAAACTAAATTATGATTCACTAGATGTCGTAGATTACTTTGATAGATTACCCAGTTTTTTACATTAAATTCTACTTGATTTCTTCTTAAATACGAAGAAGATAACTCAAAGTGTCCAAATTTCAAGTTACCTAGTTCTTACATTCAGACGGCGATGTACTTATACATAATGACCATCGCATTCGTGATAATAAAATGGAGATAAGGAATTGTTCAATATCATGTTTATATTTCCAATACTAATAATTTCTGACCAGCATGACTCACACTATACATATTGCGTACAGAGTGAATGAGAATGGGGAAGGAAAACTATGGCCACTCGAAGAACATGAGACACCGAAAATACTTTGAGTTATCGTGCGACCTATGTTGCCGTTTCCGGCTGACTTCTAATTGTATCGCGCATTGTCTCTGTGGTGCTGCAATTCTCGAAGAATGCGAACCGAGAGAGAGAGAGAGAGAGAGAGAGAGAGAGAGAGAGAGAGAGAGAGACATACGGGCAAGCTTGTTGATACAGTTTCTTGGCACTTGTTCTAATACGACCTATGCCGACATCGAAATTTCTAAACGTAGTATCTTTTACTATAACTTACGTCTGCTCCGTCTCAACACGCAAACCAGTTGCAACGTCTGTCGACGATCTTCTCGATTTATAACACGGAAAACATTTTATATTCACGAACTCCTGGACAGTAAAACTACGGACCAAACTAATATACGCCGTGATGCATTTCAGATGCCTCAGATTCGACGATTATTCAAATTCCACAAATGGTACTCGAATACATTTAGAAGATCGGCTAGTGACATAATTATAAGTGAGTAGATTTATTCGAAGAACTACAGTGGCGACCAAAATAATAGAGCCACTTCGACTAAAACAAACAACCGTCTATAACGATTATGAAAGTCATAAACTAAATTCAAATTTACCGAACTATTGGCCTTCAAAAAATGCATGCGTGTAGCGTCAATTATATTTAACGAAAAACACGGAGAGGTTTAATTGGTAGATCCTTAATTAACTAATTCGTATTGTTAATCGATGGACAATGGCTGACATGGTGAACTATGTTCATTGGCAAGACACGAGGAACAGCTTGAGATCGCAATCAAGCATGCAGAAAGTTAAGGAACAATTTCAATCGTAATTGTTTGTCTATAGTGAACAAAATTCTCAATGGTAACGCGTTATTTATATACCCGGGCATTGCACATGCCAGCCCATCGCTCCACGTGTATACATGTGTATAGCTCGTCACATAAATTCGCTGCTTCCGTGGAGATGCGTATTTATGTATGTACATAGATTCGACACCGGTGATCCAGATACACTCTCGCGGACAATAATCGTTCAAGTCATAAATGTCAAAACTTGACCGTCGAACGACCTGGTTTCAAGTAATCGAGCAATACAGCTACACGTTTGCAGTAGAGCTGGGCAAAATAGTATTTTAAATAGTAAATAATAAATAATCCTATTTATTTTTAAGTATGTATACAATTTTGAAAATAAAATATTTTATTTGATGCAGTAATTGTTTAAAAATAAAATAATTTATTTGAGGCAATAATTTTTGAAAATGGTATTTTATTTGAAGAATATTGAAAATATTTGAACTTTGTCTTTATTTTCAATTTCAATTTTAAATATTATTGCTGAAAATAATGGTTCGCATTCAATAGATTTACGAGTAGAAATAGTTATTATTAAATAAAACGAAAATTGTGGCAAATGATAATAGTTTCTTACATTAATTTCTTCTTGAAATTATTACCAAGATAAGAAATATTAAATGACCTATAAGTAATGCGATTTCTGAAAGTATTACGTATAACGACGCAAGAAATACAATATTCTTTTTTTGTTTCAGTTTATTAAAATTTAATTTTATAAATGGTATTGTACACCGTAGGTTTAGGTCGAAATTAAGTGTAGAATTTACTTTATATAAATTTTAATAAATTCATTTAAATAAATTACAAAATCATTTAATTAAAAGTTAATAATTAAAATTATTAAGAAAACAAAGACTGTATAAATTGATATAACCGAAAGTTTATTTAGCAATTTTAAAATGGGAAGATCAAACGATTTCTTCATGAAAAATTAAAAATATTAGGGTTATAATATAGAAATAGATTGAAAAGGGTAGAATTAGATTAACAGGATACCTCACAGTGATATTTCGCAAATCCGTGTACGCGCTAGTAGAAAAACGCCCGAAAATCGTTTATTAATGATCGACAAATCTCGCGAGCACTCTAAGGGTGCGAATATTTTAGTAACTGGCGAAGTTTCTTCACGAGAGCAACTTGCAGATGTGTGTACACTTGTTTACACCTATTGTTTACACGTTGCTTCCGAAAACAACTATCGTAAAAGTGTGTACAACTTGTTGGTCGCTATCTCAAAGAGGCGTTTAACGCAACCGTCGCGTAGCTCTTGCAAGAAATCTCCCAAGTTACTTGCTGTTGTATCGGCACCTTGAGGAACATCATCAGAAGAAATACCTTGAAGATATCCGTGAAGAAGGAGAACACCTCGACCTGTGATAACAGATCCCTGGCGGTCCACACGCTCCTGCGTAACCGGCGAGCGTGCACGCGTCAACAGCACAGCGTTCGTCTTTATCCTATTTATCTTTTACGATAGGTGGTCTATCGATCGAAATCGGGGAAAGAGATACGTAGATCCCCGGCGTTCGTACGAATCGTACCGTCGGCGACAGTCGGACCAGCGAGTCGCGTCCGTTTCCCGTGAGCGGTCAACTTCCGGTTTCAACTTCACGGCTGCGTGCCGGTCTCATCGATCCACCATAAATCGCCGCTGGATCACGATAATCGGTTCCGCACACGCCGCAGATCAAACGGCTACCGGATACCGAACTGAACAACCAGTAACTATGAACGATGCTACCGGCGGCGGCCAGCGAAGAGAGTCGTGTGCCTGGAACTGTTATCCTTGCAGCGGAACGGTGAAACGAAGAAAATCATAGGAAAAGATCGAACAACACATGATTAGGCTCCGCCACTGTCAATGAGTTTGCACCTAAGGATTGACACGTTGAGGAACCCTTTTTCACACACACGCGCGCGCGAGTTAGCACACAACCACCAAACACGACGACGAGGAGGATCGCGAGCAACAACGACGACGAAGACGACGACGAAGACGACGACGGTGGCGGTACGAACGACCACGAGCCACCACACCACCACCACCACCACTACCACCTCCTCCACCACCTCCTCCGCCACCACCACCACCACCCACCACGACGACGACGACGACGGCGACGTCGACGAGCGCGAGGTCGCTGGGAGACTGGACGACACGCGACGGACCCCGGTCACCATCGACGATGAGTCGAGTTGCTCTGACGAGGATCCTAGGGCCGTCAGGCTGCCCGTGAGGGGGTGGCGACGCCGGGACGCCCGGGTGGGGATTCGTCGAGAAAGAGAGAGAGAGAGAGAGACGTTAGGCGGTGGCACTTTGTCGGCGCGACGAGAGAGGGGAACGCGGATAGGGGAGGGGAAGGGACGACGGCGTCGGCGTCGACGTCGGCGTCGCTTCTTCGCCGAGGGCGTGGTCCTGATCGCCGACACTCTTTCGCGGACCTCGAGACTGTATCCACGATACGGATTGTTCCCAGCGACGCTCGAACAGGATTCTTTAGCACCTGGAACCGAACTTCAAATTCGACACGCGTTTCTTGCGGTTCAATTTTCTGGTTGATCTTACCGCTCAATCGAGTTATCGAGCTATAAAGTTCATAAAGGCCGGATCTACTTTGCGCGTCTCGACGAAGCGTTTCGTTATTCTAGCGCCATTTACACTCCATTTGCCACTGCGTCTACGCCAAGAAACGATATCGCATTATCCTTTCGAGAAATATTCTAGAATATTCTTGACACATTTTCAAGTAAAATTTCGGGTTTTGTTGAAATTTAAATATCTTGAAATCTTTAGTAACCTATGAACAAATGAATCTCAAAGGATTTTTCGATATCTTAAAAATTGTTGATTTCACGAAGTTGTAAAGAAACGTGGCAAACCATTTTCGATTAAATTGTAAAACTATAACTGACAAACCGATAGAAATTAGCTTTTAGGAGCTTATACTGAAAACACGAGAGTATCCGCACGAAATATTGTTATTTAACCCATCAACCATATTAAATACTGTACAATCTTTTCAAAATTATTAGAAAATATATATATATATATATATATATATATATATATTACAATAATTATCAGAACATAAAAATCAGTTTTTAATGAATTTTAGTGGAAATTTCATCCCGATTTCAAGAGTTTATTGTAAAATGTCAGGATCCAGTCCACTGTGTTCTTAAATAATTTTAATTTCGTCAATTTTCAAATGTCCAGTTTTTTAAAAGTAGATCCGTAAAGGGGACCCTTGGGGCTACATCCCCATTTCTTCAATTTTTTGAAAAGTGACCCACTGCGAAAACACAGCAATTGTTTAAAAGAATTGCAAAATAAATGGTAAAATGAAAACATTCTTTTCA
This sequence comes from Lasioglossum zephyrum, assembly GCA_028455615.1. NCBI lineage: Eukaryota > Metazoa > Arthropoda > Insecta > Hymenoptera > Halictidae > Lasioglossum > Lasioglossum zephyrum. The sequence goes on along the minus strand of CM052324.1, from coordinate 20,779 downwards.
AATAACAACATTTTGAGTGGATACTCTTATGTTTTTCACTACAAGCTACTAAAAACTCATTTTTCTCGGATTGCTAGTTCTTCTATTATAATAGTACATATTCTGAAACAGTGGGTCGACGAAACACTTGGCAGGAGCGTCTGGACTGCCTCGGAAGCAGTGGGTCAAAGAACGCGTGCGTTTGAATCTAGCGTATTATCAGAGGTCTCGAAGCGAAAAAACAAACGCAAACGTGTGCGCCGGAACACATATCGTAAATCGATCGACGCACGTGGTTGGGTTTGGGCGACGCTCTTTCGCTTTTCTTCGCAAGTGAAAAACAAGGAAAAACGAGAGGGTCAGTGGTACGCATGGCTCTAGTAGGGCCTACAGCTATTAATGTTTTTTATTTTGTGTGTAACTCTCCAAAAGCCGCACAAAGAACTTTCCGATTCGTTAGTTGTAGTATATTATTATCATTATTAAGTGTAGATTTTTAGAAGATTCTAAGTTTTCAGGGAAATTCAATAGTTTTCTACTTATCAAAATGTTTGCTATATGGCGTCGCATTAAACCAAAATCGTATGCTCGTTGCTCGCTTGGTTCTTTGTTATAGCAGAGTAATATTGCAAAATAAACTATTATCTCGAAAACTAAAATCGAGCGGCGGTAACATGTATAGGAAAAAGTTGTTGAAAACGTAGAAATCTATAACATACATATTTAAATTTCATCAAAATTTGAGTGGAGGACCAACTTCTAAATAATTACCACCGCTTTAAACCGGTTTTTTAAAAAGTCGGTTTCTGTATAACGGTCGGTATCGTATCGTAAATTGCGAAAACCCCCTGTACACTGTCAAAAGGCTAACGAACTCATCCCACTAATATTAAGTGGACGACCCGTAAGAAGCGAGAGGCACTATCCAGTATGCAGATCGCACGTTTCCGGTTCGGCCGTTAACGAGTAAGGTGTATTCGATTACACGGAAACCTGGAAAACTGCAGATGAAGTGCAAACAGCCGGCGGAACGGATCGACCCCAATTAACGTTTCCTGATTAGATCGGCGCGCGGCGGCGTCTATCGCTCGAAGACCGGCTCGGGCAGGAACCAAGCACGTTGCTCCGCGAGGGAATGTTTCGCGGTTATTTATAAGTTCGAGAGTCGTCGCTTAACCTTGCCCGACCAAGGACCGTCGGGCACGTCAACCGACCGTTTTATTAGGATGCTCCCTTCGCCCGGACTGGTCCAATTGGGTCAACACCACCTGACTACTCTCCCGAATTCGTAGCGTTCTCCACCTACTCCGGATTATTTCATGAATGTCATTCTCCCTGAGCACAGCACACTCCTCTCCCGTGGTTAGAATATCCTGCGGAACAGACCTTCGCCGCAACAGTTTCACTTTGAACCACGATTACGCGAAAACTATTGTCGGATCTTCCTGGAAAATTAAAAATTGTTGCATTACTTGCAAGATACTAATTATTGCGAAAGGGTTACTGTACTTCGATTTTCATGAAATATAAATATGTTATGCAACAACGCATCTTGAGCAACTTTTTCCTTTTAGAATATAGGGGGGTCGCTTTTAGTTTTCGAGATATTCGCAAAAAACTATTGCTAATATTGTATTGAATTTTCCGTATTCTTATACGCTCCGTGGCAATAATATTGTCAAATCGTAAATTCGGAAACATGCAAAACTGGGAAATGCTGAAATTTCCATAATCTAATAATAGGTTTGTCCTGCGAACGTAATACAATGGAAATCGTGTGATCGCATCGAGGGCTACGTATAAAGACAAATATAGTTCGTGTTACAAATGATTATATTTCACTTTATGTTACAAAAAGAACTTCTACTGCGGGTAATGTCCCATTGGTTTAATAACGATTAACACACCGGGCACCCACGTGGATGCGGCCCGAAAATTAGCACACAGTACGCATTCTCTTTTTCATTGTAAATAAGTGTCGCTGAACATCTACTTAGTGTCTACTATCGATAAATCTAATTAACACGACCGACGCTCTCGTCCGACGAATCGATTTTCTTTGAATGAACATGGGACAGAGGACAGGGACAAAACTCACGAATCATCTACAAACGGCCGTTCCGTTTTGTTTCGGTTCGGTTCTTGAAATTTTTCATCTTCGTTTGCGCCTCTCGGCCTCTAAGTACGTGGTTATAGTGGAGCGGCGAGCATCGATGATAGCGGCGCGATGACCAACATGGCAAAAAAAAATCGGCCAAGTTTCCGATCACGTCCATTCTCAGAATTCGATGAAATTTTGAAAATAGTTTCTCTTTTGACTAAAATGACGATTGCCAGAAGGATTTTTCCCGACTCGAAAATTTTTTTTTTATCATTTCAATGTCGCTCTCTACCTTATTGATTTACCAACTTTCTATTTTCTATAGAATATCTTCAATTAATTGTAAAAATGGATCATCACCAGCCTGGTTCAACACACAGCGCCATAAAAATTCACACATATGACCTATAAACGAATCGTCTTTAATTTAGAATGATACATACATAAGGTAAACTTTCAATTTTTGAAGACTACTCCTGGATTTTCGTATGCGTGGATTTTCGTATCCGCCCCCACTGCCACCTAACCACAACTCATTCTGATCGCATAATCTTTGCAAAGTCGGTAAGTTGGTAAGGTAGAGAGCGACATGGAAATGATAAAAAGAAAAATTTCCAGTCGGGAAAAATCCTTCTGGCAATCGTCATTTTAGTAAAAAAAGAAACTATTTTCAAAATTTCATGGAATTCTGAGAATGGACGTTATCGAAAACACAGCCAAAATCAATGTAATGAACCGCTACACTATATACGTATATACGTATATACAGTTGCGTTTCATTACATTGGTTTGTTTTCGCCTCGCTGCTCACCGCGCCACTATCATCGATGCTCACCGCTCGACTATAATCGCACCCTAAGCTACCACATGTGTTTCCACGGGTAGTTAAGTCACGGCACGGCTGCGGAGAAAATATACGAAGTTGTTCGGAAATATAAATCGTCGATTATTAATCTCTCGGCATTTCCGGTGTTAATCTTATCGTATCGTCAATAATTGTTTCCATGACGTAATACTAGAGTGCATTTACAGTATTTACAATGACTCTGGGATCCCCTGGAGCTCGAGTACGCGCTATCAAATTGAGAAGGCTCGCTGAATGTCGATCAATGGTGAAGCGTGAATCAGAGAACCGCGGATTCTTTCATGATAAATATCCATAAACCGCGCGACGCTATATAGCAGATATTTCTCCCTCAATTGAGACAAGACCGTCCCCACCATAGCGCTCACTGTCCCCTACCAGCATCCGTCGTTACTGTGAAGGAAGGACGCGCTTCGTACGTCGCACAGTACATATTCCGATTACAACCGCCTTTCGTCGCGCATGCGCGGCGATTTCAGCCTCAGTAACGTAATATTTTCGATAAAATGAGGTACCTTGAGCACCCCGCAGACTTTTAAAAAATTATTAGTATATACATATGAAAAGGCAAGGGGTTAAGCTACTCTTGAAACATTAGCAATTAAGATTCAAGATGGAACACTCGTACCAAAACTGGTACCACAATAATACCAGTACACATCCGCCAATATAACTGCCAAAGGGGCGTCAGGGCTCTGGCCACTCTTCCAAAAGTGTAGTAAGTAATTTTTTTATTGCACTTCTCGAATAATATAAAACACTTTTTAGATAGGCTTCATCGGTACTCGTTTTATGAGGAAATCTTCCACATAAGACGTTCATAACATTTTCGAGAGGATTTATCGAAAGGATACCAGTCGAATTGTGGAGGACGCTGGTAGGCAATAAGAGCAGGGGAAAGGAACAGTGTGCGGCACATGGGCCGTCAGTTCCACGGCTTTGATCTAAGAAAACAGAGAGCCACGGCTGTGCTATGTCTTTTATCATTTTTTCGGGGAAAATGATTTTCGTAGATATACCCTATCCGTGAAAACCTAAAATATAAATACAGTAAAGTCGCGATTCTTGTCAAACTGGCTGTGTTCTGCACGGCCAGTGACCGCGTGCCGACATTATTTTTTTATTACTGCGCCTACCGCGCCGAGAGTTAAACCGAAAACCGAACGTAGAGAAGGACAGCATGACGGTGGAGTGACAGTGAACACGAATTACTGTAGAACGCTTCCACATTGACGGACGTTCACCGACAAGAGTACTGAAATATTAAGGACAACGATCGATGTAGAAAAGATCGTGGTAATTATTGCGAAAGGGTCACTGTACTCCGAATCTGTTGAAATTTAAATATGTTATGCAGCAACGCGTTTTGAACAACTTTTTCCTATTCCAATATAGGGGGGTCGCTTTTAGTTTTCGAGATATTCGCAAAAACCTATTGCTAATACTGTATTGAATTTTCTGTACGTCTGTTTACCTTTTCTTTGTAAATCTCTCGAAAACTAAAAGCGACCTCCTTATACTGGAAAAGGAAAAAATTGTTTAAAATGTCGAAATCTATAAAATATGTAAATTTCATCGAAATCGGAGTACAGTGACCCTTCCGCAATAATTACCAAGATTGTAAACAACAGAACGGATAGTAGAATGGATGATCTTCTGTCTAAATGCAACGTGGACCCTGTTAAGGCGCAAAACACACACACACAAATGTCCTCGAAATCGTCTCGCATCTCAGAACACAAATATGCGATCGTAATGGTCCAGGAATGTCAAACTGGCGTGAACCGTATCCAGTCTGATAAAATTGAAGAGCCACCAAGAGCGAGAGATCAAGTTTAGCGACCACCGTAACCGCTGTGAACTGTGACACAAGAGCGTCAGAGAGTGTCGACAGATCGCAACTGTTTGCGACCATATTGTACAAACGAATAAGGCAATTTTTTACCTTTTATTCGGTTGCACTGCTCACGAGTTTCGCAGAGCTCTCGCTCGTGAAGGTTCCAGTCGAACAATCCTGACGTATATATTCCGTTTCGTCGATCGTAAATAATGAATAGAATTTAGGTTACAACGATACAGCTTAAACCCATTGCTCCGCTCGATTTTCCCACGATCGGTTAATGATTCCAACACAAGTTACGCAGTCGGTTAAATCGCTTATCCTACGCCATTACAGCTAATCTTACTCGGGCGATCGAGCTTTACGTTCTTCTCACTTCACGTTCATACATACATATAAATACGATCTAAGCCAAACGCACACGCCACTGCCAGGAAGTCAGCCAGAATTGGGACGCAATCATAGCTTTTATGGAAGCCTTGAGCAAATCTGCCTGCCGGTGCTCTCGACACACCAAGCTACACCTGTATCCGCCAAAAGGACAATGAGCAGTCGTCTGAGTCGTCTCGTTGACGTTGTTCATGAAAGATCTTCGTGAAAGTACATTTCTCCGAGTCTTCGGTTGCCATCGAAAGCAGGAAATGGGATTGTCTTCGCGCCAACCGAAGAAATTATACTACATCGAATTACACCCGCTACATTAAATTAGTGTTCCAGCTCGAATGATTCTCCTCAGTGAAATCACCGCAAATTATACAGGGTGTAATTGAATTTCATACGTAGCTATACCATATAGGATTAAATGTTTAATTATAGGTACTCTAACATCAAAGTCTAAGTACTTTTCAGACACGGACATGTCGAGAATTATCGCGTGAACAAATGCTTAACAAAAATTTTCACTCGGTAAGCAAGATGCGCGATTTCTAACCGGCATCTGCGAGAGCAGATTCTGCTGGCAGAAAGATCCGGCAGAATCCTGGCAGCTCGGTCCTGAATTAATGCGACCGTGCTGCCCCCTCTTAAACGAAGGCAGAATTCAGAACCCAGCTGCCAACATTCTGCCAACATTCTGCCAACATTCTGCCGTCAGCTTCTGCCCGGGCAGATCGTGCCAGCATAATGCCCGCCATCTGCTCGCCAGGCTGCACTCGATATCTGCTTGAGTCGGCCCACAGTGGGCAATTCAGACGAAATCGGTGACAAAATCAAAGAACTTTCGATAGAGCGATGAAATTGTTTTTTTTTTTTTTAATTAAAACTGAAACTTTGTAGAATATGGGAAAAATAGAGAGATTATGGTATGAACGTTTTTTAACCTTGATAAAATTTATTAAACTTGCACAAATTCAAGAAAATCGTGGTTTTTGTTCGTACCATAATCTTTTCATTTTTCCCATGTTATACAAAGTTTCCACCTTAATTTAAAATATTTCATCGCTCTATCTCATTTCTAACGAAATTTCTTTGATTTTGTCGCCGATTTCGTCCGAATTGCTTACTGTGCAGCCTGGCTGGCCAAGTACATATATGGAATCTCCTAGTTGACACATTTTCGTGCTCTTGAAATGTCTTCGGCAGATACATGGCTACGTGTGTTTCATTCCTTCCGGCAGATAGACTCTGGTTGATCCTTCTCCATAATTCTCTTAATCAACTTTTGTTCCTTTGTTTTTTCTTCTTCGATCATCTTTCTCGCGAATGTAAAAATATAATGGTACTTTTTGTTCGTCGCGATGGTAAATGATATCGTTTAGACCATTTTTCTTTTTTCTCTTAATCGTATAAGCTCGATGAAGAATAGAGAGAAGGAAATACTCCGGCTATAATACTCTTCGCGGTGTGAGCACGCGCCATGATGGGCATTAGGGCAGTGATGACAGAACGTGGAGCCAGGAGGAACTTGCCCCTCCGGCTGCCCCCCCCCCCCCCCACACCCCCTTCTTAGTTCTACGGCGCACGTATAACACACGAACGTACCGCTAATCTGCCCGTGTAAGTCACACAGTAGACGCACAGTCACGCAGTAGAAGTAAGAGTGGAGGGCCGAGCCGGAGGGGCAAGTTCCTCCTAGTTCCTCGTTCTGGCATCCTGCGTTAGGGTGGACCTTAGTTATACTTGGCGAAAATTATTTCACAGATTTTTGTTGTGAGACAACCCGTAGAATTATGCCACTGGATGCAAAACTAATCTGTGCAAAATTTGAAATTGATAGAATAACGGGAATTGCTGCCGTATAGACTGAAAATTTGTTCATTTTGTAACTCGCCTTTCTCTACTGCAGAAATTTTCTCCACTATTATTATTATATATTTTTATATATCGTTGAATTTGTCTTTTTACGCACTATAACAATATAGAAACAAAATATAATATTGATTTCACAATTATAGGGGTTGTTCCGCAAAAAATTCGTTATTCGAAAAATAAGGTCCACTCTAATGGACATTAAGCCATTGGAATGGCACGGAGATCTTAACACTTTACTTCTAATTTCATATACATAATCGTTTAATGTCGATGTTATTGTCGAATAGAACAGTAGCTTATCGTTGCGTTTGGTCGCGAAGATAATTTTCAGCTACGCCAAATTCAGTACGCGAATTCGACATTCAATCTCGGCAGCTTTTTCTCATGGACAGAGGTATGCTGAATTTCAGTTGACCGGCGATTCGCCAATTTAAATTCGCCAAAAGAGATCCTTTGTCCGTGTCATTGTCAAGGTTCGTTTCGATACAACCATTCGACTGAGCAATTCAAATATAATTGTCACAATCGCGAACGTCCCACACCGCTCAAAGAAGCAGACAACAAACACTTTACGGACGAAAGGAGAGTCCCGAGATTTGAGATTAATTATTTAATTAATATCTCTTTATAAACAGCAACGAATCTTTCCTTCCGAATAATGGTCGAGTCTTTTGCATCGACTCGGTGGGAATGTAATGTCAGTTTTCTAACTTCGAAATGGTTTTCCACGTTTCCGTGACGAATGTACTAAATTGAATTTTTGGTATTTGTGCACGCTCCGTGGCAATGTAAGCCTGCTCCGACGCGGCGTCAGTAATATTCATATAATATTCACCAAATTGACTTTACTACTCGCTCAAGATATTCGAAGTACATTCAATAAAATATTGAATACTTCCCGCGCTATGAACTTATGGAAGCAACGTGAAAATGTGATATTATTTGTCATAAGGTTCTCGTGATTTCTCGAATCGCGTTTTTACAAACTTTTAAAGAGTAGATGAGAATGTATTGTTCGAGATTGTTCATTCAATTCAGTCAATTCAAGACCGACATTGCTTTCCCACCGTACGTGTCGTAACACGAAGGAACTTTGTAAAGGACGTTAAGTGCGTGAAGGATAATTAGACCCTCGAAAGGACAGAATATCTTTGGCAGACGTTTACAGGTTTTTGGCGCTCTGGTGACCGAATTTCGTACGTCATATATTGCACATCTCCAAGAAAAGGATTTCTACGCGTTCATAACAAAGCATATTCAACCGGTATACTTCGGATTCTAGATTTCAAGTACGAACTCAATGAAATTTCTATGAAACTTAGGTGTAAATTATTTCTCAAGACAAACAGTTTGGCGGATGAACGTGATACGAACGGATTCTTTCGAAACGGTAATACAGTTCTGCTCGTATTTCGTTAACCCTCATCCGTTGCTATAGTGTCAATTTGACACAGTTTTCCCGAAATAAGTTATACTGTTCTGTTATTTTTAGGTAAATTTTCCCGAAATTTTGTGTGACTCTTATTTTTTTTTTATGCGGAACCCATAACCGAAAAACCTAAGATGTAAATGTTAACTCATCAATTTGACTAAAAAAACATTGAAATTTTTTTTATTTTGTGACACTGTGTCAATTTGACACCGAGGGACAGATTCAGTTCCTGAAATGAGGGACGGATGAGGGTCAAATAACTTTTAGCGAACACGTTCGAAACATGAGATAACAGAAAGGGACGGAAAAACATCTATACCTATAGAATTTTCAAGGATAACAACATCGGACGTATCGTGAATATGGCTTTCGAGTAGCCGACGAGGACAATCAACATTTCCGAAAATACAATAAAAATTTTCATTTCTAGCTACTCCAGGAATGACAATTCGAGGATTGTTTCGCTTTCTTCTTTATAATACGAACGATTTTTCGAGTCCCCATTGTAGGGCGCGGACGGCAAGGCGAAAAGTTGAGGACGAATTTCTTTTCATCAAGGACGAAGTCAAGAAGGTAAATATTACTTAATGGTCGTAAAGAGAAACGAAAGAATATCTTCTGCTGTTTGTTCCTGGCAATGGCGCGAATTGTGGGGAAGGGACGGTGGTATTGAGGCTGGCTCGGTTTATGGACATAAATTAGAACCACCTGTGTCTATCGCTCGAAATTCGAACCGATTAATCATTCCTTGTCGAAAATATCGGTACACAATAATAACGCACTCATCAAACTCCGAGATATCTTAATTAACAAATTTACCACGATTCTACGAACCGATGCATCGACATATGTACAACATTAGTATGTTCAGAATGCGAATCATATTGCATTCGTGCAGAAAGGAACCAATTCGTTTGGAACATTTATCTCGATTCATTATAATGTAGTGGGCATATTTTAATTGTAACGCGTTATACCGAATGATAACTTGATCGATCGCTAAACATTCCGAACACCATATACATATGTATTTCGATTATCGAGCACATAAGTAACGTCATTCGCGGCGAATTTGTTAATATTCGATCTGATGAATACAAAACAAAGAGAACAAAAAATAAAATCTTGATTTGCAGTTTTTATTCCGTTAGTTCCTGAATAGTGTTAAGTAAAGGAAAAAAAAAGAAATAAATCGGTAAACAAGGATCTCTGTTGATTAGAATCGTAGACACAGGCAATAGAGTAACTATACGGTATAAATATAATAATAGCGACAACTAATCAATCAATTAATAGTCAATGAACGATCGATAAATTCTCTTTAGATACTCGTCATCTGGATTCCGCGACGAAGCTGACAGCAGTATCGCGATAATTAATGTACAATTGTAATATTGTTGACAATAATAATAATAGATAATAATAGGTAATAATACTAATAGTGCTAATAACAAATTTGATTAGAGACGGTTCATGTTAATCGTTAATATCGATTTTAAATATAGTGATCGATCGACAATCAATTTTTCATATTTCCCACGATGTACGAAACGCATCGTGCACGATTTTCCTTTACCAAAATACGCACGCACGCTCGCACGCTCGCTCACTTCGACGATCAAAGTTTCAATTGATTAATAAACGTGTAGTAAAATTCGCAAGGATACTGACTGCGCGTAAATACACATTTTTTCGTGTACCGCACACAAACATGCCGATTTATGTTCTATTTCTCTGTTCACCTTATTTTTACAACATTCCGTACTCGTAGAATGAAGCGGTAAAGAAAGGAACGAAGAAACAGTAAAAACAAACAACATTAAGCTTGGTTCCCACGTGACCTATGCCCACTGCGCTAATTCTTAGAAATGTGATGCTTCATATTTACACTAATTGCGAACCTTATAACGATCAAACCCACCCAGAAAAATACTGTAATCGTATTACACTGTGTACAATCGAATTCAGTATTTTTCTTACAATAATAAAACGTGCAAAGATCATTGATAGAAAAACATAATTGCACCGTGGAAGTATTACATTGCGTGAAGATCTCGTAATTGAAAACTAAATTATATCTTGCTGTCAAGTCAACGTAATATCAATAGATTTTTACATTGACGATCCACATTGATAGGGAACTTTCGGACATCCGTCACTTGAGAACCCAGCCGGTCAAATGTACAAAGTCACCGGGGAGAATGTGTTGCGTACATTCATGGGTATTACGCGTCCATTTCCGATCGCATTTGGTAATTAATTGGTATGGATTCTCGCATAAACAGCTACGTCGTGTCTTACGAAACGAGATCGGTTAATATTATGCAACAGAGAATATCAAAATGGAAAGTATAGCTGCTGGTATCGATCAATACGAATCGTTAAAATAGATGTATATGTATAAATAGATATATAAATTAACAACAACTAATAATACAATGATAAGTCTATATAGAATACAGTAAGAGCACTGACCGCTATACGAGTACAATCGATGAAAAACTGCCAAAATTCAATAAAATTGAATTCAAACCTGGTTAGGCCAAGTTACGTTCAATGATAAAAAAACAGTGCTCCCTCTCAAATATAATGAACACGTCATCGTGATTTAGTTTTTAAAAAGGGGGGGGGGGTGGGTCGAGCTAAAAATGCCACAAACTAGAAGAATTGGACCAGACAAAAGAATGACCCAGAAAATGGTCAAATGGTATAACGTCGTCGACAATAAAGCAACGTTTTCTTTCGCTCTGCATTTGAACAATGTCGTTTGCCGGACAAGTTACTCAGAGAATGGGTCCCTACGAATTCTGTTATTCTCGCTACTCTTTAAGTTTTTTTTTTTCTTGCGACTCTAAACGTCTCTACGGTGTATTCCATTCTACTTTGATTATAAACGCTACTTGTCGCGCACAATAATATTGTCTCTATGGTATGCAATGTAAAATTCTTGTTTCTCGTTCGTCTACCTAAAAAACAGCATACGTTCATATTCTTCTGTTTTCGTCGTGCGCCCCCCATTAGTACGAAAGAAGTTGTCTCATATATTCGTTTGAGTCACAAATAACGTTCAGCAAATCTAACCCAGACCGTTCGTGTTCAATAATACCATCTAATCGAATCGTAGAATATTATTGACGTGTATCGCTAAAAAAAACATTGTGCAATTATTCTATCGTGCGTATCAAAAATCGAGTAGCACAATCGTTCAATTTGCTGTCAAATATGCTCAGCGATAAGCATCATCTTTTTTCCCGACATTCGAATGTATCCTCCAACCAAGATTGCTCAACCCGTGGACTTTGGCACCATATCATTTACACATTTACAGTAAATTAAACTAGGAAAAATCTAATAAGATAAAAGAAACCTGTCGACACGTTAAGGAGGGAACTAGCAGCTCAAATGTGACCACAAGATAAGCGAGATCGTAAATAATTTATAAAGGCGGTAATCGACGATCGAATGAGTTCTCTTTTGTTAAGAGGAAATTTTCAGGACGTTTGAGAATACCTGTAGCTTCCTCTGGTCCCGAATATCTCATTGTGAATACGTATTGCATGAACATTTACCAACTGTTCATCATGTCGGAGGATACAAACCGTTGATTTTTAACGATGACAAAAAAAAAATTGAAATAAAATTCAACGATGAGGAGTGAACGTTATCTGTGGCTCGATCTAACAAGTATTATAAATCATAACCATACGAGCCATTCATGCATGAATATTCTCTACGCTGCTATAAACCGATAGACAACATTATACTAGATAAATGGAAGTCCAACTAAAAACATATATATGGTCGGCTGAACTATAAGAAACAAACACACATACAATTGACGCGTAACTTTTTTTAGAAAGAAAGACAAATCAATTTGAAAATCAATTTGAAAATCAACTTGAAAGTCAATTCAAAGATTACAATATCTTTAAGCATTCGTATTCACAGGAATCGTTTCCAGTTTGCAGTTTGCACGATTCGCTGCGAACGGATCATCAAGCACAGAACGTTCCTCAGAATTCTGTGCCAGTCACGCAAAACAAAAGCAACAGAAACTTGTTCTATGCTTGTCATCAGACATCTCTACTAACAACATTGGTAACAGAAGGCAGAGCTTCCTAAAAACTCCTACGATATGGAGCAACATCGGTACAAGAAAATGTGAACATTTCAAAGCTTTCCAAACGTTCTGCTCCGCGTCTTTTCGATTCAATACAAAAGTTATTCCTTACAAACGAGGAGAACAGGTATTGCTTTTCTTCCTATCAACCGTAGCACTCGGAGGGAGAAGGAAACAAAATGTATGACCATGTTTCAATGAATACTTACATTTTAGAAAAATATCTCGTTATGAACATTACATTATACGCTATTCAGATTAAACAAACACGAGTGAATCTCCCTTAATAAATAACGTAAATAGGTCATACTCGCTAAAACCGAACATATTTGCTAAAAAAAAAAAAGAAACATTGATGAACATTATATCTCCCCCTACTCGTTTCCTACTCCTCTAGTACAGAACGTGAAAGATTTTAGTTCGGTAGTTCTAAAGTGAAACGGTCGGTTGGTCTGCCCTAATTTTCCAAAAATATTCTCATGACATTATTACAAGAATGGTTTTGTACAATCTCTATTCTTTCTATGCGCCTACATGTAATTGGTGTGAAACATTCGGAAGGGGAGTAAATGCTAAACTCTGCGATTTTCTTGTCATCGAAAAGCAATCCCGAGAAGCGCAGCTAATCAGTTTTCAATGGCTATGAGGTTCGACGACGAGCAGTAAAAAATTGAAAAGTTCAAAATCCTCGTTTCTCTCAGAATATTTTGCTCCACATCTTCATCATTTTCTAGAAGAACTCTCTGCCTAAATGAGGACGGTTCGTCTGTTGCGACAATCGAGGTCTACCTCGTCCATTTGCGCTGGCTGCGTGTCGTCGAGTGTTTCGTAACTCCCGATCCACCTCCAGCTCCTCCAACTTCATCGTCAGACAAAGCTTCTGCTGCACCGCTAACCGCAGAAGCTGATTCAACGTTTTCCTGTCGTCCTCAGCCGCCGCCAACTGCCTTTGAAGCTCTTCGACCTGCGTCACGTATTCTTCGCAGCGTGCGGCGAACATCGCACGCAAACCTGAGGAGTGTGGTTAGCAGGGATTAACACCAAATACAAGGAGGATGCGTAAGCATGAAGTGTCAAGTACACAGAATAGACCAACACGAATATACAGACTACCCTATTTAAATGAGAACGTCTAAACACAATCACCGCCCAATAATTATCCATTTATAGCTCTTTGAGCTCTTCGAAGAAACAGTTAATTATGGGATAGTTGCTGCGTTATACATACATTAGGTTGTTGTTAACACTAGAACTACCACATCAGTCAAAATGTGGTTACTCAATGTAACTCATTCAAGAGAATGACATTATATTGTTAAAAAGACGTTTCTATAGTTAGCTTGGACACATCGATTATTTGAAATTTCATGGAGTAATGAATATTATATAACACATAGAGTTAGTATTTTAAACTAATATTCATGACTTTGCATTAAGAACAATTATGGTCTATTTTAAGGAAGTATATTATTAATTCTACAGGTGCTAGTAGTAAGAAATAATATACAATTTGCTACAAAACAAAGCAATATCGTTGGCGACAAACTCCCAATGCAACCGCAAAGTCGATTGTGGCACAACTTGTTAAAAGTAGCAACATGTACATAAATGCTGATAGCAGTGATTATTTTGATGTCATTATATTAATGTAATAATGTTAGTAGAACAAAATAGAAAAAAAGAGAATAAATTAACTGGAACTGTACTAGATACAAATCAGTAGAAACTAAATATCTCAAACTTTTCGAAACTTGTAATGCTACTATAAAAATACACAATATACAGGGTAATGTATTGAAAATTAACTGTACAACGAAGTCTGCTAGTTTCAACGATAAAAGATGCTAATTTTCACGCTAATTTTCAATAATTTCGAAAGGGACAAAAGCGTGATGTCAACTGTTTTTATTCAAGTGAAACTGCAAAAGGAATGAAAAGATCAAAGTTTTTGCTAGGAGTTCTGATATACCTATTAAAAGGTAAACAAGAGATATGTTCTATTTAAAAAAAGAAAGCGACTGTCCTATTTATTCTGCACTTCCACCTATGAAAAAATGGCTATCCGCATAAAATTATATTCAATATATTTTTGTTCTATCATCAAAACTGGTAAAATTAATTGTGCAGCCTGTTTTCAATGCCTTGTCTTATATGTATGTATAATTGTAAATTAAAATGAACTTACTTGAGAATGTTGCTGCATTTTCCTTTAACATTCTGAGCTCATTTCTGAGTTTCAACATGGTTTCATTAACAATGCTCTTCTCATTTTCATATTTGCTCTTCAAGTTCGTGAGTGCTACTTCCGCAGTATTTTTGTTTGATTTTAATACTGTTCTCAAGGTTGCGATCTGTTCGCGTTTAGCTGATAGCAAGGCCTTCAACCTGATCACTTGTTCTTGTAGATCTGCTACTTCTGCTTTGTTCTCATTTACAGATCCTATAATTTATATAAATGACGAAAATATATAATTATCTATCCGATATAGAAGTGAAAGAAATACAAGTAAATTCGTACATCGATCTATTGAACTCACCTTCGCACACATTACAAACATTCGACTGTATTCCCTTGACTTTGGACAGTTCGATTGTGTGTTCTACAGCACTTCTGAGGTGTTTAATTTGATCCATTGCAGTTTCTATATGTTTTGCTATTTCTTTAGCTTTACTCAAACTTTCTAAATCCTTGATTTGTATATCTGTTTTAAACGAAGTTCTACACCATTCTATCTTTTCATTCTCTTCCTCCTTATCCGGAACGATTTTCTCATGATCAAGAACCACGCGCGACGGAATTTCTCCATTGACTGTGCAAACGTGATGATAAAGTTGAGCAACCTCATCAGAAATATTCTGTAAATCGTTCTGCGCAGAGTCAAGGAAACCACCAGCTTCCATTGCAAGTTTTGACAAGGTAGCGATATCAGATTCAAGCTGTATGCTTCTTTGCTCTGTATCTAAAAGCTGAAATATAATAAATATCATTTATATTCACATTGACAATATTCATTGGCCTCTTGCCGTGTTTGTCATGTATTATGTATTATGCGTTATATACTCCTTGATACTGTACGTATATGTATCAGCTTCAGTAGTTCGATTGTAAAAGATAGATGCTGTATTTCAGGAAAACAATGCTTGACAGTTGAAGTAATTTTGCAAGGATTGTACAAGATGATATACAGAACATCTGCTTGAACATCGTGCAAACAGGCTCTGTGAATCTGACTCATGCTACGTTAGATGCAAGTGAAAAAAGAGAAGGATAGTATCGACTGATTTCTTGTTCCTAAAGCACATTCTATTTTAAAGCCACAGTGCATAGCAATCGAGATCCGTACATCTGTTTGAGCACTTGATAGAAAAACATTCATGTGGACAATAATCGTGTCAACCCATTTGTGAAAACAATAATATAATAACTAGGATACATGGAGTACAAATGTATTTTCACAAAGGAGTCTATGCTTTGAGAAACCATGGTTGCCTGTCAGTAGCTGTAGCAACGTGTACAGTTAAGAATATAAAGATATCAAAAAGCAATACAAGATGGGTTATTAGAACATTAGAAAGCAATCTGTACGGATCATTAAAGGAGCCAAAAGACAAATTGTTATTAAATAATTGGTAAATACGTCAAAGGGATCACACGCTCCAACCTTTTCTCGAAGGCTCTTCTCTGACTCAGGGATCTGAAATGCCATAATTTCTATTCAAAGTCTAAATTTTGAATATTAATCGTCATTGTGCCAGAGTCACAGTTTATTTTACTCTCGATATTTCCATGTACTAACTTATTGTCAGTGGAAACATAATAAGTTCATACGTCTGTTCTTCGTATTTTCCGCTATGTCACTGTTTATATATACAAAATGAAAAAATTTCATATCCAGGTAAAAAGATTCCATATACCTTATTTCTAAGATTCGTTAATTCCGTTCGTAATTGTTGCGTTGAATCGGATATAGTTAAACCATTCTCCAATTCAGCTAAATCCTTTTGAAGCTGATTCACTTCTCGTGCAGACATAGTACTCCATTGATGATATTGCATTATGGCCTGCAAACAAAGCAGAAATTAATAAGAACATTCTGTTTTATAATAACATTCTATTTTAAAGCAGACACGCATGTTTCTCACGCGTACCTGATTTAATTTATCCAGTGTTGCTTCTTCGGTTTGTTTCTCAGGCAATTTAGAGTGAAGGTGATGCAACGACTGTACATGGGCTGCTAATTGCACAATGCGTGCAACGAACGATTGCAATTCATTCTGACTTTTCTCGACCGCGTATTGTGATTCTCTTAAGTTGTGTGTCAGATGTGCCTTCTCAGATTCGGCTAGTTCTAACTGTTTCTCTAATTTCTTTAGTTCATTCAAATGAATTTCAGAGAACAAATCAACTTGTTTGTCAGTAGCCGAGGTACCTGGTTCTTGAGTTTTTAAATCGGCCTCGATTCTACGTAATGCTGGAGAATCGTCTTCTCCGTCGCTGCATATTGTATGATCCTCTGTGATACCTCTAATCGAAAGCGCAAGATTACTAAGATTATAAATGGACTCGCTATTAATTCTTTGATCGAGTTCTTTCTTAAGAGCATATTTTGCTTCGCGTTCAGCTTGCAATGATTCAAGCGCTTCTTCCATTTGCTTCTCAGCAATCTTTTTTAAATTTGTTAATTCTTCAACTTGACTATTAAGAAGTTCCACTTCTTCCGTTAATCTTCTTATTTCATGTTTGGCACCTTCGAATTCTACCTGACTGGATCGTAATCCAGATACTTGCTTCTGTAATGAAATATTTTCATCTTCCAACTCTGAATAATCTTGAAGCAGTCGAGCTTCACGAAATCTACATTCGCGCAGCATAGTACGTAAAGACTTCCTTTCTGTCTCTGCCTGTTGATGGTCTTTACTGACTTCTTCTCGTTCTTGGAATGATTGATCACGTTCGGATTGCACTCGCTCCAGTTCATGACGCAACTAGGCAAAACAACATTGAATAGAGAACATTTAAATTTGAAGAAATTTGAATTTTTCTAAGTACTCTTGAAACAAACTACATACTTGCTTCGTTTCATTTTCTAATTCAATGATTTCTGACTGAAGAGACGTTTCTCGTGCAGCACTTTCACTAAGAAGGCTTTCCTCTTGTTCTATACCACTTTTTGTAGTTAGTTTCGTAGTTGTCTGAAACTTTGCTAACGCCTGTAGAACGAAAGACATGAAAAACATTGGGTTTAGAACATTTAGAAAGTGATATTTGTCATTCCATGATTACAGGATGACAAGAAATAACGGAGTTAAACATTTCTTATTATAATTCTGTCAAATTGACGAATTTTCAAAAACCAAATAATAAGAACAATAACATAGACTTTTAGTATTCATGTACTTAAGAGGTTTCAAAAATTTGGAAACATGTTTTAAAATTTTTGGCAATGGACCGCAGTGGACCTCTTCTGGCGTCATTCGGTCCCACTCCCGGTGCAGAGGTTTTTTCAGTGACTTGAAACTTTTATGGGGCTAAGCATAGGCCCTGGCCTCTGAAATTGACCACACGTTGTAGTCCATCGGGTTGAGATCCGGTGAGTACGGCAGCCTCTCCACAGATGTTATGGAACCTAAAAATGGGCTTTGCGTCACTTCTGAGTTGTTTTTGCCTTGAGGGCTGACGTGTAATCCTGCTGTAACGTCCATTCCGCATTGCAGAAGTGAAGTGCTGTTGGGCTTTCATGGGAAAGTATGACATCTTCGAGAATGTCTTGTCGATACGCTTCTCGATTGATTTTGACCCCTTGATTTTCTAGGTTTCATCGTATCCTGTGCTCAGCCCCATAAAAGTTTCAAGCCACTGAAGAAATCTCTGTGTCGGGAATGGGACCGAATGGCGCCAGAAAAGCTGTGGCCCATTGCCAAAAATTTCAAGACACGTTCTCAAAACTTCAAAACCTCTTAAATATATGAATACTAAAGGTCTATGTTATTGTTCTTACTATTTGGTTTTCTCAAAATTTGTCAATTTGACAGAATTATAATTTATTAGTATATCACACACATATGTTTAATATGCTCGGACATTGATCGAACATCGAATAATTCGTGGAGAATTTTCAAAACAGGATACACAGAGAAGTGAGAAAGAAGAACTCAAGAGAATTACAGGCATAAAAGGAACCTGAGCTAACCTCCTGCGCGATTTCCAATTCGTGTTTCGTGTTTTCGTAGAGGGCCTCGACATCGTTGCATCTCTGTTCCAAAGCAGATTTTTCTTCGAGCAGAGCTAGACCATATTGAGCCGATTGTATTTTTTCGGTGGACGCTAAATCTAATTCACGTGAGAGCCTCTCGATCTCGTTCCGGAGGTCTTCCGTCGTAACAGTGTCTGTCGAGGCCATTGCTGTGCGCACCGTCCAAGATCGCTTCACTCCTTTCCCCGTCGAATACTTCCTCGTCGTTACCGTAAATATATCGGAACATCGGCGGCCGTGATATATTTTAAATGCAATAGCATTATGCGAAAACTTTAGACACTATTTTTCTTCGCGTGCCCACTTTCCGAAGCCTTACACATCTTCCGAGAATTCACGACCGTTTGACAGACGTGAGATTAAGGGGCGAGGGCGCGGGGAAAATCACACGGGCCGGATGGATACATGTTCCTTTACGTGTTTCGCTGATTTCACGTTCCTCTTGTCTCGTTCCACAATTCCGCTGTTTCATCTTACCGTCCCAGACACTGATATATATACTATGGATACGGTTTTGCCCATAAGCCCCGTGGAAATTTTATGTCACAAATTGAACGGGGCCATGTCTAAGAATTCAGTGCCAGCGCCGTCTTAGGTTCGACCAGTGTACTAAGGGAAATAGCGCGAGTTTCAAAAATGAAGTTTATAAGATTGAAATAATAGTATGTTATAACATCACAAGTTAATTATAAGTTATAACAAATTAACCAGAAGTGAAATTTGTGTAATAAATGTAATATAAAAGAAACTAAGAATGATTAATGATGTTCAGAGAAAGCGCAAAATTGAATTAAAAATATTTGTAACATTTTTGTTGTAGATAAGAGAAAGGTAAATAGGTATACACACAATGAATATACGCTAGTCAAACCACCAAAAGGCACGCGAACACGGCACGCTACAAAATAAAATGGTGTCGATGGCGTCTAATAACTCGACTGAAAGCAGCGTTACCTGAAGGGACGCAAACGCATGGCAAAGTATAGAGGATCACGGGGGTGAAGGAGAGTACGGGGATATAGTACACTGGTCGAACCAAGAGCAGCGCTGGCATCCAATTCTGACTTTCAAATTGTGACATGAAAAATTTTGGATACCGCATCCATAGTATATTAATATATATCTACTCATGTCTACATACATGTACACGTATATATTACATGTTACCACATATTACATCAAATAAATTATGTACAGGCACATGTAACCATAGACGTCTATGCATGTAACACACGAAACACACGTATTCATATACATGCAGATAAGTATATAGATTGTATCAGCAAGTATAGCAAAGTATACATATTTAGTTCAATATAAGGAAGAATGTACATATGTACTATTGCACACGCATGATGTAATTATACATGTATGTATGTGTAGAACAAGGTTATGTGCATGCAGTTATGTGGTTATGTATCTGATCGATTGGATCAATTACATACATCAGATCGTGCATCCGTGTGTATACGTAAAGTTTGCGATTGGTTGAAATATTTACACTCGGCCACGAATATTTCTCACGGTCTTCTCCAACTTGTACGAGGCAGCCAATAAGATTTCGCCGTCGAAAATGTGAAAGATAATATTTCTGGGTGATAATTTCGATAATCTAGGGAGTTTTTTTCGAATGCTCTACCTTCATGATACAATGATACCAGCGAAGACCAGTGAAACTCACACACCACACGTGTATATATAAATTATTTATAAATCACAGAATAATATAACATTTTCTGCATATCTGCCATCTGCATACATGTGCATTCGGATTATTCCGGATTCGGCTTACGGTTGATGGTGGCCGAACATGGTCTCGGCATTTATAAAATAATACAACACGCTGATCCGAATAGTTTCGAATTGCATTTTTACTGTTTTGTACCAGTTTGTACTCTCTGCTAATACTGACCTAATACATAATACCAGAAAAAAGAT